>OZ038497.1:16175680-16278180 GCA_964036315.1 Acanthosepion esculentum | reverse complement strand
TTCATGTGTGCCGAGAACGTTAGTCCGAGAAGGCCAACGAGTCCTGGAGTTTAGCATCTTCCATACTGATGGAAGTCAGAAAGGGGTCTCTTAGATGATTAATAGAAAACAATTTTGTTTTTCAGGCGTTAAATTCTTTTCCCCAGTTAATAACAGACGGAATGTGATTTTTTAAGTTCAGCCACCAATTTGACCTTATCGAATTGATCATACTTAATATCAAGACTGGAGTAAATGGTTATGTCATCGGCATAGATGCCAAGCTGAGAGCTGATACTATCAGGAAGGTCGTTAATGTAAATTTAGTTTGGGAAGCGTTAAGATTAACCCTAGAACACGAACCATCAATTAAACATGGTATCAGCAGCAGCCCATAATAAACATACTATCAGCAGCAGCCCATAATAAACATAATATCAGCAGCAGCCTTTAATAAACCTAGTATCAGCAGCAGCCCATAATAAACATATCAGCAGCAGCCCTTAAAAGACATAATATCAGCAGCAGTCCATAATAAACATACTATCAGCAGCAGCCCATAATAAACATAATATCAGCAGCAGCCTTTAATAAACCTAATATCAACAGCAGCCCTTAACCCTAGAACACTAACCATCAATTAAAGGTACAACACTACTAACCATGGGTATATCATACCCGATTTTGAAAATATGAAAAAAAATATTAAATATAAAGCTTTATTTGAAGTATTTTACATGCAAGCACTTCAAACTTTGTACTTTGAGTTAACATTAATAGGAACTGAAAAATATATTATTTAGGTAAGAAAATCAGGTACTGAAAGTTGTAATTAAAAATAGGAAAATTTGCGCTGGGTACTATATACCCATGGTTAGTGTTCTAGGGTTAATAAACATAGTATCAGCAGCAGCCCTTAATAGACATAGTATCAGCAGCAGCCCTTAATAAACATAGTATCAGCATCAGCCGATAATAAACATAATATCAGCAGCAGCCCTTAATAAACCTAATATCAACAGCAGCCCTTAACCCTAGAACACTAACCATCAATTAAAGGTATAACACTACTAACCATGGGTATATCATACCCGATTTTGAAAATATCAAAAAAAATATTCAATATAAATCTTTATTTGAAATATTTTACATGCAAGCACTTCAAACTTTCTACTTTGAGTTAACATTAATAGGAACTGAAAAATATATTATTTAGGTAAGAAAATCAGGTACTGAAAATTGTAATTAAAAATAGGAAAATTTGCGCTGGGTACTATACACCCATGATTAGTGTTCTAGGGTTAATAAACATAGTATCAGCAGCAGCCCTTAATAGTCATAGTATCAACAGCAGCCATTAATTGACATAGTATCAGCAGCAGCCCATAATAAACATAATATCAGCAGCAGCCCTTAATAGACATAGTATCAGCAGCAGCCCGTAATAAACATATTATCAGCAGCAACCCTTAATAGACATAATATCAGCAGCAGCACATAATAAACATAATATCAGCAGCAGCCCTTAATAAGCCTAATATCAGCAGCAGCCCTTAACCCTAGAACACAAACGATCAATTAAAGTTACACCACTACTAACCATGGGTATATCATACCCGGTTTTGAAAATATCAAAAAAATATTCAGTATAAATCTTTATTTGAAATATTTTACATGCAGGCACTTCAAACTTTGTACTTTGAGTTAACATTAATAGGAACTGAAAAACATATTATTTAGGTAAGAAAATCAGGTACTGAAAATTGTAATTAAAAATGGAAAATTTGCGCTGGGTACTATATACCCATGGTTAGTGTTCTAGAGTTAACAAGGCATCCTTCGCCCCAGTAAACAACAGATTGAAAGTCGTTTTTGACGTCAGCCGCCAGTCCGTAGGAGTTTTTATAGTTTTCTCTCCGTGTCTCTCATTCGTCATCATTTTCTTGTCCTGATGCCACTTTGTAAAACGCTCTTCTTCGTGTACAGTTTCCCGCCATTTTTCCTCCACTTTCCCGCCACTTTTATTGCTGTAATAGCAATCCAACAGAGAGAAGCCCTTCCACCTGTTATTGGCAACCGCTCAGCAGCCCCAAGAAATGTTCAGTAACTGATAATTGCGGACCAGGCCGATTCGGCCCAAATAGGCTTTTTTTTCCCTGAACTGACGTACTTCATATCCTTCTTCTTTTTTTCCTTCTTTATTTACTTTCCTTCTCTTCTTTCTTTTCTTGTCTTATTTCTTTCGATTCTCTTTACTTCTTCTTCCATTTCTTTTCTTTCATTCGAGATGACTCGTTCTGCCGACGCTTTTTTCGCATATTCTTCTTCGTAAGGTCACATGACCTTTTGAACTCAAACTCGTGTCTTTCTTTTTCTTGTCTTCTCCTCCTCCTCCACCTTCTCCTCTTCCTCCTCCTCCTCCTTCACAAGGTCAAATGATCGTTATTTGAGTTTTAAATCTACTTCTTCGTAAAGGCACATGACCGCGTTTACATTTTGATTTCAAAACCATTTTCTTTTCTGTCTGTATATCGATCAGTCGATTGATCTACCATCTATCTATTTATCTATTTGTTTGTCTGTTCATATCTGTCTATCAATCTCTCTGTGTATCTATCTATCTATCTATCTACGTATCTGTTAATATATGTCTTTGTCTGTTCATGTCAATATCTATCTATCTATCTATCTATCTATCTATCTCAGTTTGGTCATATCTATCAATCTATCTATATTTAGACAGATAGCACCTTTCCAAGAATAGTCGCAGTGCCAAGGAAGGCCGACTTCTGAAACGATGGGTTACCAGGTTTTGTTGGTTTTAATAATAGATCGATAGATAGATAGATAGATAGATAGATAGATAGATAGATAGATAGATAGATAGATAGATAATGAACAGGCCGAATAAGATAGATAGATAGATAGATAGATAGATAGATAGATAGATAGATAGATAGATAGATAATGAACAGGCCGAATAAGATAGATAGATAGATAGATAGATAGATAGATAGATAGATAGATAGATAGATAGATAATGAACAGGCCGAATAAGATAGATAGATAGATAGATAGATAGATAGATAGATAGATAGATAGATAGATAGATAGATAGATAGATGATATTTGTTATATATATATATATATCGAAGTAAATATTAATTTGATTGATTAGCGTACAAGTGCGTCTTTGTGGGTACGTATGCGCCTGCGTGGGTGTATGTCATTGTGCGTGTGCCTGCGTGTGATATCTGCGCTCCCTTTTCTTGCATGCCTTGCACGTCCCTGTGCACAGGGCGCGTAGATATAAAACATGGGTCCAATCAGAGACTATCAATCAACTTCGTTTTTCAATCGTCCCAGACAAAAATACACAAGCGAACATCAACGCCACTTGCCAACTTATTGCCTTTCTCTTCTTTTGACTCTTTCCCTTTTCTTGTCTTTCTCTACTTTTCTTCATCTCACAAATCCCGACCGACCGACCGACCGACCGACCGACCGTACAACCGACCGCCCGCCCGCCGCTCGTCCACCCGCAAAAGCTTTTATGGCTTTCGGCCAGACGAAGAGAAGCTGAATGTAAATATGGTACCTTCTTACGCTTTCTCGTTTTTTTTTTGTTTTTTTTTATCAACTTTTTCTCTTTTTCCTTCCTACAATTTGAATTATCTTCCCTTTCTTCCTTCTTTTCTTTCTTTCTTTCTTTGTCAATTATTTTTGCCGATTCTTCCTTTCTTTCATACATTCTTTTTTTCGTTCTTTCTTTCTTAAGCATTATTTTTACATATTTCTATTTTTCTTTCATTCATTCATTCTCTCATTCTTTTATTCATTCACTCTTTCTTTCTCAAGCATTATTTTTACCTATTTCTATTTTTCTTTCATTCATACTCTCATTCTTTTATTCATTCATTCATTCATTTATTCATCCATTCTTTCATTCTTAAGCATTATTTTTACATATTTCTATTTTTCTTTCATTCATTCTCTCATTCTTTTATTCATTTATTCATCCATTCTTTCATTCTTAAGCATTATTTTTACGTATTTGTATTTTTGTTTCATTCATTCTCTCATTCTTTTATTCATTCATTCATTTATTCATTCATTCTTTCATTCTGAAGCATTATTTTTACCTATTTCTGTCTAAATTTCATTTTTTTTTCTTTGTTCATTTTTTTAACCTGATTATTTTATTTTTTTGTTCTTTCTTTTTTCTTTCTGCATTATTTTTACCGTTTCATCTTTCTTTCTTTTTTTCTTTCTTCATTTTTTCACGTTGTCATTTTGCTTTTATTTCTTCTTACTATTTTCTTCAATGCTGTTTTTCGTTTCTTTTTTTTAAACAATTTTTGCCTTTTTTTCCCTTTTTACTTTTGATTGTTTTTTCCTTCTCTCACGGGTTCTTTTTGCCTTTTCTTTTTCTTTCTTTTTCCTTGTTCTTTCTTTCATTTCCTTTTTCCGCGTTTTTTTTTCTTTCTTCAATTTTTTTTCTTCATGTCATCATTTTTCTTACATTCTTTTTTCTTTTTCTGACAAATCGACCATCTTGAATACATATACCGTGTGTAACAGCAAAATTGTCCAAATCGTTTAACTGCAAAAATGTCCATTTGTTAGATTACACTCTGAACCGTTGTATCTTAGAAACGATTAATGATATCTTACTGGAATTCTCCGAGACATTTATAAAACGATTGGACGCTACTTTGAACAATAAGAATGTATTTAGCTCTAATTTGAAATGATGATCCCTCTTCCTGTTGTGACCGCCTGATTCACTTTTCTTCTCTAGTGTTCCCGCTTTTTTAAACTTATTCACTGTTCCCTTGATGGTTCTTGAACGGACTTTGAAGATGAAAGCCAGTGAATTAATGTTGGCACCATTACTGAAGACCTGAATGATCTTTTTCCTCTCACTATTGTTCAGTTGGGAAGACATAGTGCGGCTGGCACAAAACGATTTAAACCTGTTCTCTTTCTAGCTGAATAACTCAAAGTGTTTTTCATTGATTCTTATGACGAATGGTGTCAAGATGGCTAAACGTCTTATCTGAAAAACTGGGAAAAGAAACTCAATTAGTTTAGTGGGGGGGTTGGGGAGGTTATAGATATTAAACATTCTGTGGGATTGATTATCTCATGCTGTTACACGATTTGGACAATTTTGCTTTTACACCCTGGTCTATACTGAATAAGATAAAATGTTCAACACTTATCGTTGTAGGAATGGATAACGGCGAGGGCTGAGGAATCGGAGAGGCAAGATAGAAATTACAGACGAGTTCATTGCATTTACATAAGCGCTAATAGCCTTGGAAAAGTATGAAACCATTTCTCCTCTTTCAAAAAGCAAGACAGACTGAGCGCTATAGCCTTCGTTGGTGGCTAGTCTAGGAGAAGAACAACTCTAAAGTCAAACAGTTCTGTAGAGGGTTAGTCTTTACCAGACTATCTTCGCCCTGGAAGCACCTTACGAACTAATGTAAATAATTGTCACTTTCGTGAGTTCGGTATGGCAATTGAAAAGTCAAATAGTGGTTACCTGATATATATATATATATATATATATATATATATATATATATATATAGGGTGCAATGGTTATATATATATATATATATATGGTTATATATATATATATATATATATATATATATATATATATAACCATTGCACCCTATATATATATATATATATATATATATATATATATATATATATATATATATATAGGGTGCAATGGTTAAACTGTCGCCATTTTAAATTTTTAATTTCGCGCATGCGCGCCGTTTGTTTTTTTATTTTGTCGACTGTACAACATCCTGGGGTCAGCTGGGCAACGTCTGTGAGCAAAAGAGCATTATGACGCAATTCACTCCGCCAGAAATTTGGAAACGGCATGCTGTACTGCTTGGCATTCGCACCGGAAGCTCCCATACGAACATTTCGGAGTGTTTGGGTATCAATCTGAGGACAGTGCAGAGGATTTGGAAAGAGATGATGATTGCAATGTTATGCTTACATTAATCTTACCACAGGGCCTCAGACCCAAAACGGAGGCCTACATCAAGTGTTTACAGAGCGAAGGTTTGCAGGATCTGATATATAAGGACACCAGAACCTTGAGATGATACGAGTGTCATTCAATAAATAAGGTGAATTTTTCGGTATAAGGACTTCTAATACAGATAGAAGCTTACTTTCTTTTCTTTTTTTTCAACGTAGTCTCCCAGCACTGTCACACATTTTTCCATCTGTGCACAAGATTCCGTATTCCCTCAGCGTAAAAATCTTTGGACTGATGTCTCAGCCAGTCGCTCATAATACTTTTGACTTTATCGTCACTTTTAAACTTCGTGAACGCTTTCAAGGGACCAAACAGGTGAAAGTCTGAAGGGGCAAGGTCTGCACTGTAAGGGGGATGAGGGAACAGTTCCCAGCCCAGCTCGTTGATGGTCTGCACCGTTTGGGCTGCTGTGTGAGGCCTTGCGTTGTCATGATGCAAGATGACTCCTTCTGACTGATGACCCCTGCGTTTGTCCCAACAGATAAGCTCAAAGTCCTTGCAATGTCATCCACTGTCACCCTTTTGTCAGACTGAATGAGGTCATTGACTGATTCGAACACCTCCGGAGACCTCACTTCTGTAGGCCTCCGAGGCCTGTCTTCATCCTCAACACTGCTCCGTCCTTCTTTAAACAATTTAGCCCACTTGTAGATATTTTTTTGGCTGAAACATGTGGCACCATACACAGTTGACATTCTCCTATGGATTTCAACTGGTTTGCACCCTTCAGCAACCAAAAACTTGATAACTGACCGTTGTTCAATCTTGGAGCATGCTTCTTGGTCGGCCATCTTTGTTAATCGTCAAAACTCTCAAAGTTTTTTTTTTTTTTAATCTGCAAAAGAAATTAAATCCATGTGAAAAAAAGTAAAACAAAAAAAAAAAGAGTAAGCTTCTATCTGTATTAGAAGTCCTTATATCGAAAAATTCACCTTATTTATTGAATGACCCTTGTACAAAGTGTGGGACGGAGACGAAATGCAAAAACAATCCACACTGAAGTCAGCAATACATATCCTGCTTTTAATAATGTGTTGTGCAATAGATGACCCGGATGTATTAAGTGGTTGACTATTGCTAGCGGCTGGATTCAAAATCCTGAGAGGTAAATGTAGCTTTATCCTAAAATCTAAAGGTTGAGAAGTACTTCCCTATGTAGTCGAGTCTACAACTACGGCCATATTTGTGAATAACTGAGTTAACATGATGGATGGGGTGGAGGACATCCTTACGAATGGAAGAAAAAATAGGTCCAGTCACAAATAATACTCGTACATTAGCAGGAAAAAAACAGCTGTGGATTGCAAACGAAGTAGTTATATGCGTGTGTGTGTGTGTATGTGTGTGTGTGTGTGTATGTGTGTGTGTATGTGTGTGTGTATGTGTGTGTGTAAACTGCACAATAAATTCGCTGATAACCTGACAGATATCAGCGTCCAAAATATAATAGTCTAATCGAATTCAAAGTTCAAATAGCGCTTGTATTTATTCCCTTTGGAAAGGCATGAATCTATATTTCCCTACCAGCTATAGGTTAAATAGCAAGATAGACTGGATTCTATAGACTTAGGTGCTTCCCTGTCGAAGAGAGGCACTTTGAATTCATAGAGAAGCTATTGGGCAACCAATCCCCTATTTACCCCAAAATGCCAGGGCAATTTACAGCTAATAAAGAAAAGGGATCCGTGGAAACCGATGGCCACCTATATCTTGACGGGGCACGGCATTATAAAAAATAAATTATGATAAAACGCAATGCATAGAAAAATTATTTATAATAGTAAATTTTAAAATTAATCTTAATAATTTGCTATTTTAAAACCAGAAGAAAAAAAATGATTTCCTCTCCATAATAAAAAAATGATCACGTTTCGTTTGTAACCCGAGATCGTTCGTGACTTAAAAAAATATTGCAAGTGAGATCGGTGAAGCAAAAAGTTTTTTGGCGAGTGTCGTTCGGCCAGAGACTGCGAGCACGGTCCCAGGTTAAGAAAACTGACAAACTTCGTTGCATGACTGCCGAACATCGTCTGGACTTTGCGTGTTCAACTGCGGCTGTAACGCAATTTCGGACTGGACACATCTCCTATAATGTCCGGACATCACTCAACAGTCAGTGGTATGTTTCAATACCGACGAACGTGATGGGGAATGTCTCCAGAGGTCCGGCCAAGAGGGTCATCCTTATGCATATTTACAAAGAATGATGTGTGTGGAGGGGGGGGGGAACGCGTAGAGGAGGAAAACGAAACAGAAACGATTTCAGAGTTTAATGGGAACAAAAGAAACGACGAGGAAGCGCGGGAAATACAAAAAGAAAAAGAAACAGAGACAAAGAAATAAGAATAAATTGGAAAATCGAAGTTTTATCACTCGCACTTCTTGCTTGTGGAACTCCCCACCGTCTCCATGCTTTCCAGCCAACTTTGATCTTCAAAAATGTAAATGCAATGTCAATCGTTATCTACTGTCTTCTGAATTACACTTCTATTGTTCTCACCCCTTAATAATCTTTCTCTTTTTTATTATTCTTTTACAGTCAGTAACCCCTTGTGTCTTAGTGGCTTTACTACCTTGCATGGGGTAAAATGATTAGAAAAACAAATTTAAATGCAATGTCAATCGTTATCTACTGTCTTCTTGAATTACTCTTCTTTTGTTCTCGCTCCTTAATAATCTTTCTCTTTTTTATTATTCTTTTTCACTCAGTAACCCCTTGTGTCTTAGTGGCTTTACTGCCTTCCTTGTGCTAATATGATTAAAATGACCTCTTAACCTTTAAATGTGAGCAAAGATTAATATATAAATCTACAGATATATGTGGTGTGTTTTCAAGTCTGGTACAAGAGTTACCTGCACCCCACCTATCTCTGATACAGGGCCCCCTACTCTGTTATGTCTCTATTTTCATAAGGTAATATTCATATAAAATACAACATTTATTGTAACTTAATTATGTACAGTAATGAATCATATTCAATATAGGTGAACAATTCAACTCGAAAAATTGAAAATAAATCCAATATATCTAAATAATATTTATTACAACGTTTCAGCCTTTTAGTATCTGTCTATATTTCTGAGATGAGGTATTATGTACACTATTTACATTATTCGGACTATTGTCTTCATCTTTGTCACCATATTTATCACAACGTTTCAGCCTTTTAGTATCTGTCTATATTTCTGAGATGAGGTATTATGTACACTATTTACATTATTCGGACTATTGTCCTCATCTTTGTCGCCATATTTATTACAACGTTTCAGCCTTTTAGTATCTCTCTATATTTCTGAGATGAGGTATTATGTACACTATTTACATTATTCGGACTATTGTCCTCATCTTTGTCGCCATATTTATTACAACGTTTCAGCCTTTCAGTATCTGTCTATATTTCTGAGATGAGGTATTATGTACACTATTTACATTATTCGGACTATTGTCTTCATCTTTGTCACCATATTTATTACAACGTTTCGGCCCTTCAGTATCTGTCTATATTTCTGAGATGAGGTATTATGTACATTATTTACATTATTCGGACTATTGTCCTCATCTTTGTCGCCATATTTATTACAACGTTTCAGCCTTTTAGTATCTGTCTATATTTCTGAGATGAGGTATTATGTACACTATTTACATTATTCGGACTATTGTCCTCATCTTTGTCGCCATATTTATTACAACGTTTCATCCTTTCAGTATCTGTCTATATTTCTGAGATGAGGTATTATGCACACTATTTATATTATTCGGACTATTGTCCTCATCTTTGTCTCAATATTTATTACAACGTTTTATTTAACTTTCATGTTGTTTTTTTTTAATATTATCACCTGTATAAAATTAAATATATTCCTGGATTTCTTCCAGTTCTTCATCTTCTTTATGATTTTTTTCGGTACATTACGCATGATCATTAATTTTAATTAAATTCTTTTCCTGTTTAAAGCTGAACCATTCCTTATTGAGATCACTTCGTATTTCTTGGAATTTGTAAGGGTTTTATGCACACACACACACACACACACACGTGTTTGTGTGTGTGTGTGTGTGTGTGTGTGTGTGTGTGTGTGTGTGTGTGTGTGTGTCTACGGCAGCGTTTCTCAACCTTTTTAAGCTTGTGGAACCCTTGAAATAGTCTTCAGGTCTTAGGGAGCCCCTTCATAAATATTATTATTATATACCATTATTAATACCATGCTCTTTTGTATTTTTATCGTAGTTCACGTGTAAACATAATACATTGTTTGGAGATAATTGGTTTAAGGAAAAAATATTATCCCCTTTTTTGTCAATTTTATTGGCAATGTGATATAAAAAAAATCCTATTGCTCGTTTATGAGACCATACACTAAGGTTTTCGTTCACAAAAATAAATCTCTAAACAAAGACAAAAAATAAACATAAATTTGCGACTACTCGGCCTCACATTGACTGCTGACCTGAGATGAAACAAATACATTGAGTCAATAGCTTCGTCCACCGCAAGGAAAGTTGTCTCCTTTTGCCGCGCCAGGAAATTTTTCTCGCCGGAATCGATCCTTCAAATCTACAAATCAACCATTCGCCCTTGCATGGAGTATTGCTGCCATATATGGTTTGGAGTCCCTTCTGTTTGTCTCAAAGTCCTTGATAAAATCCAGAAACGGATATGCAACGTAATTGACCTTGATCTAGCATCTCGTCTGCAGTCGCTCTCTCACAGACGTGCCGTCGCCTCCCTCTGTCTTTTTCACAAATACTTTCATGGTAACTGCTCGGAGGAGATGCTTTCGCTGGTTCCCAGACTTCATGAATTTAAGCGTTCAACTAGGCTGGCATGTCGCTCACATCCTTTCACTATTGAAACTGTTAAATGTAGCCGTCTCTTCTACTCCAATAGTTTCATGTCTCGCACCTCTCGCATGTGGAACTCCCTCCCCTCTTCCTGTTTCCCTGATAGTTATAATCTCCAACTATTCAAATGTAATGTCAATCGACGCCTCGAAATGCCTCGATCTATCCCCTATCCTTCTCTTTATTCTTTCCTCTATCACTCCTATTTGCTCTCGCTCCAACTCTCTGTAACCCATTGCGTACTAGTGGCTTCCCACCTTGCTTGGGGTGAAAGGCTTAAAAAAAAATAGTGAATATTATATAATAATTGTGCATTCCGCTCCCTTCGTTAGTTCGCACGATCGTCACACCTTGTCAATACCTCATAAATAATGGACTATTCCGTTTTGATCGCGTGAGTAGACAAAAGACATATCAAAAACGCTACTTGGTTTCAGTGAAGGAAAGAAAAAAAGATAGAAGCGTTTAACGTTTCTTGTTAATACCTCCAAAATAATGAACTATTCCATTTTCATCTCGTGAGAAAACAAAAGAAATCAAAGACGCTACTTGGTTTCACTGAGAAAAAGAAAGAAAGAAGGGAAGATAAGCTCAAATATTTATCGGTGCGATAGAGGAACTTTTACGGATATTTTTTTATTATCGTAGAATTCGCTATGAGCTTATTCAATCATTAACTTAAGAATTAAGATTCATCAGAAAATTCCAACAGGAAAACCATGAATCTTTCACGGGTCTTTCTAGCAATATTGAAATCTTTTCTATTTATGGGCCATGTCCTTTCAGGACGTAGGCGATCATGGCTCTCCAGCTCATTCTGCCCCTTACAGCTCTCAACAAGTTCCTTCCCTCTGCTTCCACCCACAGACCACGTTCTGTCATTCACTTGCTTAAGACCGTCAGGTATGTCACACGTTGTTTTCCTTTGTCTCTCTTTCCCTCTATTCGACCTGTGAGTATCAGATTCTCCAGGGCCTCCTTCCTCAGTACGTGTCCCAGAAATTTCATCTGCACCTTTCTGATTCTATGTAATTCTTTCTTTTCTTTTTATGTGCCGTGTTCCTTCAGGACGTAGGCGATCATGGCTCTCCACTTCACCCTATCCCTTGTAGCTCTCAATAAGTTTCATCCCTCTGCCTCCTCCTCCAGACTACGTTTCTGTCATCCACTTGCTTAAGCCCGCCAGGTATGTTATGCATTGCTTTCCCTTGTCTCTCTTTCCCTCTATTCGACCTGTGGGTATCAAATTCTCCAGGCCCTCCTTCCTCAATATGTATCCCAGAGTCTACATCTGCTTCTTCCTGATGTTATGTATAAGCCTCCTCGTTGTTCGCAACCTCTCTATGACCTCCCGATTTAAGGTCTTTGTGTTTTAATAGAGGATGAAACACGTGACACCGAAATACGAGCAAAATTGGATTAGCGAAATGGTAGTCGTAATATTAATATTGGCCGTTTCCTTATAAGGAAACGTTTGCCAGTCAGTGCAGCTAGCGGTTAAAATTTCTAACATCTTTCTCGTGAAAAATCCTTTCTGGAAAATAGGTTTCTTAAATCTACTTAAGGCAGGAGGCACGGTGGAGTAATGGATAGTGGCTCGGATTTAGGAATCGGACAGCCGAGTTCGAATCCCAGTCGAATCCATTACATTTACTTACGTGCTAATACCCTTGGGAAAGATATGAATCCTCTTCTTCTCTCCCCAGCTATGGATAAATAGCAGGACAGACCGGGTTCTATAGCCTTGGATGGCAACTGGTCTACCACAGAAAGAAATAGCAACCTACCGCGGGAAAAAAATCTGCCTCGTCAGTCATGTATTGACGCATGGCACGTAACTGACTGAAGTCTACTGTTATCGTTCTTTCCAGTATTGTTTGGGGTTTCCTTCCCAACCTTTTGTTTGAAGTAGTGTGGAAGATCAGCATCTTTATTATGTCATTATTTTCTCTTCGAGTTACATGTAATATCCATTTTAGCTGGTGCTACTGTTGAAAGTTCTCAAGGGATTAAGATTCCCCAGAAATTTCAAATAGGAAAACCGTAAAATTATCAACTAAAACAGGTCATCATAATTTTGTATAATAAACAAGTATTTTCCAACAATATGGCTTCCGTTTATATTAAAATGACGAATATAAAATTAAACAGAAATAACTGAAAAATGAAGTAACCTGTTTGTCAGTGTTTCTCACGAATTCCCAAGAGACTTGAAACATCGCAAAAGCAAAATATTAAGCGGAAAACTCGAGTCCTTTTTATAAAACTGTCTCGTCCGATATCGTCTGTCATATGGATGTTTTGCATGTCGTCCATCTTGTTCAGAAATGTCGAAACCAGCGTTATTTACCTTTTTAACTTTGTGGAACCATTGAACTAATTTTCATGTCTGGATAAAAAAAATATTATATACCATTATGGATATCTATCTCTATTTTATTTTACTATAATAACAAAAGAATTTTTCAACAAGAAGAGATTCCGAAGTCGTCTGGAGGCCGTGTTTGAAGCCACTGGTGTTTTTATTCAAAAAATTTACTCTTTAGTAAGACATGTTTGTGTAATTTTGGTAAATATATCTGCTAAAATGAGCTGTCAATGTTATTTTCATTTTTGCGTAATTTAGACGACAATTTATCACACCCTATATGTGTGTGTGTGTGTGTCTGTACGCGCGCGCTATAGCCGGATATACTGAGTTGCTTGATAACCAAAGAAATCCAATCTCGTGATTAATTAAGAGGAAAATTATTTGAAAAACAGTTCATAGTAATTGTGCTAGAATTATAATCCTTTCGGAAGGAATATTTATTTTCATTGTAAGAGAAGGGGGACACAATTCAAAGGAAAATTAGCTTTTACAGGAAATATTCAACTGAGAGTTCTATAAAAAAAAAATTTAAATGGCATTCATTTAACGGCTTCAGTACAAACGACGTTCACTAGTTTGTTTCCTTAAACCAATTCCTGTGATACAGTTTGTTTTTTTATTTTGTATTTATTCTTTGACACATTTTTTTACACATTTCCCGTTTTCCACCCATGCTGAATTTGGATTTAAAAGGGTCAACATGATATCCTATATAACGAAGAATGTTGAACAATACCTTAAGAGATTAAGTAAAGACTTGAAGCGATAGAAACGTGATTTTTACTGACGTATGCTAAAAAGGCCATGATTACACTATTTACATTATTCGGACTATTGTTCTCATCTTTGTCGCCATATTTATTAGAACGTTTCGGCCATTGTACGTTCCGGTCTTCTTCAAGTGGTTGGAATGTCAAACAGAACCATTTATTTCGCTCACTGGGGTATACTGTTCTAGTTCCACGTGCCATCTTTTAATGGGTGTCAGTTATCTCCTGTTAATTTTTCTTTGCAAGTTCTCCACTGCCTTAACCGGGTATTGAACTCACACTCTTTGGTTCCTGTCACTGAATCTACGCCTTTAACCACTGTGCTATGTGTCCTTAAGGACCCAAAGAGTGTGAGTTCAATACCTGGTTAAGGCAGTGGAGAACTTGGAGAGGGGAATTAACAGTAAATAACTGACAACTGACATCCATTAAAACATGGCACGTGTAACTAGAACAGTCTACCCCAGTGAGCGAAATAAAGGGTTCAATTCGACATTCCAATCACCTGAAGAAGACCAGAGCGTACAACAACCGAAACCGAAAGATAAGGACAATAGTCCCAATAATATAAATAGTGTATATAATACCTCATCTCAGAAATATACACAGATACTGAAGACCATGAATAAGTTTTTTAAAAAAAAGCATAGCCTACCACCAGAAAATAACAGAAAATATGACACAGAAATCAGAATGCGTATAGCAGTCAAGGAAAAATGTTTTCTCGAAACTAAGCAAAGAATTAAGACATAGGGAAAACATCGTTAGAAACAAATAAAATTTGATATCTGATGCCGCTCTATGGTGATAAATACCGAGCGGAACTTGAATAAAACAGGGATTGGTGCCCAAATACACCATTTTTCAATTACATGACCGGGAAATCAACAAGGAATGGTATAAAACAACATTCCGAAAAAACTCCGAATATTATTACAAATAACAGCAGCTAAAAATGAAATCCAACATTTAAATAAACGAAACTTATATTCAAGAGGGATTGCTACACAATTATCTATCTAACTATATATATAATTAAGTAATTCATTGAGTCTGAAAGAAACCTCAACAGGTTATCATAATTTTGTATAATAAACAACTGGCACTGAACTGAAACTTGACAGATAAGTAATTAAGCAAACGTCATACCAACTGTTCCAATTTCGGGTGAGTTCCACGACCGAATATGTGAGCGAGTAGCGCTATATTGAGTCTGATTTGCTACGTCTTCGTCACCGAGGCCCGTTGGAACAGTTGGTATGGCGTTTGCTTGATAACCTAACTGTCAGGGTTCAATTCTCGGTAGTGGGTGCGCGCTACTGATGAGTCCCAAATATAGGACGAAACGGCCGTCCAGTGCTTTCTGCATTCTGTTGAGGTTGCTTTCAAACTCAATGAATTACTTAATTAGAATTATCAAATACTCCTAACAATTTATATGCATATTATGAAATGGACAAAGTCCGACAATTATTTTAAGACATTTTTATGTTTATACATTCTTTTTATAGATAGAAATATTTAAGTAAATGCTCTTTTTATAATAAACAGTATTAAACAACATTTACCGACCTGAATGTCCGAGAAATTTTCATAGAAAATATTCGTCCTCCGGAACGGAAGTTTAAAAACAGTAAATTCGACCTTGCTAACCGAACCCTCCTCTCTGACCCAATCGGTTAAGGCACGTCAGGCTATATGACGATTCCGTTTTGTGATACAGCGAAACAGTCTGTCTGTCAATATATATATATATATATATATTTTCGACTCTCCAGTCGAATTCGACATATGAGGGTCAAGCAGATCAGTTCCTAGGAAACTGACAGCCCGACACCAGAAAATGAGATTTGATTATAGTGGTGAAGGTTTTGTAAAGAACCATCCACACTTTTTGAAGGGGCGAATACAGCGACCTGGCACACCATGTGCCACAAGGTCCCGAAACGACCCTCCGCATGTTTTGAATTCAGAGTTGTCCTTCTCCTAGACGAGTTGCCATCCATGGCTATAGAACCCAGTCTGTCCTGCTATTTACCCATAGCTGGTGGGAGAAGAAGACGATTAATACCTTTCCCAAGGGTATTAGCACGTAAGTGAATCTAATGGATTCGACTGGAATTCGAACTCGGCTCTCCGATTCCGCAATCCGAGCCGGTATCCATTACTCCTCCGGGAAAATCTAGAAGAGGATTCATACCTTTCCCAAGGGTATTAGAACGTAAGTGAATGTAATGGATTCGACTGGAATTCGAAGTCGGCTCTCCGATTCCGCAATCCGAGCCGCTATCCATTACTCCTCCAGGAAAATCTAGAAGAGGATTAGTACCTTTCCCAAGGGTATTAGCACGTAAGTGAATGTAATGACTGGAATTCGAACTCGGCTCGCCGATTCCGCAATCCAAGCCGCTATCCATTAATTTGTGCCTCCCCTCTCTCTCTCTCTCTCTCCCTCTCTCTCTCTCTCCCTATATATATATATATATATATATATATATATATATATATATATGTATATATATATAAGTGAACGTTGAAGTCAACACTCAGAGGCGACAGGCTGTTTCATGCTAGACGCAATCGTCAGGCCACCGATTGCGTCTAGCATGAAACAGACTGTCGCCTCTAAGTGTTGACTTCAACGTTTATTTTACATTTACACACGCTCTATCTCTGATATCGAGCACTTTATCCCATAAATATAGCCCACCTTAAGAGTATATTTCTTTGTATATATATATATATAACGTGATGTGGACCACGCCAATACCGCGTGGTTCGCTGTTTATATTTGGCGTATCACCATCCATTGTTAGTGATTAATATCACCTCCGGTTTTAACCCCGAGTTTGGCCTTGAAGCAAAACTGACTTCGCATAGCAATTACCCGTGCTTATATGCTTCGTACACCTGCACACCAAAATGCAACCACGTGCCATTATAAACGCGCCTGATTTAAGCAAAATCCGAAAGCGAGCAGGCCCTACGAGAAGCACCGCCATTCATTCCTTATCCGCGGACCAATTTTGGCGAGAAGGTCGGTTTTTATTTCACGCAGTTTACCCGTCCAATCCAATCCCTGGAAGCAATGGGAAGACGAAATAGATTGCAAGCTGGTCTTGACCACCTGCGATCCATCAAATTGTGTTAGTGCTTGGCTGCAATTAGCCTTCACTGGACAACGGTCATCGCATTCATCGTCAGCGATCATCCTAGGGACATCGGGGACTGGTGGAGACTGGGTTAGGGTTGGTGGCGAGAAAATGGGTCAGCGCTCCACTGTACTGGCCGGAAAGAATATTGGATTGATCGTTGAATGGATGGACGATGTGCTTAATGGGGATGGATGCTGACTGTGAATACAGACACAAGAATTGATTGATTGATTAAAAGAAAGAAAGAAACAAACAAACAAACAAACAAAATAAAGAAAGAAAAGAAGAAGGAGGGAAGGAAAGAAAGAAAGAAAGAAGGAAGGAAAGATTACAAAGGGAAGTAATGGTAACTGGCGAATATAAGACAAATTTAAATCAATATGTATGAACAATAGATAGATAGATAGATAGATAGATAGATAGATAGATAGATAGATAGATAGATAGATAGAACAGACAGATATGAATTATTAATAGATACGTTTGAACAATAGATAGATAGGAACAGTCGATAGACACATTTGAACGATAGATATATATATATGAACAATAGATAGATAGATATGAAGATTAGATAGTTACATATGAACAATAGATAGATAGATAGATAGATAGATAGATAGATAGATAGATAGATAGATAATGAGTAGAATCGAAAAAGATAGATAGATAGATAGATAGATAGATAGATAGATAGATAGATAGATAGATAGATAGATGGTTACTTGTATTCGGGGATACCCGTCTATTACGACGTCTAACCAATCCCTATTGCAGACGCTTGCTCAGGCGGATTTGTCTTTATATAATACCCACAGGGCCCACCTGTGATTTATACTGCAACTATGCTGAGTAGACCTTAGGTACAATTTCTGGCCTGATCAACAATTTTAACAAGGCCAACACGCACAAGCCCTACATACAAGCCTATATATATACATACATACATACATACATATATACATACATACGAATAGTAGATAGATAGATAGATAGATAGATAGATAGATAATGAACAGAATGAGATAGATAGATAGATAGATAGATAGATAGATAGATATGAACAAACTGAGATAGATAGATAGATAGATAGATAGATAGATAGATAGATAGATAGATAGATAGATAATGAACAGAATGAGATAGATAGATAGATAGATAGATAGATAGATAGATAGATAGATAGATATGAACAAACTGAGATAGATAGATAGATAGATAGATAATGAACAGAATGAGATAGATAGATAGATAGATAGATAGATAGATAGATAGATAGATAGATAGATAGATAGATAGATAGATAGATAGATAGATATGAACAGTAGATTGATACATATGAACCATAGATAGATAGATAGATAGATAACTTCAGAAACAGAAAAATATGGAGATAAATGATAGATAAAACGATGCTTCCAATTACCTATATGGCTACATGGATATATAAATTTCTGTTTCTTTTACGCTACTAATTGCTATTATTCTCTTACTGTACACCGGCACGGTTTGAAAATGAACCTTCGCAAAAAAAAAGTTTAGTAAAATACACATTTCGTAGTTAAAACATTTCATTTTTTAATCATCATATGAAAAGTTCTGTTGAACGAATTTAATTATATATTTTATACTCTTGCACACACACAGAATGACCCAGGCTTACTGAAGGATTACAAGGAAGGTGCAAGTGGTGCATATTATGAGGATAGTCACCATACAGTGTTCATTCCTATCACCATACTGCCTATATCTCTAAATACGTTCTCTGATATTGAGGAATCGTCCCCTATAGATATTTCTAATTTTAAACTATATATAGATATATACATGTTTATATATATATAATTTATATATATTTATATGTAAAAGACAATAGGATAACTGTAATAGTTGCCGACGCGTTTCGTCCGATGTGGACATTTTCAAGGCAAAAACGAAATTAATTTATTTAAACAAAGTAACTAATAATAACAAAACAAAATGTCCTTAGCAACTGGAAGAATTTAGAGAACGCTATTTTTCATACTGTTAACTGAAAATTACGTAAGTTTCTTTCACGTGTGGAGATATTGTTATTATTGCTGTGTTGACGGATTCAACTATTTTCTTTTGATTTCTTGATACTTTTCTGTACGTTTGTTCGGGAGAGTAGTAATTCTGTTAAGAAAGGTGAAATAGGGAAAAGAGCCTGGGCGTAGATTAATATTTGGGTAATATTCAATGGCAGCACTCTCGAGGATTTTCCTTCTCAGTGAGTTATTTTCTTTATTTTTATGAGTGTAGAACTTTAATATTAAAATTGTGGTTGGATTTATTTCTATGTATGACTAGTGCATTAGCTAAGTTGTTCTTTGTGAGGTCTCTTTTGTGCTCATATATATATATATATATATATATATATATATATATATATATATATATATATATATTATGAAATGGACAAAGTCCGCCAATTATTTTAAGACATTTTTATCTTTATACATTCTTTTTATAGATACAAATATTTAAGTAAATGCTCTGTTTTATAATAAACAGTATTAAACAACATTTACCAGCCTCAATATCCGAGAAATTTTCATAGAAAGGCACGTCAGGCTATATGACGGTTCCATATATGATACAGGTTCGATTCTTGTCGGAGGACGAATATTTTCTATGAAAATTTCTTGGACATTCAGGCCGGTAAATGTTGTTTAATACTGTTTATTATAAAGAGAGCATTTACTTAAATATTTGTATCTATAAAAAGAATGTTAAACATAAAAATGTCTTAATATATATATATATAATGTTTTTCTAGTAAATTTTGCATGGCTTTTAAAATGATGTTTTTCTACGCGGTATTGTTCTGCAGGTAATAATCTTTCGTAGGAAACGACTTGATCCGATTCTGATAATTTTTAATTCTGTAGTGAAAGGTGTAAAATTATACATTATATGAATGTGTCTTGTTTTTCTAAATTTGCGATTTTTATACGGATAGACGATTTTATACATACATACATACATACATACATATATATATGAACATTTCTGTAGATAAGACAATCTTTATAAATATAAATGACAATAGGAAAACACTATTAATTTCTGACGCGTTTCGTCCAATGTGGACTTTCTCAAGGCTATTTCACCTTTCTTTACAAAATTACTGCTCTGACAAACAAACGTACACAACAATATCGTAAAAAATAAAATGAAAACAGTTGAATCCGTCAACACAGATATAATGATAATATTCTCCACACGTGACATTAATTTTCAGTTAACAATATGAAAATAGCGTTTCCTACATTCCAGTTGCTAAGAACACTCTGTCTTTTGTTCTTATTGATTTCCTTGTTTAATTAAATTCATTTCGTTTTTTTTCTTTGAGAAAGTCCACATTGGACGAAACGCGACCGCAATTAATAGTGTTTTCCGATTGTCACTTATATTTAAAAACATATATATATATATATATATATATATATATATATATATATATATATATATATATATATTAGTAACTTATTCTTCTTTTAGTCAAAAAAGAGGTTTACACGGGAGGGTCTTTTTAAAAAAATTAATTTTATATAACTACACAGCATTACGATTTTGTTAATCATCACTTGCCTTGATGAAGTCAAATGACGAAACGCGTCGGCAAGGACTAAGTACTATTTGCCGATTGTCTATTTTATTCAGTTTGTCTTCTCTTCAGATTTATTCTGAGAAATTTATCACACACACACACACACACACACACACACACACACACATACATACATATATATATATATATATATATATATATATATATATATTGCGTATATTTTGTCATCAGGTTTTCATTAAGACAAGTCTCAATGAATAATTTAGACAAGTTTTGTCTGCTTATTTTCAATAGGATCCTCTCATATTCACTGACAAGTGGTTTAGTATTTTTATGAAAAGAAGAGAGAAAATTATTATGATACATATTCATTTATTCCGAGGACTTTCGACACTAGCGCAATGTCTTCATCAGGGTGTTGTTTTTTTTTCTAAGACAAAGTGAAGGTGTTTTTTTTTATTTATAAGACACCCTGACGATGACATTGTGTTAATGTCGAAAATACTCGGAATAAATTAATATGTATCTATGTATAAGTATATATATATATAAAATTGCCACTTCCTACAATTAGACATAAAAGAATTTTACCCATCCATAACAGAACGTACACTAGATAAGGCCATCAACTTAGCTCAGGAACAAATAATAATAAAACCAAACGAAATCGACATCATTAAGCACTCCCGTAAATCATTATTATTTCACCATGAAGAAGCATGGATAAAGAAAGATGGGATATTTGACACTACAATGGGAAGCTTTGACGGTGCAGAGACATGCGAAATCGTAGGCATTTACTTACTACACGAACTAAGCAAAATAATAGATAGAAACGACACAGGGCTCTACAGAGATGACGGTCTCATAATCTTAAGAAACTGCAACAAACAAAAGACTGATAAAACTAGAAAAGCAATAATTAAAATTTTCAAAAATAACGGATTCGAGATAGATATAAAAACTAACCTAAACGAAGTAGATTTTCTAGATGTCACCTTCAACCTAAGAAAAGGCACACACAAACCATACAGAAAACCGAATGATAAACCACAGTACATACATATATACTCCAACCACCCGCCTTCTATAATCAAACAGATACCTAAATCGATTAACCGCAGGCTTTCCGACAATTCTTCCGATGAATCTATATTTAACAAGGCCAAGAAAGACTACGAAACAGCCCTAAAAGATAGCGGATTCCCAGCAACACTCACATACTCACCACAGAACACAAAAAAGACCAACAGAAAAAGAAATATCATATGGTTCAACCCACCGTACAGCAAAAACGTAAAAACAAACATAGGAAAAATATTCTTCAAGCTTTTACACAAACACTTCCCGGAATCAAGCACCCTACACAAAATATTCAACAAAAACACAGTAAAAATCAGCTACAGTTGCACCGAGAACATGGCACAAATAATAAAAAAGCACAACAGAAAAATTATTAACAAACCACACGAACAAATTAAACCCACGTGCAACTGCAGAATAAAAAACGAATGTCCCTTAAACGGTAATTGTTTACAAAACAACGTAATCTACCAAGCCACGACAAAATCAGCAGATAATGAAGAAAAAGTATATATAGGAGTAACCGAAGGACCATGGAAACAAAGAAATTATGTACACAAAATGTCTTTCACAAATAGTAAATATGCGAACAGCACAATGCTTTCTAAGTATATCTGGGAAATAAAAAACAAAACACACACCACACCAAAAATATCTTGGAAAATAAGGAAAAAATCATCAGCCTACAACAACCTATCAAAAACCTGCAAACTTTGCTTGGAGGAAAAAATAGCTATCATTACCTTCCCAGATCAAAATAAATTATTAAATAAAAGATCCGAGCTAATCTCAAAATGTAGACATGAAAACAAATTTTTACTACGTAACTTAAAATAGAAAAATAAATAAATATATAAACAAACAACAATAAAATAAGCAAAATAAATTACTCCAAACAAATCATAAATCCACACCTGTTAGAATATACGAAATAAAATCAAAACAAAAGAACGGACGAAAGTTATAACTGTTATACAAAATAAAAATAATAATAAAAAAAAAAAAAAAAACATTAATAAAAGATAATATACTACGTTACTTAAAAACCGAAAGCCAAAAAGATATAGTGTAACAAATAAATAACAACAAGTATAATAAATCGATCTAAATACATCCAAATATATAAATAAACTAACAACCGATTACGATAAACTATCCGTTTAAAAAACAAAACAAATAAAGATAACCAACCTAAATAGATAAATTAAAAACTGTTCCCACCTAAATAATAGTCAGAAAAAAACACAAATTCAACAAACAGATTTAATCAATGACAAATAAATAAATATATAAGATAAAAAATAAAAATGAAAATAAATAAAAACAAGCAAAAGAATTTGACCCAAATAAATAAGCGAACAAGCGATTTCCGGTAAATGTCGGCCATTATAGACTACCAACAATAAGCTATATAAACAAATTTTTACTACGTTAACCAAAAACACCGATCAAAATAAAAGAATAAATAAATAAATATATAAGATAAAAAATAAAAACACAAACAAAAAAAACAAGCAAAATAATTTGACATAATTTGACATAAATAAATAAACAAATAAGCCACTTCCGGTAAAAGTAACCGCCAAAATAGACTACCCATAATGCACCACTGACCCTTATATAAGTAGCCGGGAAAAATAACAGCACTAGTCGCCTGACGATTGCACTAGCATGAAACAGACTGTCGCCTCTAAGTGCTGACTTCCATGTCCACTTTTATATTTACACACGCTCTATCTCTGATATTGAGCACTTTACCCCATAAATATAGCACACTTTAAGACTATATTTCTGCATATATATATATATATATATATATATATATATATATATATATATATATATTTGACAGCATGGTTTCATTAAGACATTTCTCAGTAAAGAATTAAGTATCCTTATTAAAAGAAGAGAAAAAATTAGCATGTTGATACATATTAATTTATTCCGAGGACTTTCGACACTAGCACAATGTCATCATCAGGCTGTTTTTTTTTTCTAAAACAAAATTATGTTCATGGGAAAGAAAATAGAATATAATACTTCTTTAGTTAAAGTTTTTGCATCATGAAATTTAAAACGTACAGTACATAACCTTAGCGTTTTTCACTTCACAGTTAAAAAATTTTATTTTGAGATGAATTAGTTTTATTGTTTTATTGAATTTTGGCTTCACTGGATTTATATTTACTACAGTTATTGCTCTCATTCTCTGATAATGTCGCGTATGGACGTCCGTATTTACAAAAATCTGCACGTTTATTCATGTACAAAAAAATTCAAAATTCTTTTCAAAATATTGTGGGTCGCAAAATTGTGGTAAGCTTTTCAATTTATGGCAGTACCTATTTTTACCGAAAAAAATTAAGACAGAAATTTAAAATGTTCACAACTTTTTCTCTCTCTTTATTCTCGACACTATTTCTTCATCTCCTTTCCTGTGTTTCTCCTTCTTGTCTCTTCTGATATCGTTTCTCTCTCCATCACGTTCTTGCTCTCTCTCTCTCTCTCTCTCTCTCTCTCTCTCTCTCTCTCTCTCTCTCTCTCTCTCTCTCTCTTTTCTCTATCTGTCTTCCCCTGACTTTCGCTTTTTTCGTCTATGTCTCTTTCTTTCCTCTTTCTCTCATTCTTCATCTCACTGGTTCTCACTTTCTTCTCTTTCTTACACTCTCTTCATCTCTTTCTTTTTTTCCCCTCCAATCACATCCGTGCAGCATATACAAGGGTCATTTAATAAATAAGGTGAATTTTTCTGTATAAGGACGTCTAATACAGATACGAGCTTACTTTTATTTTTATTTTTCAACGTAGTCTCCCAGAACTGTCACACACTTTTCCCATCTGTGCACAAGCTTCCGTATTCCCTCAGCGTAAAAATCTTTGGACTGATGTCTCAGCCAGTCGCACCAACACTTTTGACTTCATCGTCACTTTTAAACTTTGTGCCTCTCGTGAACGCTTTCAAGGGACCAAACAGGTGAAAGTCTGAAGGGGCAAGGTCTGGGCTGTAAGGAGGATGAGGAAGCAGTTGATGGTCTTCACCGTTTGGGCTTCTGTGTGAGGACTTGCGTTGTCATAATGCAAGATGACTCCTTCTGACTGATGGCCCCTGCGTTTGTCCCAACAGATAAGCTCAAAGTCCTTGCAATGTCATCCACTGTCACCCTTATGTCAGACTGAATGAGGTCATTGACTGATTCGATCACCTCAGGAGACCTGACTTCTGTAGGCCTCCCAGGCCTGTCTTCATCCTCAACACTGCTCCGCCCGTCTTTAAACAATTTAGCGTACTTGTAGACATTCTTTTGGCTGAAACATGTGGCACCATACACAGTTGACATTCTCCTATGAATTTCAACTGGTTTGCACCCTTCAGCAACCAAAAACTTGATAACTGACCGCTGTTCAATCCTGGAGCACGCTTCTTGGTCGGCCATCTTTGTTAATCGCCAAAACTCACAAAGTTTTTTTTTTTAATCTGCAAAAGAAATTAAATCCATGTGAAAAAGAAGTAAAACAAAAAAAAAATTTAAAAAAAGAGTAAGCTTCTATCTGTATTAGAAGTTCCTTATACCGAAAAATTCAACTTATTTATTGAATGACCCTTATATATATATATATATATATATATATATATATATATATATATATATACAGTGGGGGGAGGAACGTATATTCATACTAAGTTTTAATTTAATCTACCAAGAAATGGCTAGCTAAAAATAATGTAAATATCCTGAAATGGCCAAGTCAGTCCCAAGATTTAAACACAAACGAAAATTCAAATCCAATCAAGAGCTCCAACAAACATCCAGGATCTTTCTACTGTTAATAGAGTGATCGTACAATTCACCAGAGAGGGCAAGAATTGCACAAAACCTCACCCAGACCTCCCTGGGCCCTCTGAAAGAACCATGCGTCTTGTCGAAAGAAATGTTGAACAGGATCCACGTTGCAAGGCCTCTGACATAGAAACACAAACATCGCCAAAACTTTCAAATTTTTTTTTAATCTGCAAAAGAAATTAAATCCATGTGAAAAAGAAGTAAAACAAAAAAATAAAAAATAAAAAAGAGTAAGCTTCTATCTGTATTACAAGTCCTTATACCGAAAAATTCAACTTATTTATTGAATGACCCTCGTAAACACGAGAGAGAGAGAGAAAGAAAGAGACAAAATTTAAAATGTTCAAAAGTTTATAAATTATACTAATTAAAATTTTTAAGACATGAAATTAATTCTGTTAAATATTCATTATTCATCGAAATGTTTTTCATAAGGCAACAGTGTCCATATACATATCTTATTCATAAAAGTAATTCAAAGCTTTTTTTAATTAAATAATGTCTTTTATTGCATTTTTATTTTACGATTCAGAGCAGATTTTTGGTAAGTGGACTTCCTGTTTCACATAAGAAACTGATGATTTAATTTCTCCAAGGAGTTTCGCGTATAATTAATATAAACATTAAACCGTAGAAAAATTAATTTCTCGAAATTTCATAAAATTAAATATGGGTCGATGACAGATGTAAAAAACATGTTTTAGCATTATTTTCTAAAAACGAAATATTTCTGAAATAATTTTATTCGTTTGTGAAGAGGTCCTGAAAGTTTCATTAAAATCTAACTATTATTTAATTTTTACAAGAATTTTCAAATCAATGTGATTTTCACCGCTAAAAAGACACTAAAATTTCTTACACTAATCTTACAAAGTATTTATGGAGTTTTTCTCTCGATCATCGCTATATATCGTTTCTTTATTATATTTACTTTATTTTATCAGTTTAATTGTCATCGGTTTTAAGATATATATATATATATATATATATATATATATATATATATATATATATATATATATATATATATATATATATATAGCTCTTGAAAATACATTTCAATTGAGCACTGTTGAGTGATAAGCTAATTCTATAAACAACAGCCACCTGCACTAATGCAAAGCTCTTCAGTAAAATGAATGGAGCACTTTGGCTGATTGGCATTTGTTTACTTTTGTAAAAACAATACGCTAGATTTAGTTGTGTAACTCTACCGAGTGAAGATAGCTCTGTCTGACACCAAATTAGTTGTGTTTCAATCCTGGCTTGAGGCATTCGGAAGTCTAGTCGCACTGAGGAGCTGTGATACAGCGAAACAGTACTGTCTGTGAATGATACACACACACACACACACACACACACACATATATATATATATATATAGTTGCCTGACGATTGCATCTAGATGAAACAGACTGTCACCTCTAAGTGTTAACTTCTATGTTCACTTTTATATTTACACACGCTCTATCTCTGATATTGAGCACTTTATCCCATAAATATAGCACACTTTAAGACTATATTTCTTCATATATATATATATATATATATATATATATATATATATATATATATATATAATTATAATATTTAAAAAAAAATATATGATTCCTTCGCTACATAAGAGTTCTCATGTTTCAAAAGCGAGAGTCGAGACCCTTAATATAATTTTTGAAATTAAGGTGTCTGGTCACGCTTCCTCGTCAAGCCAAAATTCTCGCTTGACGAGGAAACGTGACCAGACAACTATATTCAACTTAATTTCAAAAATTATATTAAGGGTCTCGGCTCTCGCTTTTGAAACATGAGAACTCTTATGTAGCGAAGGAATCATATTTTTTTTTCAAAATATTGTAATATAAGCTCTACTCCTGCATGGAGCACTGTCTTTTTAAAAATAAAGGTAAAAATGCTAAGGAACTCCGGATTATTTACCTACTGTGTTCTTTCCTATTTTTCTGCATACCTGCACACACACACACACAGATATATATATATATATATATATATATATATATATATATATATATATATATAATATGAAGCTTCGTTATTACTTAATATTATTTTATTTTAAATGATATATTGTAAAGCAGATCGCACTTCTTTCGTAGTTTAATTTAATTTCAGGAATATTTCGTAGATTATTCTATTTAACCGACTTCAAATTTGTAAATAGTTTTAAATCAATTTTAAGAAATATTATGGTGTTTTATGTATTTATTTATTTATTTTATTTTATATTATTTATTTATTTAATTTTGTGTGTGTGTTCAGTCAAAATATATGGCATGTTTGTGGACAATTATTTTCATGTTGCGAATACATCTATTTAAAGTTAACTGACCTGTAATAATGTTAAGAATCCGGCTAAACGATAAAAATGTGATAGTAGGGTTGAATTTAAGTCCCCCCCCTCCAAAAAAAATGCACAAATAAATTAAAAACGGCAAATATTTAGAGTAAGACACTACGCAATACTTAGGAAAAAGGGTTAAATTTAGAAACATTAAGATTACCTCCACGGTTATTCATTGAAACTGCTATCCACCAAATAAGAAAGAAAGCCAGTCCCCATCTTGGACCATTTAAAAGACAGTTCGCGCAAGCGATTGGTTGTTACAGACATCCAATCGGGTGTGCGGAAAATGTGGTCTTTCTTCGTCTAATTGATTAAAAGTCGAGAGTAGCTGTTACCGTTTGATTGAGAAGCGGGGATCAGGGATTGATCTCCCCTGATTGGGTCGATTTGGTGATAGGGAGTATCAATGATGTTGAAAGACCCGAAACTCCCTTATGAACCAAGTCAAATAAAATCACTGACGACGCCTCTCGGGCGCCTACTTAAGAGCGTATTTTTGAATGAATGGTCCCGCCGAGGAGGTAAGACAAATCAAGATTTTTATCCATAACTTTGAAAGTTCTAAAAACGACCAAAAAATGTGATTTAATAATTAAAAAAATCCTGCGATGTTTCCTCGTAATAACATAATCATTTTAACGATAAAACTTTCTTTTTATTAAGTGTCTGGGAAATTTTTTCATTATGCTAATTAGTGAAGCTGCTCCGATGAGCTGCTTTCGCTGGTTCCCAGACTTCATGAATTTAAGCGTTCAACTAGGCTGACATCTCGCTCACACCCTTTCACTGTCGAAACTGTTAAATGTAGCCGTCTCTTCTACTCCAATAGCTTCATGTCTCGCACCTCTCGCCTGTGGAACTCCATCCCCTCTTCCTGTTTCCCTGATAGCTATAATCTCCAACTACTCAAATGTAATGTCAATCGACGTCTCCAGATGCCTTGATCTATCCCCTATCCTTCTCTTCATCCTTTCCTCTATCACTCCTATTTGCTCTCGCTCCAATTCTCTGTAACCCCTTGCGCGCTAGTGTCTTCCTGCATTGCTTGGGGTGAAACGCTTGCGCTTAAATTCACCTCAATCGCCGTGCGCCAATGGCTTAGTGGTACAATCCCCGACTGATGCCAATTCAGTCGGGTTTTGATCTTAGCTAGAGGCAACCGGACGTCTAGTCACACTGATGAGCTGCGATACAGCGAAACAGGGTGTCTGTGGATGACAATATATATGCTCCTGAAAATTTATTTCGGTTGAGCTCTCTGGGGAGGAAGTGTGGGTTTGTAAACAGTGACTATTACGGCTAATAACGCAAGACTCTACGGTAAATCGAATCACTGTGTGTTTATCTAAAAATAAATACGCTTAAATTCACCTCCACCCCTGCCGTGTGCCAACTTATAAATGTAGCCTTGTGAAAAGGCAAATTGAAATAGCCATGGAAAAATTGTGTACTCTGTCATCTTTGATAATGGCTTATGTAAGCCGAAAGCTTAGATTGGATTAAGAAATATGTATCAATGTGGTGATTTTCTTTCATAGATATGTGTGTGTCTGTGGGTTTGTGTCTGAGAGAGAGAGGGGGAAAGATATGATATATATATGAGTGTGTGCGTGTGTGATTGAGGGAAAGAGAAAGATATTATATAATATATATATATATATATATATATATATATATATATCAAAAAGATATATAAATATATATGTTATATCTTTATATCTCCCTCTCTCACACACACATACACACACACGTGCACACACAAGTGCACACACACACATATATATATTATATCATATCTTTCCCTCCTATATATATATATATATATATATATATATATATTAGAATTTCTCGATTATTGAGATTGATGTGTATATGGGTAACTATGAAAAAAATCAATATTCAACTACTGTAGTTAAACTGAAGAATGTTTTACCGAACTAGACGAATTTGTATACACACACACACACACACACACACACACACATATATATATATATATATATATATATATATACAAACGCTTGTGCAAATTAATTACAACAACCGCTTTAGTTTCCTTTCTTTCACTAAACGGACAGATTTAGACCCACTGGTCTATTTGCTGCGGTGTCCAGTAATATCAATCTACTATGGCGGTGTATGATAAAATTTGTTTGGCCTTGAGAAATATTGCGTCATCCGTGATTGCATGAAATTTTTATCACGCCCAGACACTGTTGTCTCGACTGTCGATTAGTTGTCCTACGGCCATTGTCTGCGATGGACCCTACTCAAAGCAAGCGTACGAAAATTGTAACCCTGCATGAACACACTAGCAAGCCTTACCAGTGAGCAAATCAAAGTGCTATAGACTGGTCCAGAAACTCTCCTGATTTAAATCCAATCGAGAATCTGTGGTCAATCTGCAAGGAACGACTTCCTCTTGTGGATATCCGAAGTACTAACGTATGCATGTTTCATTGGGAAGATATGGAAAAATAAGTAAATAATAACGGAATTATTCGTTTTGTTTTAATTAATTTGCACAAGAGTATATATACAAAGAACGAAGAAAGATGTCTTATATATGCATAAATATGTGCGCGCGCGCGCGTGTGTGTGTGTGTGTGTGTGTGTGTGTGTGTGTGTGTGTGTGTGTGTGTGTGTGTGTGTGTGTGTGTGTGCATGTAACAGAAAAATTGTCCATATTGTGTGACAGCATGGGATAATTGTCCATCGCACGCAAAGTTTAATATCTAAAAAAAAACTCTAAAGTAATTGAGTTTCTTTTTTTCATAATTTCAGATCAGACGTTTAGCCATCTTGATACCATTTGTCGTAAGAATCAATAAAGAAACCCTTTGAGTTATTCAGCTAGAAAGAGAACAGGTTAAAGTCATTTTGTGTCAGCCCCACTATGTCTTCCCAGTTGAGCAATGGTAAGAGAAAAAAGATCATTCAGGCTTTCAGTAATGATAGCAACATTCATACTCTGGTTTCCATCTTCAAAGTCCATTCAAGAACCATCAAGAGAACGGTGAATAAGTTTTAAAAAGAGCGAACAGTAGAAAGGAAACCTGTATCAGGAGGTCACAACAGGAAGAGAGATCATCATATCAACTGAGAGCTAAATACATTCTTATTGTTCAAAATAGAGTCCAGTAGTGTTAGAAAAACCTCGGAGAATTCCAGTAAGATATCTTTAATCATTTCTATGATACAACTGTTCAGTGCGTAATCTAACAATGGGACAATTTGGGCTTTAGATTATTTTGGACAATTTTGCTGTTACACGCTGTATATATATATATATATATATATATATATATATATATATATATATATATATATATATATATATATATATATATATGTATGTATGTATGTATGTATAGGGCAATTGAAAGTTGTGCAATAATTAGGCAAGCTTGTTTTGCTGGACCAGTTACAACTGAGTCAGTGGGTGCTCTATAATAGTGGCCTTGTTAATCCCAAACTAAAATAATTTAAATACTAATTTGCATTAAAAAAAAAAAAATTTCAAGAAAATCCCGTACTCACTTTGGTTTATTAGATATTAAATTATGTCATTTCGCGTCCTCCATAGCTTGACTGACATTCCAGCTAACCTGATGAATAGTTACGAGCGTTCTTATATTTAAAAATTTTCAAAACCCAGTAACACTTTTGCTCTTGTATATAAATACTTGTTATAAAATCAAATCCTTGGATCCGTCTTCATGATGGTCCCGGAGATGACGAAAGGCGTCATTTTGCCATTATTCAATTTGTCCGTTTTCAGATATATTCTATTTGAAATTTTTACACACACATGACTGGACGGAGTGATTACTGGAAGGTCCTTCTTCGAAACTACGGAGTCGCGATGATGAAGACAACATCAATAAGCTGACAGATTCTATATTCATATTAATTCTAGATAGATAGATAGATAGATAGATAGATAGATAGATAGATAGATAGATAGATAGATAGATATGAACAGAATAAGAAAGAAAGAAAGAAAGAGACTGACTGAGATAAAAAGAAAGAAAGAAAGCAAGATAGAAACGAACTGAGATAAAAAGAAAGAAAGATAGATAGATAGAAATGAATAGAATAAGATAGATAGATAGATAGATAGATAGATAGATAGATAGATAGATAGATAGATAGATAGATAGATAGATAGATAAGAACAGAATAAGAGAGAAAGAAAGAAAGAAAACTCTGAGATAAAAAGAAAGAAAGAAAGAGAGCAAGATAGAAACAGACTGAGATAAAAAGAAAGAAAAAGAAAGATAGATAGAAATGAACGGAATAAGATAGATAGATAGATATGAACAGAATAAGAAAGAGAGAAAGAAAGAAAGAAAGAAGCTGAGATAAAAAGAAAGAAAGCAAGATAGAAACTGACTGAGATAAAAAGAAAGAAAAACGAAAGATAGATAGAAATGAACAGAAAAAGATAGATAGATAGATAGATAGATAGATAGATAGATAGATAGATAGATAGATAGATAGATAGATAGATGAGAAAGACAGACATTTTTGTTCATATCTCATAATACGCGTCAATTTCTCTCCCCCGCCTACCTCGTAATCTTTAGAGTGGAACTCTTTTATGAATGAAGACCCGAAATTATAAGATAGAAGACACGAGTTGCCGTCCTAAAATGAGGTCTTTATTATTCTACGAATGTCGGTCGGTTGTTACTTCTTCAACCCGACTTCTCGGGGCCCCCGAGTGGAAGGTGGTGGACATTCATGGAAGACGACACAGAGTAAAGAACTGGACGAATTATCAGAAAGCTGTCTGTCTGCAGAGTAAATAAAAGCAACTATTGAAGCCAGATATACGCTGGTCGGCCATCTTAGGTCCGTACATTGGATGCCAATGGTGACCCTGAAGTTCACGAGTTAAGAACAGATCTGTCTGAAGGAGATGAGATTTCTCTGAAGAGACGCGCTCGCCAGGAGACGTTCTCCGTTGAGGCACACAAAGCAACTTTCTTTCTTCTTTTTCTTTCTTTCTTTCTTTCTTGATTTATTTATTTATTGATTGATTGATTTATTTCATTTGGTCATTCATTCTTCTCTTTTTTTTCTTTTTTCTTTCTTTCTTTCTTTCTTTCTTTCTTTATTCTTTCTTATAGTTGCCTCTCATTTATTTTTGTTTTTTTCTTTCATTCGTTCAGCCATTCATTCATTTATCACCCTTTCTTTCACTCTCACAATCCTTCTTTCTTTCTCATTTCTTTCACCCCTCTCCCCTTTTTCTTTCTTTCTTTCTTTCTTTCTTTCTTTACAGGTTTTACTTTTCTTTCTTTCTTTCTTTCTTTCTTTCTTTCTTTCTTTCTTTCTTTCTTTCTTTCTTTACAGGTTTTACATTCCTTTCTTTCTTTCTTTCATTCTTTCCTGTCCTCAAGTTCTTTCCTCTCCCTTGCTACATTTCTTCTTTCTTTTTTATTTATTTCATTCTTTCGTCCTTCTTTTTCTCTCTTTCTTTCTTTCTTTTTTCCTTCTTACTTCCTTCTTTCCTTTCATTTATTTTCCATTCCTTTATTTATTTTTTTCATTCGTTCTCCATCCGCCTCTTTTCATCCTCTCATTCATTCTTTATCTTTCTTTCAATCATTCATTCTTTCACTCAGTCAGTCTGTCTTCTTTCTTTCTTTCTTACTTTCTTTCGTTCTCATTTCTTTCATTCTTCTTTCTTTCTTTCTTCAGTCTCATTTATTATTTCTTTCTTTCGATTTCCTTTCCTTATCCTTTGTTGACTTTTGCATTCATTTTCTGTTCTTTTTTCTATTTTTTTCTTCGTTTTATCCTTATATATATATATATATATATATATATATATATATATATATATATATATATATATATATATATACCCGAGGGTCTAACCAGGAGTATCTTAAAAATGAAAATAAAAGATAATATAAAATAAAATAGAATAAAAAGAAACAATGTTTCATTAAATGTTTGACAAATTCGTTGTGGGCCAAGAACCCAATTGTAATATTAATTTTAAACCTCACCATCCATACCAAAGCTGGATGTTGATTTATACTATTAGGCACAAGGGATTAACACGAATAAATTTGACTAAAACAGAACAATTATAAAAGAAGCATATAGAAATTATAGACGAGAATGAAGAAAGAAACAAAACGGACAAAATGAAGAATAAATTCAAAAGGCATGACGTATTGTAATGATGCGTTAAATAATTCTCAGTATATTAATAGTAATACTAAAATAATTGTCAAGTTAGTTCCGTAGTTTATCTATTTATTTCTACATAACCTGAATATTAAACAATTTTACATTGGAAGTACTAAAATACGTTTAAAATCCATTGGTATCAACATGTATTTTCCTTTAAAAATAGTTCTCATAAACACAATACTTCGTTGTCCAAGTACTTTCGGAGTTTAAAAAAGAAAAACAAAACTACGGTTCAATGGAAAATTAATTAGAAGATCTCGAATTTTATATGCAGCATGTTATCTCTGTCTCAATGAAAAACTGGAAATCGTTAAATTTAAGGACAAGATTAACCTATTAAATCAAAGGAATGAACTCACTGTTAACTGCAGACATAGCTCGTCATTTACTTTGCAATCTATGTTGAAATATCATTATGTGTGACAATGGAATTATGTTATAAGTTTGTATTACGAATATTTTTTTTTTTACTGGGTCATAGTCTTTAAATATTATCTCCTCTTATTTGCTAATAATTTAACATAACATGGATTAAGTTGATATTGAAAAGGTGTAATTCTTCATTAATTAATTAATTTATTATGGTTATCTTGGTAAGTATGTTTGTTTGTATGTTACGATATTGGCTTCTACTTCTGTTTCATATGGGTGCATTTATTTATGCATGTATTTCTATGTGTTAGTTTTTTTATGTCTTTATATATGTTTGTATGTATGTGTTTACGTTTGTGTATTTATATATTTTCTTTATAGATATCTTTATGGTGGTGTGTATGCGTTTATGCATATATGTATATGTACTTTTGCATACATTTATGTGCCCAATGATTGTAGTATTTATTGATACTTTTCACATCAGCGTCGAATTTACAGGATAAATTAGCACTTGACTTAGAATAGTAAAACATAATAATAATATATATGTGTGTGTGTAATATTCAAATCTTAATACATATTTAAAATTTATCATTCGTAATTTTTATTTTTTTTAACTGTATAGTGAAATTAAAAGTTAATTAGTTATACTGATTACTAATTTAATCTAATATTATTATTAAATTGTATCTAGGGTCCGTTCGTCAATTTTTCTTCAATTTTCATATACTTGTGTATATATATATATATATATATATATATATATATATATATATATTTTAATTGGCCAAGATAGCTTGCGGAATAATGTTTCCCATATTGAGGTGGGGGAGGTTGGCTGGTTTGAACTGTTTTTAAAGTCTTTATTTTGCAATTAACACCATCCCTAGACAAGATACTAGAAACAAAATGGCGATTTTTGTGGTGATGTTATAATATACTTATGTTATAATTTTTAAATAAATATTATTCGCTCTACTTTGAATTGAGAATTTTTTTTAAATAGTGGTTTGGTTATCGGAATTTTATTCCATCTATACAAACCCTGTATTGGTATATATATATATATATATATATATATATATATATATATATATATATATATATATATATATATATATATATAGCATAATGAGAAGCCACGTATACTTTCTTGATATGTATATAATCTGGAGAAAACAACTGAAAAGTTGCAAATTCAAAAAAACTTGAATGTTTTTTTTGTGAAAGTATTTATATTTTTTTTTATATATATATATATTTGATATTTCAGATCTGCCCCGATCTTTCATCAGAAATGAATGTATTCAGAAGTTTTTTTACAAGTAGCGTCCGTCTTAACTTTGAAATGCATGAAGCATTTGAAAGTACCAGCTGAATTAAAAAATACACCATATCCATTTTATACATAAGGATCTCATCATACAGTGGATTATTAGTAGTATAATGCTTATAATTATGTCTACTAGCGAAGGGATTCCGCCAATAATTGCATAAATATTACTAATTTATTCAAGGTATGATTAACTCTATTTAGTATATATATATATATATATATATATATATATATATATATATATATTCGAAGGTCATTCAATAAATAAACTTAATCTTTCGGTATAAGGACTTCTAATACAGATAGAAGCTTACTCTTTTTTCTTTTTTATTTTACTTCTTTTTCACATGGATTTAATTTCTTTTGGAGATAAAAAAAAATCTTTGAGAGTTTTGGCGATTAACAAAGATGGCCGACCAAGAAGCATGCTCCAGGATTGAACAGCGGTCAGTTATCAAGTTTTTGGTTGCTGAAGAGTACAAACCAGTTGAAATTCATGGGAGAATGTCAACTGTGTATGGTGCCACATGTTTCACCCAAGAAAATGTCTACAAGTGGGCTAAATTGTTTAAAGAAGGACGGAGCAGCGTTGAGGATGAAGACAGGCCTGGGAGGCCTACAGAAGTCAGGTCTCCTGAGGTGATCGAATCAGTCAATGACTTCATTCAGTCTGACAGAAGGGTGACAGTGGATGACATTGCAAGGATTTTGAGCTTATCTGTTGGGACAAACGCAGGGGTCATCAGTCAGAAGGAATCATCTTGCATCATGAGAACGCAAGGCCTCACACAGCAGCCCAAACGGTGCAGACCATCAACGAGCTGGGATGGGAACTGCTCCCTCATCCCCCTTACAGCCCCGACCTTGCCCCTTCAGACTTTCACCTGTTTGGTCCCTTGAAAGCGTTCACGAGAGGCACGAAGTTTAAAAGTGATGATGAAGTCAAAAGTGTTGTGAGCGACTGTCTGAGACATCAGTCCAAAGATTTTTTACGCTGAGGGAATACGGAAGCTTGTGCACAGATGGGAAAAGTGTGTGACCGTTCTGGGAGACTACGTTGAAAAAGAAAAAGTAAGCTTCTATCTGTATTAGAAGTCCTTATACCGAAAAATTCACCTTATTTATTGTTATAGTGAAAGACACCTTGTATAGGTAATAGACTCTCCCATCTATTATAAGTAGGAGTCAGTGGTGGTCGAGAGGAGGAGTAGTGTTCAGCGACCACAACTCGATTACTCTGCGTAACACTTTATTACAAGTTCCTAACGTTTCTGTACGTTTAACCTATTTAGGACGCATTTAGTCCGAATACAGTTTCCACTAAGGAAATAACTCCACAACAATAATTGAATGACCCTCGTATATATATATATATATATATATATATATATATATATATATATATAAATAGGATATTGAAATCAAAATCCAGCGACCACAGTCTGTTTCATGATTAAACTCAACTGTCATATATATATATATATATATATATATATATATATATATATGAAAATAATATTTTATCAGTTTTATTAAATACGCATAATAGTAGTGAAAAATACGTGAAAATACGGTAATTTGATGTGTTTTTCATATATATATATATATATATATATATATATATATGACAAAAAATATATATATGAAAATAATATTAGTTTTATTATATATACATAATAGAAGTGAAAAATACGGTTATTTTTCGTGTTTTTTTTTCCATATATATTTACATATATGTATGTTGTGTATATTTCGGCAGCAATTTTTCATTAATGCATGTTTCATTAAATAATATAGACAAGTTTTGTCTATTTATTTTAAGTAAGTTCCTTTCGTATTGTCTGATAAGCTTAATCACATTATCGTTGAAAGACGAAAGGAAAACACCATATTGATACATGTTTAAATCCAATCTACGCTTTTGGCTTACATAAGCCAATATCAAAGATGACAATTTCAATATATCAAACAACACACTGACGAAACCACAATGATAGTCCGCCCTTGCTGCTTGAAAAATTTCAAGGTAACGACAAACTGTGTATACGAGTCACGGAAGCGAAAATCGCGTCGCAGCTCGTGACGTCACACATGACCACGCGAGAGTGAAAAGCGAGAAGTATTAAGTATAGGAAGCCGTTGGTATAAACCAATGGCTTCTGTTATAAATTATAGTCATTTAAGAATATTTGTGGAGATTTCATAGTTTATTTTGTTCAGGTTAGGTTTTAACTGTTTTATGTATATAGCTTCAAGAATTTTTAATTTTTGTTCATTGTTTTCATGTTTAAGTAAGTTTAAGTTTAAGTATGTTTTCATGTTTTGCTTAGTATGCATTTGTGTTGTCAACAAGGATTTTCCAGAATGGAGTACGCGGGCAGGCATGTTGTTTTAAATGCCTAAAAATGTCAAGTGCCGTGAAAGCGAGTTTGTGGTGTGACCAACATAAATATTATTTAATCCATAAGTGTTTGTTTTATATTCTTTAGTTCCCTGCAAAAAAAATTGTTTTGTAGATGAATTAGATTCTGCACGATATGTTAGATTTTTTATAATTGCTATTTTGTAGTAATTATTGGACATTCGCTTTTGTAGTTAAGTATACATAAATTTATGCTGGTAGTTTTTTTTGTATGGCGAAATAGTAAATTTGTTACACATTTTAAAACTTCGGTTCACTTTTTCTTTTCTTTTTTTTTCTTTCATTCTTTGAAACACTAAGTAATAGCCTCTATAGAAACTCTTGCAACCTCCAGCGTCTGGATAACCTTTGACCCCCTACCAGATACGTTACTTTTGCTTATAAGACGCTGAATTTTAGAAAATAACGGATTTTAAATATCAGGGCAGAGTAGGTTCTCTAACAGTCTAGGAGAAGGGAAGCGTTTAAAAACTAAAACGATCCTAAAACCGTTACAATCCATGAGTTGCCTCTGCGTCTCTAATTTTAGATCCTTGTTCCAGACTGTAGGGTCCATCGTCTGCCTCTGGTTTGGTTTGCTTTGGATTGGTTTGTGTTAGTTTTTTTTGCCTTTTTTTTACGACATATCAACCTCAATGGATTATTTAATGTCGACAAGATTTTTATTGCTGGTAATATTTTTTCCGAAAATGTATTGCTATTTTTTTGTTCAAAAATGTGTTGTTGGTAATACTTTTTTTTTCTTCAAAAATATTGCTGGTAATATTTTTACAACCGCGTCAGGGTGGACCTAGGAACACCAGCAACCAAGAGTTGGCTCCACGCTCTTCGAAATTTCCCGAGCAGAGGCTCTGCTGTCGAATGCAGTCTATCGTCTCACTCAGGGCGCAGATGTAGTTTATCGTCACATCCAGGACAGATCAAGGTATCTCCTTTAAATTTATAGAAATATTATTTAATATGAAGGTATCTGTTTGGTTTGGTTTATTTTGTTTTATGGTATATCAACCTCAATGGATTATTTAATCCCGACAAGATTTTTATTGCTGGTCATTTTTTGGTTCAAAATGTATTGCTGGTAATATATTTTTTCCTCAATAATGTATTGCTGGTAATCATCATTACTCAAAAAATTATTGCCGGTATTAAAACCTATTTTTACATTTTTCATAGTATTTTGACCCCAGTTTGGGGGTTAACTATTTTCCCATAGCTGGGACCCTAACAGGTGCTACTGGGTCTGGTTGGACCTAGGAACGCCAGTAATTAAGAGGTGGTTCCACGCTCCTCAACACCTCGTGAATACACGCCTTTGTGTTGGATGTAGTTTATCGTCTTAACCAGGACGCGGATGTAGTTTATCGTTTTACCCAGGACGCGGATGCAGTTTATCGTCTTACCCAGGACGCGGATGCAGTTTATCGTCTTACCCAGGACGCGGATGCAGTTTATCGTTTTAACTAGGACGGCGTCCGATGCAGTTGCAGTCGCCAACTCCCTTGGTAGTCGAGTCAACACAATCTCCACTACATCTCCATCTTTTTTCTGGTTGAATTTATTTCATTCACTTATATAACTGATGTGATTATTTGGAGGAAGTTTTACCAAACACGGAAGTTACTACTAAACCAATGTATTAAGCTAAAAACACGATTCATTTGTTGACGGCTTATCAACCCTTTAAAGGCTATTTAAAGCCAGAATTTTTAGATTGTAAGAATTTTAATGGTGGGGATAATAATCATTCAATGATAATAATAATTATATATTATATATAAATATTATGGTTCGATGATTTTGTTTAGCGGCATATCAACACCTCTATCGGTTATTTAATGTTGAAATCTAAATATTTTGAACGCAATTGCATGCCTTAGAATATAGATGAAATGTATTCTGGTCATTTTGCTTTGAAATTCTATTGCTGGTAAATTTATTATAAATATGTATTGTTGGTCATTTTGCTTTCGTTTTTGTTTAGGGTTCCACTATTTGCCCATAGCTACAACCCTGACAGTTACTACCACCCCGGGTCAGAGTGGACCTGGAAAGAACAGCAATTATGTAGTGATTCCACGCTCCTCGAAACCTCCAATCTCCCGACCAGAGGGTCTTGCTGCCCCCGATATATTTAAATCTCAAGACATGCACATTCATGTTTGCACTTCTTTTCTATATGTGCCATGCGTGACACACGCTTAGGCGATCATGTATCTTTTGATACATGCCTAAGGAAGCAGATATTTTCCCGCAGTAGGTTGCAATTTCTTTCTGGGGTAGGCCATTTGCCATCCAAGGCTATAGAACCCAGTCTGTTCTGCAATTTGCCCACAGCTGGGGGGAAGAAGAAGAGGATTCATACCTTTCCCAATGGTATTAGCACGTAAGTGAATGTAATGGATTCGACTGGAATTCGAACTGTGCTCTCAGATTCCGCAATACGAGCCGCTATCGATTAGTCCCCCGGGAAAATCTAGAAGAGGATTGATACCTTTCCCAAGGGTATTAACACATAAGTGATTGTAATGGAATCGACTAGAATTCGAACTCGGCTCTCCGATTCCTCAATCCAAGCCGCTATCCATTACTCCTCCTGGAAAACCTAGAAGGGGATTCATACCTTTCCCAAGGGTATTAGCACGTAAGTGAATGTAATGGATTCGACTGGAATTCGAACTCGGCTCTCTGATTCCGCAATCCGAGCCGCTATCGATTAGTCCCCCGGGAAAATCTAGAATTAAAGTCTGGCCGTAAAGAAATTCGAGAGGTACAATTTATAGGGTTTGATTACCAAACAAGGGGTGCGTATTATGCGTGAGTAGAAGCATTTTCCCCACACTTACAGCACAATTTTAGGGGTGCGTTTTATGGATGAAGGCGTATTATACTTTAGGAATTACTTTGGGTTAACACTCGAAAATGAAATTAAGCTTTACATTTTTCGATTCTTCAGACACATCTCATTTAATAAAAAATATGTTTTTTGTAATCAGCAAATGGAAGAATTTAAAAATCGCACTGAAATATTACAAGTATTTTTTTAAGAAATATTCATTACAGTTTTTTGTACGTCAAACCTGAGATAAAATAATGTATTTTATTAAATTCTGAAAGCACCAAGTCCCCACAACAAAATATTTTTTGAGTCTTACTCAATTCGATATCAGAACAAATTTTCAATATGTTGACAGTGGACATTGCAAGATATTTTTAATGAAATATCTTTTTTATTAATTAGTCTTCGTGAATCTATAAAAATATATATTGAAATGCAGAGTAACTGACCCGAAAATATATTTCCTTGAGGTTTTCTAATAAAATCACTCATTCAGTATACAATTTAATCATTGAATAATAAGTATGAAATCACTCATTAAGTATACAATTTAATCATTAATGAATAAGTATGAAATCACTCATTCAGTATACAATTTAATCATTGATGAATAAGTATGAAATCACTCATTAAGTATAAAATTTAATCATTGATGAATAAGTATGAAATCACCCATTCAGTATACAATTTAATCATTGATGAATAAGTATGAAATCACTCATTAAGTATAAAATTTAATCATTGATGAATAAGTAAGAAATCACCCATTCAGTATACAATTTAATCATTGAATAATAAGTATGAAATCACTCATTAAGTATACAATTTAATCATTAATGAATAAGTATAAAATCACTCATTCAGTATACAATTTAATCATTGATGAATAAGTATGAAATCACTCATTAAGTATAAAATTTAATCATTGATGAATAAGTATGAAATCACCCATTCAGTATACAATTTAATCATTGATGAATAAGTATGAAATCACTCATTAAGTGTAAAATTTAATCATTGATGAATAAGTATAAAATCACTCATTCAGTATACAATTTAATCATTGATGAATAAGTATGAAATCACTCATTAAGTATACAATTTAATCATTAATGAATAAGTATGAAATCACTCATTAAGTATACAATTTAATCATTGATGAATAAGTATGAAATCACTCATTAAGTATACAATTTAATCATTGATGAATAAGTATGAAATCACTCATTAAGTATAAAATTTAATCATTGATGAATAAGTATGAAATCACCCATTCAGTATACAATTTAATCATTGATGAATAAGTATAAAATCACTCATTAAGTATAAAATTTAATCATTGATGAATAAGTATGAAATCACCCATTCAGTATACAATTTAATCATTGATGAATAAGTATGAAATCACTCATTAAGTATAAAATTTAATCATTGAGGAATAAGTATGAAATCACTCATTCAGTTTACAATTTAATCATTGATGAATAAGTATGAAATCACTCATTAAGTGCAAAATTTAATCATTGATGAATAAGTATGAAATCACTCATTCAGTATACAATTTAATCATTGATGAATAAGTATGAAATCACTCATTAAGTATACAATTTAATCACTAATGAATAAGTATGAAATCACTCATTAAGTATACAATTTAATCATTGATGAATAAGTATGAAATCACTCATTAAGTGTAAAATTTAATCATTGATGAATAAGTATAAAATCACTCATTCAGTATACAATTTATTCATTGATGAATAAGTATGAAATCACTCATTAAGTATACAATTTAATCATTAATGAATAAGTATGAAATCACTCATTAAGTATACAATTTAATCATTGATGAATAAGTATGAAATCACTCATTAAGTATACAATTTAATCATTGATGAATAAGTATGAAATCACTCATTAAGTATAAAATTTAATCATTGATGAATAAGTATGAAATCACTCATTAAGTATAAAATTTAATGATTGATGAATAAGTATGAAATCACCCATTCAGTATACAATTTAATCATTGATGAATAAGTATGAAATCACTCATTAAGTATAAAATTTAATCATTGATGAATAAGTATGAAATCACCCATTCAGTATACAATTTAATCATTGATGAATAAGTATGAAATCACTCATTAAGTATAAAATTTAATCATTGATGAATAAGTATGAAATCACCCATTCAGTATACAATTTAATCATTGATGAATAAGTATGAAATCACTCATTAAGTATAAAATTTAATCATTGAGGAATAAGTATGAAATCACTCATTCAGTATACAATTTAATCATTGATGAATAAGTATGAAATCACTCATTAAGTGTAAAATTTAATCATTGATGAATAAGTAAAAATCACTCATTCAGTATACAATTTAATCATTGATGAATAAGTATGAAATCACTCATTAAGTATACAATTTAATCATTAATGAATAAGTATGAAATCACTCATTAAGTATACAATTTAATCATTGATGAATAAGTATGAAATCACTCATTCAGTATACAATTTAATCATTAATGAATAAGTATGAAATCAGATATTATTATGGAAATTATAGTCTTTAATTGCTTTTATGAATCAGATATTATTATGGGCATTATAGTCTTAAAAATTTCGATGTATAATGAATGTTTGCATGAATTGTTTTCATTTATTTTTAAATTTTAATTAGAATAATTTATAAAATTTTAAATATTTTTAACTTTCTGTTTATTAATTCTGAAATTGTAGCTGTTAAACCTTAGGAATCGCGTTTCTGTTGTGATACCTAATTTATTTTGTCTACTGGCCTCCATATTCGAGAGAAAAACTAATTAAAGAAATATATAGTCAACCTAAGTCATCTACGTCATCAATTGAGGGTTTGGCGAGTGTCGTTTTACTGACAAAATATGACGAGAAACCTGAGCACCAATTCAAAAGTCACTGTACAGACAATTTAAGACGTTGAAACACGAACGGTGACATATTTTAAGTGTGTAGAGTCTGGACGGACCGAATGACATGCATGTGTACAGTCAGAGATTTCAAGAACAGAAGACAATCGGATATAAATTCCTTCGGACATAACATCGATGCAGATTTAAACCAGTTCCCCCAAAATGGGTGAGTAGATTTGGGGAGGTTGAAATGGGCTTAGATACAGGGGTTCAAATCCAAACCTGAGGATAAATTCAAAAGTTACTGTACAGACGAGGCGTTGAAACCCGAACGGTGACATATTTTAAGGGTGTAGAGACTGGACGGACCGAATGACCTGAATGTGTAGAGTCAAAGATTTCAAAAATGAATTATTGCAAGAATTGTTTCTTTCTTTTTTTTAAATTTAATTAGAATAATTTATAAGCTGAGTATATGAGAATAATTTATATGCAAATATGCTGAGTAGACATTAGTTACAGTTTCTGAGATAGATCGTTTTATCTATCATGATCGACAATCTGAACAAAGCCAGCACACTCAAACCCTCGGTCACGATGACTTGTGACTTCGTGCTAACACAGCTATCGACGGCTCCCAAGTCTTGGGTCAACCCGTCGTATGGTTTTCAGGGATTTGTCAGCAAGGAGACTTCCTGATGTTATTGGAATGGATCGAGGTCGGTCCTAGCGAGCGGCACCTTTGGAAAGTGCCTACAAAACATACCTAAGCCTTGTGAGTGAAATTGGATAGACTGAACTCTTGAGGGCCGTCGATAGCTGTGCTAGCACAAAGCCACATGTCATCGTGGCCGAGATCTTAAGCGTGCTCGCCTTGTTCAAATTGTTCCTCAAGCTAGATAACACGCTCGTTCACACGATGGCTCAGAATTAACGTTCCTATTATAATCCGCGAATAATACATTTCAAACAGTCAAAACATAAAAATAAACTAATATCACCCCCCCCCATTGAAAATGGGTAGAGGAGTGACCGAAAGCGCCTTAGACAATCAACGATATTGAAAATTTGAATATTTGCTCACTCCCACTAAACGGGAAAATGTAAGAACGCTGGAAAAACTAAATAAAAAATTAACCTTGGGTATCATATCTGATGAAGGAGAGTAAAGATGGCTCAGTGGTAGAAGCTCTGACTGAGACCACATCGCTTAGGTTTCGATCCGGGCTTCCGGCAGTCGGTTGTCTAGTCGCACAGAGGAGCTGCGAAACAGTACTGTCTGCGAATGACATTATATATATATATATATATATATATATATATATATTATGTCGTTCGCAGACAGTATCGTTTGAAGTAAAACAAATGTATATATATATATTACTTCAAACGATATTATAGTAAATATTTCGTATTTGAAATAGGCGCTTACTTTTATTCATTAAGCAGTTTGTATATACGATTATTGGTCAGTAGAATCTTATTAAAGTAAAATGCGTTTGCGCAGACGATAGACGTAAAACAGTGTCTATTTTGTCTACTGGCCTCCATATTCGAGAGAAAAACTAAGTAAAGAAATATATAGTCAACCTAAGTCAACTACGTCATCAATTGAGGGTTTGGCGAGTGTCGTTTTACTGACAAAACTATGACGAGAAACCTGTGCACAAATTCAAAAGTCACTGTACAGACAATTTAAGGCGTTGAAACCCGAACGGTGACATATTTTAAGGGTGTAGAGACTGGACGGACCGAATGACATGCATGTGTACAGTCAGAGATTTCAAGAACAGAAGACAATCGGATATAAATTCCTTCGGACATAACTTCGAGACAGATTTAAACCAGGTCTCCTAAGATGGGTGAGTAGACTTGGGGAGGTGGAAATGGGCTTAGATACAGGCGTTCAAATCCAACAGTCTTTTTTAACATAGACAATCAAGCAGACAGACGAGAAAATCGTTCTAACTCAAAGACGACTGCCACCTCCGCCGGCCTGGTCTTCTTAAAATCAAGATGGATGATTGTCGGCAGCCAAAGGCCTGCAGCGGTCCTTAAGGGGCAGGTAGGGGTATACATGGGCAACCGGGGCCAAATGAGGGGCGGGGAGAACAGATGATACAAAGGAGGTGGGCGGTATGGCGTCCAGCAATGGCGCCGTATTGTCTGGCTTCGTCCGCTGTGTATGGGCCTTCGTCATCCGTCACTACATACCCACCATGCCACTTCTTGGCCGACTAACGAAACTTTGCCGATTACTACCCACCCACTACCGACACTTCTTCCTTTTTTTTTTTTTTTTTTTTTTCCTATCCCATTTCTTCCACTCTGACCAGGATTTCTGAGAAGAAGAAAAGAGAAGGTAAAAAAATCGAAGAAAAAAAATCAGGGCGAAGAGGAATGAAAAATGTAAGTGGAGTATAAATGAAAGATGATCGAACAGTAAAGAACATGAAGAAGAAAAAAAGGAAGAGGAAGTAGAAAAAGAAGAAGAAAAAAAGAAGAAAAAAAAAAGAAGAAAAATGAAGGAGGAGGAGTTATGAGTAATAATAAAGGGAATAGAAAAAAAACGAAGAAAAAACGCTAAGCAGAAGAAAAATGAATAACAGGAGTGATGATTAAAGAAGGAAAATGAAACAACAAATAAGAAGAAGAAATAATAGTGGGCGGAAGTAGAAGGGGGAGGAGGAAGAGGAAAAGGAGAAGAAGAACAAGAACAAGAAGAAGGAGGTAAAAAATTGAAGAAAAATGATGGCGAAGAAGAATCAAAAATTGGAGTCGCGACAAATTAAAGAAAATCGAACAACAAAGCAGAAGATGTTAAAAGAGGAGGAGGAGAAGAAAAAGGAGGAGGAGGAGGAAGAAATAGACGAAGAGAGGGAGAAAAAATGCAGGAAATAATGGCGAAGAAGAAATAAAAATGGTGAGAAGAAGAAGAAGAAGAAGAAGAAGAAGAAGAAGAAGAAGAAGAAGAAGAAGAAGAAGAAGAAGTCATAAGTGATGATAGAAGGAATGAGAAAAATCGAAGCAAAACGTTAGAGCATCATAAGAATGAATAATAGGAGTGTAGATAAACGAAGGAAACTCGATCGGAGAAAAGAAGGGCGTGAAGAAGGGGAAAAAGAAAGAATCGAAGAAAAAGGATGAAGCAAACGAAGAATGATATGTAAGAGGAATAAAAACGGGAGGAACGAAGAGTAAAACAAAGAAGAAGAAGAAGAAGAGGAATGGTGAAGAGACAAGTAAACGAAAGAAGCATGAAGGAAGTCGACTGAAAGAAAGAGTGAAAGAAAATTAAAGCCGAAGTAGTGGAGCTGTAAAATTTAGAAAAAGAATTAAATACAATTACTGTAATTCTCCATGTATAATACCCATTTTTTTCTAAAAAAATAATAAGCAAAATTAGGGGTGCGTATTATGCAAAGCTACAAAAATTACAGTTGCGAAATGACTACTGACCACAAACATAAGACAATTTGACACTAACATTCGGCAATTGTGACCCCATAAGGATGTCAAATACAATCATATGTACCTAACAATACTTATGAATGTAAAATAAAATAAGAATTATAATAAAACTAAATTAAAATAATATTATTCTGTTTAAAACCATTTTTATAAGAGTAGAAAACGCTAGCCGTAATGAAATTGTAGAGGTACAATTTATAGTGTTTGAGCACCAAAAAAGGGGTGCGTATTATGCGCGAGTAGAAGCATTTTCCCCACACTTTCAGCACAATTTTAAGGTGCGTATTGTGGATGAAGGCGTATTATGCATAGGGAATTATGGTAAATGAAATTTTAAAAGCTACAACAGAACGACAAAGTTTTAGAGAAATTGGAAACAAAAAGAACACTTATACTTAACACCAGGGCACATAATGAGGAAAGTAGGCTCGGAAAATATGATACTCACAAGACAGATTGAAGTCAAGACGGACAGAGGAAAACAACGCATAACCTTCCAAGCAAGCTTGAATAAATCCATGGCTGTACAGAGTATAGGAGAGATAACTTTATTAAGAGGTACAAAGGACAGGAAATTTTGGAGAGCCATGATCGCCTACGTCCTGAAGAGCACACCACAAAGAAGAAGAAGAATACAACTGTAACACATACACGTTCAATAAAATGAAATTGGAAGGCTGAGTTCAAATCACAGCCGGACTTGATGCGTTCATTTCACGCTAATTCTCTTAAGAAAAGGCATATATCCATAGCTTCTCTTCCGGGCTATGGGTAAATAATAGTAGGGTAGACTGGGCTCTCTAGTCATGTTAAAGCCAATAGTCTAGAAAAGAGGTCTCGAAACGGTGCGCTGCACCTCGTGGGTGCGTCGGAAGAGGATAGCAGGTGAGGCGGAATAATTGAAAGACAATCAAAGATTTAGAAACAGTTTTTTAAAAATCCATATGCCAAAAATAAATATGACTTTAAAATTGAAAATATTATTATGGATTACTTGTAATTGTATGCATGAGTCCCGGGTATAAATAATTATAAATAATTATTGAACGATTTTATCATCGGGATATTTATTTTATTTTTATCAAGTTTTAAAAATATAGTAACTGGGATCCACAAATTGGAGGAGAGAGTTATCAATGATAATGTTCTGATTTCGAATCCGCGGTTATCTCCCTTTAACCATCTTTCTTTCTCTTAGGACCTCCTTTTCCCGTAGGGCTGCTTGAACCCTTTCACCGGGACTTCCCTTGTGTGAGGCGTGAACGAATTTTAATTCCGAAAATGCGACCCGGAGTAAAAATAAATAAATAAAAAAGTTTGTGAACTATTAGTCAAGGAAAAAAGACAACTCTGAATTCTAAGACAACTCTTTGATATATTTCCGAAGAACTCTTATGGTAATTCACATACACTAAAGAAACGGAAAGTAGTGGAAAACCGTGACAGTCTCCATATACTGAAAGGGCGTGATATTTTTTAAATATACCAAGAATGAAATTCGAATGTTTTAACACGCTGGCTGCTATGTCGCCATATATTGAAAGCAGTTAATTGGACGAAATCGATGCGGGATTAAAATAGGACAAAACATTCATTCGTCCCAAGCACTCACACAGACACGCAGTGATTCGGACACAACAACAAATACGAGAACACACACGCGAAACGAAAGAACTAAAGAATTTAGAAATGAAACAAGGTAAAAATGGGTGGAATTTATGAAAAAGACAAGCGAAATGTTTTTTGAATTAAGAAATGTCGTTAGTCAAAAAAAAAAAATTCGAAAATGTCATTAACAAAAAAATTGAAAAAGTCACTAAAAAATTAAAAAAAACTAATCGAAAAAGTCCATAAAAATTATCAAAATATATGTTAAGTACTAAGAAAAAAATAATCTAAAAAGGCTCTAAGAAAAAAAATTTTTTAAAAATAATATCGAAAATGTCCCTAAAAAATTACCAAAAGGTCCCTAACTGTCCTCGCTCTGCCTTTTTTACAAGTACTTTCACGGTAATTGCTCCGATGAGCTGCTTTCGCTGGTTCCCAGGCCTCATGAATTTGAGCGTCCTACGAGGCTGGCATCCCGTTCCCACCACTTCACCGTTGAAACTGTTAGATGTAGACGTCTCTTCTACTCCAATAGCTTCATGTCTCGCACCTCTCGCCTGTGGAACTCCCTTCCTTATTCCTGTTTCCCTGACAGATATAATCACCAACTATTTAAGTGTAACGTCAATCGACATCTCCAGTTGCCTTGATCTATCCACTTCCCTTCTCCACGTCCTTTCCCCTTTCATTCCTATCTGCTCTCGCTCCAAATCTTCTGTAACCCCCTCGCCTTGATCGATCCACTATCTTTCTCCACATCCCCTCCTTTACCACTCCTATCTGCTCTTCCTCCAAACCTTCTGTAACCCCATGCGTGCTAGTGGCTTCCAGCCTTGCTTGAGGTGAAAAACTTTAAAAAAAATATCGAGAACTGACATCACTGACCACCTAACGAGGGAGGAGATGTGGAATTAAACTAAAGGTAAACTGATAAGATAGTAGCTGCCTCTAATGAATCCTGGTAGGAATTTAAATTCTCTCAGAAACATCTTGAATTTCTCTCAGAACCAAGTTGAATAAGTCCGCTGAGAAGGCATGTACTTACACCCCTTACTATTTTTGTATATTTGCTGAATTCATAAGGTTTTCTGTATATGAAGCATTCGGACTATTCTAATATCCTTCCCAAATATGTCTAGTTTACCTAACAGTAACGTATTTTATGTGGTGGACTCTCCCGTCGTATTCGACGTATGAGGGTCAAGCAGCTCAGTTCCTGGGAACCGACAGCCAGACACCTGCACATTTGATTTGATTCTTGTGGAGAACCAAACCAAAAGAAAAAGGCAAAAAGAAACGGCAGCCTAATGCAGGAAATCTTCTGCCGAGTCAGACATGAATCGAAAGAGACATGATTGCCGAAGCCTGTGTTATGTATGGCACTTGACTTGACTTTATATATATACAGGGTGACACCAAAAAAAACGGGAACATTTTAACAATCCAATAAAACCAAGAGTGATGGAAGAAAAATATTTAATTCATAGTAATTGAAACCTTAAAACATGTCATTTAAGAAACAAAGAAACAGAGAGCTCAACCGAAATTAATTTTTCAGGAGCCTATATATATATATATATATATATATATATATATATATATATATAAAAGTGAACATATAAGTCAACACTTAGAGGCAACTGAGTTGCCTGACGATTGCATCTAGCATGAAACAGACTGTCGCCTCTAAGTGTTGACTTCTATGCTCACTTTTATATTTACACACGCTCTATCTCTGATATTGAGCACTTTATCCCATAAATATAGCACACTTTAAGACTATATTTCTTCATATATATATATATATATATATATATATATATATATATATATATATGCTGGACTCTCCCTTCGTATTTGGCATATGATGGTCAAGCAGCTCAGTTCCTAGGAACTGACAGCCCAGACACCAGCACAATGTTTAATTGTTAGCACGAGTCAGTCTCTAACGACAATGCGAATCATAATTGGCTTCTGGCATTTGACAATGCCAAAACTGGTTTGATCTCTTATAGTGGTGAAGGCTTTGTGTAGAACTAACCAAACTTTTTAAAAAGTGTATTTTATGTGTAATTATCCAAACATATTTTTAACGCCTGTCTCAAGATGTTCGAATAATTGATTAAGTATTGTTAAATGGCATGTTTTAAGGTTTCAATTACTATGAATTAAATATTTTTCTTCCATCACTCTTGGTTTTATTGGATTGTTAAAAAGTTTCGGTTTTTGGGGGTCACCCTGTATACATATATATATATATATATATATATATATATATATATATATATATATATATATATATATATATATATACAAGCATTCCAAAACAAAACTAAATACCAGTAGCAGCATATGCTGCTGACCACCTCCATCTCCACCTTTCTGGATTAAAGTGCCGGATGATAACAGATCAAACCACTTTTGCCATTGTCAAATGCCCGAAGCCATCTATGATCCGCAGAGAACGTTGGAGACTTAGAATCGTGCTAACAATTCAACATATGGTCATCATTTTTCGTTTCATTAACACCCTGTGTGGTATGCATGACTCAGCAGATTTCAGACGGCCATGTTTTCTTTGGGTATCCCTAACGGGTCACTGCCTCATTAGTTTGTCACGGGTTATAACTACAGTTATCTGCCCCCCAACGCTATCTTAATCTCCACTTCTTACCACCTCTTCAAGACATATCTTGTACCTCATTCATCATTGCCATTCCTATAAACGTGTACCTCGAGTCACACACGAGCCTTTGGCTGGTTGAAATTTAATCCCAAACAAAGTTTAGATAAGACGTACAACGGACGAGGAAGGAGATTTAATTTTTAAAATATTAAGTGAAACTTAAATTATAAAGAAAATATAAGAATGAACAATGAAATCCATGTGTTTCAATAATGGAAAGATGGATTGAGAAAAAGTTTTAAAATTCAAGAATTTTTAGTTTTATGGAAAGAAAGACAGCATTCAGCTATAACAATTGCAATAACGCACACAGAACAAAAGCAAAACGAAATGCGGAAAAAGTTGAGAATGACATTAGAAGAGAAAGAATCATCATGTAACAGCGATTAAAAATCCTCGTTACATTATTTGTTTTGCATACGTGGCAGAATTAATTTAATGAATTTTCATTAACATTACATAATTTATTTCTTTTTCCTTAAAATCAATTCCGTTATATTTCACTCACCATTAGCTTATTTTGTTTACTGTAAAACATTGAAAATAAATGTCAGACCCGATTCCAGTTCTTTTATTTTAATCTAAATATAACCCCTCATATCCGGACTTTGTAAACAATTCCTCATATCCGGACTTTGTAGCCAATTCCTCATATCCGGTCTTTGTAACCAGTTCCTCAAACCGGACTTTGTAACCAGTTCCTCATATCCGGACTTTGTAACCAATTCCTCATATCCAGACATTGTAGCCAATTCCTCATATCCGGACTTTGTAACCAATTCCTCATATCCGGACATTGTAGCCAATTCCTCATATCCGGACTTTGTAACCAATTCCTCATATCCGGACTTTGTAACCAGTTCCTCATATCCGGTCTTTGTAACCAGTTCCTCATATCCGGACTTTGTAACCAGTTCCTCATATCCGGTCTTTGTAACCAGTTCCTCATATCCGGTCTTTGTAACCAGTTCCTCATATCCGGACTTTGTAACCAGTTCCTCATATCCGGTCTTTGTAACCAGTTCCTCATATCCGGTCTTTGTAACCAGTTCCTCATATCCGGTCTTTGTAACCAGTTCCTCATATCCGGTCTTTGTAACCAGTTCCTCATATCCGGACTTTGTAACCAGTTCCTCATATCCGGTCTTTGTAACCAGTTCCTCATATCCGGACTTTGTAACCAGTTCCTCATATCCGGACTTTGTAACCAATTGAGTTCGATCCTCACTGGGTGCCCCATGCTTTCGGCCTTGTGCCACATCTAAGCTACGCTTGGAAAACCACTATTTCTGGGACGAGGAGTTATCATTATTTACTATTTACTATTTATTATTAGTGGAGTAGGTAATTGCTGCTCCAATTGCTGCTACGCGGTAACTACTTACTTAAGACGTTGCATACCGAGAAAGACAATATTCGGAAAATGAAAAATTGGACCTGGTCTGAACAGTAACATCGACAAAGACAGAATGCAAAGATTATGGAAACGGATTTGTTGTCAACAGGAAATGGAGGAATAATGTACATCGACGTTGGAAAATATCAGACCGTGAGTCTGTAATAAAGCTCACTGTTCAAGAAAAAACATTCGAATGTCAACAAAGAGAATGGATTCAGAATGCCCATCTTATAAAGCCATGGAGTTTTACTTTGAAAAGGCTGACTTCAAAAAGTTCAGAGGTCATCCAAGAACCACCATAGCCAAAACGCGGAAACGAGACATTCAAAGAACAAGGCAGAAAGATCCCAATTTTCCTTTGGAGGAGTTTACAACCAACGAAGATCTGCAACGAATCCGCAAACTCGCAGACGACAGAGAAGGCTGGCAAAATATTGTCGGATCAGTATACAATGTCACTGAAGATGAGAGAACATGTTTAGTTCGTGACCTCAAATCGAAACTGTTTGATGATGATGAAGTCTGTTAGTTTTTAAAATTCAAGAATTAAATGACATTTAGCAAAAAAGAAAATATGAGGACATTTTCCAAAGGAAGAATTCAATGAAATTTTGAAAGTATAGAAGGTAATAAAAGAATTAAAAAAGAAACAATGTAAAAATGGATGGAATTCATAAAAAAGACAAGTGACATGTTTTTGAAATACGAAAGGTCGTTAGTCAAAAAAAAAATATTATCGAAAATGTCCCTAACAAAAATATATATAGAAAATATCATTAACAAAAAGAATCGAAAAAGTTACAAAAAAATTAACGAAAACTCAACGAAAAAGTCCCTGAAAAACACATCGAAAAAGTCCCTAAAAATTATCAAAATATATGTTAAGTACTAACAAAAAAATAATCTAAAAAGGGCCTAAGAAAAAAAGTATTAAAAAAATTATTTAAAAAAAAAAGGATATCGAAAATGTCCCTAAAAATATCGAAAAAGTCATTGAAAAAAAAATTCGTGAAAGTTACAAGAAAATTATGAAAAAAGTCCCTAACAAAAACAAAAAATATCGAAAATGTCACTAAAAATATCGAAAAAGTCATGGACAAAAAAAAATTTATGAAAGTTACAAGAAAATTATGAAAAGGTCCTTAACAAAAACAAAAAAGTATCGAAAATGTCCCTAAAAATATCGAAAAAGTCATGGACAAAAAATTCGTGCAAGTTACAAGAAAATTATTTTTCTTTTAACTTGAACGAATTTTTTGTCAAAAAAAGTCCTTAACAAAAAATATCGAAAATGTCCCTAAAACTATCGAAATAGTCAATGAAAAAAAATCGTTATAGTTAAAAGAAAATTATGAAAAAGTCCTTAACAAAAACAAAAAATTCGGGAAAATTACAAGAAAATTATGAAAAAAGTCCCTAACAAAAACAAAAATATACCGAAAATGTCGCTAAAAATATATCGAAAAAGTCATTGACAAAAAGAATTCATGAAAGTTACAAGAAAATTATGAAGAAAGTCCTTAACAAAAACAAAAATATCGAAAATGACCCCAAAAATATCGAAAAAGTCATTGACAAAAAATTCGTGAAAGTTACAAGAAAATTATGAAAAAATGTCCCTAAAAATATCGAAAAAGTCATTGACAATAAAATTCGTGAAAGTTACAAGAAAATTATGGAAAAAGTCCTTAATAAAAAAAATATATTGAAAATGTGCCAAAAAAACTTTTTTTTTTTAGGGACACTTCATTATTTTCAATATTTTTCTTAGGGACTTTTCCGATATTTTTTTATAAGGGACCCTTTCGATATTTTTTGTTTTTGTAAGGGACTTTTTTCATACTTTTCTTGTGGCTTTCACGAATTTTTTTGTCAATGACTTTTTCGATATTTTTATATCGAAAAAGTCATTGACAAAAGATTTTTGAAAGGGTCCCTAAAAAAAAAATATCGGAAAAGTCCCTAAGAAAAATATTGAATATATTGAAGTGTCCCTAACAAAAAAAAAAGGAAAAAAATGTTTAGTTGGTTAGATCCAGTGACAGGACTCAAAGAGTGTGAGTTCAATACCTTGTTAAGGCAGTGGAGAACTTGCAGAGTGGAATTAACAGGAGATAACTGATAACTGACATCCATTAAACATGGCACGTGGAACTAGAACAGTTTACGCCAGTGAACGAAACAAAGGGTTCAGCTCGACATTCCAACCACCTGAAGAAAGACGGAGCGTACAACGGCCGAAACGTTGTAATAAATATGGCGACAAAGATGATGACAAAAGTCCGAATAATGTAAATAATGTACATAATACCTCATCTCAGAAATATAGACAGATACAGTATGTGTTTTTCTATAAATACTTTATGGCAATTCTTCTGATGAACTGTTCCTCTTTGGGAAGAAGCTGTTCGAATGGTAATTCCTCCTTATCAATGGAATACAACAGGAACAATGATGATTCGAACGTGTGTGAAGGAATTATGGAATATAGTTCGCCAGAACATATTCCATGGAAATGGCGATAGATTAGGGTCGATGGAGGAAGCGGTTGTAGAGTGGGAAAATAATCCGTCGACTACAAGGCCGCGTAAACGCTTTCATGGCAGATAGAGATACTTTCTGGAACGGTATAAGTCGACCGTTTTCCCAGCGTATTTAGCGCTGAGTGGTATTTATGAGTTCCGAGTTACACTTGACATCTGGGGTAAGCTTGATCCCCTGTAGACGCTTAAAGCAAAGAGGCACTGATATAGATAGATATATAGATAGATAGATATGAACAAACTGAGATAGATAGATAGATAGATAGATAGATAGATAGATAGATAGATAGATATGAACAAACTGAGATAGATAGATAGATAGATAGATAGATAGATATGAACAAACTGAGATATATATATATATATATATATATATATATATATATATATATATATATAGATAGATAGATAGATAGATAGATAGATAGATATGCAAAAATGAGATAGATAGATAGATAGATATGAACAAACTGAGATAGATAGATAGATAGATAGATAGATATGAACAAACTGAGATAGATAGATAAATAGATAGATAGATAGATAGATAGATATGAACAAACTGAGATAGATAGATAGATAGATAGATAGATAGATAGATAGATATGAACAAACTGAGATATATATATATAGAGAGAGAGAGATAGATAGATAGATATATAGATATGCAAAAACTAAGATAGATAGATAGATAGATAGATAGATAATGAACAGAATGAGATAGATAGATAGATAGATAGATAGATAGATAGATAGATAGATAGATAGATATGAACAAACTGAGATAGATAGATATTCAAAAACTGAGATAGATAGATAGATAGACAGATATGAACAAATTGAGATAGATAGATAGATAGATAGATAGATAGATAGATATGAACAAACTGAGATAGATAGATAGATAGATAGATAGATAGATAGATATGAACAAACTGAGATAGATAGATAGATAGATAGATAGATATGAACAAACTGAGATAGATAGATAGATAGATAGATAGATAGATAGATAGATAGATATGAACAAACCGAGATAGATAGATAGATAGATAGATAGATAGATAGATAGATAGATAGATAGATAGATAGATAGATAGATAGATATGAAAAGAGAATACAAACATTCATTGTCACTAGTAACATTAAGATATAATGTCCTGGGTATGACGATAAACTACAACCAGCCGCAAAGCCTCTGATCAGGGGGTTGGTTGGTTTGAGCAGCTGTTGTTCCCGTGTCCACTCTGACCGGGATGGTCCCAGATATGGGCAAATAGTCAACTTCAAACAAACAAACGCTATGAAAGTATACAAATACAATTTTATAGTAAAAATGCCAGCAATACATTTTTATAACTAAATTACTAACATCACCTATTCATAATAAAATTACTAACAATACGTTTATAACAAAATAACCAACAAGGCATTTTATCTGTGGTTGAAGGCATGCAATTGCGTTCAAAATATTTAGATTTCGGCATTAAATAACCCATAGAGGTGTCGATATACCTCAAAACAAAAACAAACAAAATCACCAGAAAATAATTTTTTTAACTCCCGTTTTTTTCCCTATCTTTTGAACAGGAGTAGAGGTTTATCCATTGCTCCCTGTTTAACTATTAAGACTTGTATCACTAAAACAATTATTATCTAAAAAAAATTTTAAATAAAGAAAATAAAAATGCGTACAAAATATTTAGATTTCGGCTTTAAATAACCCATAGAGATGTTGATATGCCACTAAGTAAACCCAAGCAAACCAAATCAACATTAAGATAGATCTTTCAAGCTTGCCCAATAAACTAACGAACATCAAATCACTTGGATTTTCTTTTCTTTTCTTTTTTTTTTAATAGCAAATATAGCGAACAGGTGTTATTTTATAGAAACACCATCTTCTCTCCTTGTCTTGGTGAATTAGTTTATCTCGCATCTGCCGTTAACAGGTCTGTCTTTTTGTCAAGACCGGATTATGACCTTTTGGGGCCCCTAGGCTAATGGAAATACGGGGGCCTCCCACAGACGGAGCCACTCTCTAACATACCCGCACCAGTCTTGAATATTTCTTCTTGTGATATATTTTGGGGACATTTACATAGTTTGAAGAAAAATTATTGCAAATCTCTGTATATAAAGTTGTAGAACTCTCTCTCTGTTTGTTATCGAACTTCTAGTGTTTTGGAGATAGACACCCCCCATAACCATATATATTCTGAAACTACATTACCTAGGGTACTTGGTTAAGTATATTTCACTTTGATCAAAGCGGGTGCCGGGGGGATGGGGGTTGCGCCCTCGCCACTAATTTTTTCTCGTTGATATAAATTAAATTTAAATTTGAACAAGGGAATGACTCCTAGGGTACTTAGATAAGTCTATTTAATTTTGATCAAAGGGTGTCGGTTCAAAACACACACCAGTGATTTTTTTTTCTTTGATTTAAATTAAATTTAAATTTGAACAAGGGAATGACTCCTAGGGTACTTGGATAAATCTATTTCATTTTGATCAAAGGGAAGGTTCGCAAAACCCACTCTACTGAATTTTTTTCTCTCTTTGATTTAAATGAAATTAAAATTTGAACAAGGGAATGACTCCTATCCAAAATCTAGAAGGAGAAAGCCAGAAGATGGAGGTCACATCGGCAAGATCATTAAAATGCTTCATTTTTCTCCACAAATTATAACAATGAATTAAAATCAATCATCATTTTCTTACAAAAAAAATGTGTCACGCAACAAGGCGCGAGTAACTCGGCTAGTTATTTAAATAAACTACAATAGTTATCTTTTGTTAGTCAATAAAAACATTCTTTATGAAATAAAAAATATTTTACTATTTATTGCAAACTAAATTAGCACAAACGTAGTAAAAAGGGGGGGAGGGTTTATAACCAGTTTTATAACAATGAAGCAATCAAAATAAATATGATTTTTTATCATTTCGCTTTATGAAACTATTTATAAGTTATAACATGTAAAAAATTAAATTATTGCTTTATAAAAGGCTGCGAAGACCTACGCTGCAGCCTATACTATCCGAAACCATAATTCGGTCATGGGCTCTAGGCTGCAGCCTATACTAGCCGAAAGGATAATCCGGTCATGGGCTCTAGGCTGCAGCCTATACTAACCGAAAGGATAATCCGCCCCTGGTCTACCTTCATATCATGGGTAGCGAAACTTGATCTATTTAAGAGTTCCGAGTTCAGTTCGCCGTGCTGCCATTGGGAAAGGTGTAGATCCTTTTATTAGCCGCCCCTACCCAAGCCATGTAGTTGTCATGCCTATCCAGACGTCTTACGTTACATCTATCTGACCACAACTCTATTAGAACCCATTCAAACACACACACAAACTTACCAGACTCCATCCGAAAAATACTAGTAGAAAACACAAACATAATAACCTCATTTACCTGTAAAAAAAAAAGATTAAAAATAATGAAAGTCCTAATAATAAAAAAAGAAAAAGCCAACTCTTAACAATATTAACTACGAACAAGGCCACAATGTGCTAACCGTGTTCGGAAAATAAAACATCTCTATAACACACTAAAAACATACACATAACGCACACACTCAAATAAACTGAAAAAATAAAATCATCCTTGATAATGGCTAAATGTATAGCCGAAAGCGCTCGCAATTATAGAATATTTGGACAGTTTCTACACACTACTCTGTGTCCCAAAAAGAAAACACTTGTTCGAACATAAGAAAAATTGAATAAAAAACTTAACCGTAGTACACTGTCTGTCGTTTTAAATGAAACATGCATAAATGAAGGATTGCTGCTTAAATACAAAATTATATATATATATATATATATATATATATATATATATATATATATATATATATATATATTCAGTGTAGTTGAGCACCAAATGTTCTTTAAGGTATATATTATTAAAAACAACAGCCATTTTGTGCCGATTAATTTAGATAGTCGACTTTTCCAAATTATGGATAATTTTTCGCAAACAAGGAGAAAATTCCGACAGAAATTTTCCGAAGTTCATTTCGGAAGAAAATTACAAGAAATGTAGTTCAAGGTTAGATAGATATATGCAAGGACTGAGATAGATAGATAGATAGATAGATAGATAGATAGATAGATAGATAGATAGATAGATATGAACACACCTAGATAGATAGATAGATAGATAGATAGATAGATAGATAGATAGATAGATAGATAGATAGATAGTACGGATATTCGGTGAGTGTGTACACAATAACATGTATATGAGCAATAACGACGTTTTAGAGAAAATAAAAATAAAAAGGACACATATTTAGCATCAGAAAGAGACAGCTAAGATTTATTGGGCTGCACATAATGAGGAAAGGGGACTTAGAAAGTTTGACACTGACAGGACGTATTGAAAGCCAGAGTGACAGTGGAAAGCCGCGAATAATCTACTTAACGAGCTTGTATAAATGGTTAACAGAACTGAGATTAGGAGACAGCGAAAAGGCATTTACTAAGTGCTGCAAAGAACAGGATGTTGTGGGGAGCCATGATCGCCAGGGACACAGCACGTAGAAGATGAAGAATTTGAATTATTTTCAGTTATCACAAAGAACACAGAATCTTAACTCATGATTCAGAGCAGAACGCAATGCTGGAAAAAAATATGATGAGTCAATTTTCTAAGTCCCGTGTATTTTATTTGTGGAACTTTTTTTTCCCCATAACACAATTGTAGACTTAAAATTATGAATCATTTTTATACACAGATCCGCCCGTATTTCCTCGAGAGGCACATTAGGTGGCAAAAATGTACTTTCTAGTTGGCCATCGCTGTTTATACGAAATCCAGAAGCGGGAGATAAGACACAAATTACAAGACAACGTTCCTATCCTAGCAGATGATTTCAAAATTAGATTCTTCCAAAGGACGTATCCCGAAATTGAGCGTCTTGGGTATGACGATATACAACATCCAACAGCAAGACTTCTGATAGGGAGACTGTAGGTTTTCAGGCGCATGGAACCGCCTCTTAATTGTTGCTGTTCCAAGGTACAACATGACCCGGGGTGGTAGCATCTGTCAGGGTTCCAGCTATAGGCAAATAGGGAACCTAAAAAAAAAAGAAAAAAAAACAGTACATTATTGTAATATGACCAACAATAGATTTTTATAGTAAAATGGCAATGAATCCAAAGATAAAAAAATATGACAATATATTTTATAGCAAATTTACCAACAATACATTGTTGATCTACAAACTACATATCTTAAAAAAACATACACTTACCATGAAAGTATAAATTTTCGTACAAAATATCTGAACTAGAAAGCATAAATTATCTACAAAATATCTATACTTGAAAGTATACAAAATACGTGTAAAATAACTGTATTTGAAAGTATAAAGTTAGGTACGAAATATCTGTACTTGAAAGTATAAAATTATGTAAAAAATATATTGAAAGTTTAAAATTATATACGAAATATCTGTACTTGAAAGTATAAAATTATCTACAAAATATCTGTACTTGAAAGTATAAAATTATGTACAAAATATCTGTACTTTAAAGTATGAAATTATGTAAAAATGTCTGTACTTGAAAGTATAAAAATTCTAAAAAACATCTGTACTTGAAAGCATAAAATTACGTACAAAATATCTTACTTGAAAGTATAACTTTACGTACAAATATCACTACTTGAAAAGATAAAATTACATAGATAATATCTGTACTTGATAGTATAAAATTATGTTCCAAATTCCTGTACTTGAAAGTATAAAATAAAGTACAAAATATCTGTACTTGAAAGTATAATATTATGTACAAAATATCTGTACTTGAAAGTATAAAATACTGTACAAAATATTTGTACTTGAAAGCATAAAATAACGTTCAAAATACATGTATTTGAAAGTATAAAATTATCTATAATGTATCTGTACTTGAAAGTATAAAATTATGTACAAAATATCTGTACTTGAAAGTATAAAATTATCGACAAAATATCTGTCCTTGAATGTATAAAATTACGTACAAAATATCTGTACTTGAAAGTATAAAATTACGTACAAAATATCTGTACTGGAAAGTATAAAATTACGTACAAAATATCTGTACTTGAAAGTATAAAATGACGTACAGTATTTATAGAAAAGACACAGTGCACCAGACCAGATATGGCAGTAATATCCAGTGCACGAATGGTAAATTTATAAATATCCAAGATGGATTCTGACGAGAAAATTTTTCTGGCATGACACATTGAGCCAACTTTCCTAGCAGTAGACGTAGTAATTGATTTGATATAGTCATTCCATTTCATATCAGTGGAAGACGTGATCCCAAGAAGATATAGTGCGCTTTTGGTCAGAGTATGTTATAAAGGTGAAAAAGACTAATAATAATAATAATAATAATAATAATAATAATAATAATAATAGCTGCCGGTCGTATAAGATACCATGAGCTGGCTGGAAATTGGGGCTTAACTCGCTACGATGACTGACCCAAACATACCAAAGTATTCCTTACACCAAAACAACACATTCTTACTTACCATTCTTACTGCAGTCACCATAATACCTACAAGTCGCTATGTAGTCCTAAACTAGTCACCATATGTACAATTTATCGAGGGGTGGGAGAGATAACAATAACAACATTTAAAAAATGAAACACCAATGAATATTTATAATGAGAAAAGCTCATCAGAACAATTGCCATGAAAATATTTATTTAAAAAAAAAAGACAGAGGGGAAACTACGATACAACAGTGGGAAAGTGACAGAAGTCGAGATGCCAGGTCAGGACCGATAACATTACAGACCCTTCTTTGGCTTTTGTCGAGAATCTCGAGATATACAACAGGAGCATCAGACCAGATATGACAGCAATGTTCAATGCACGGACGAATGGTAGATTTATAAATGTCCAAGATGGTTGCCGTCGAGAAAAATTATCTAGCACGACACATTGAACACCTAGCAAACGATTCAATATAATCATTCACCTACATGTCAGTGAAAAACTTGAAACCAGAAGGCTGAATGGGTTGCTCGCCCGGACGGCATCGGCCATGTTGAGGAAAGGCAAAAATAGTTCTCATTTTTGATTTAAAATATATCAGTTTCATTTTTGAGGCGTTAAAATGTACACAAGCCATTCTTGGGCTTACGTTCTTAGCAGACATGAAGTGGAAACACTATACTGACTCCATTGCTAGGTCAGCCGCTAAGAAAGTTGATTCACTGTGTCGGGTGAGACAATTTTTCTCCCCAGAATCTATCTTACATATCTATGAATTTACCATTCATCCATGCTTAGAATATTGCTGCCATATATGGTCCAGGTGTCCCTGCTATTTACTTTGAGTTCTTTGATAAAATCCAAAGAAGAATCAGCAATATTATTGATATAGATCTGGCGGCTCGGCTTCAGTCAAGTGCCTACTGCCTTAAGATTGCCTCTCTGTGTCTTTTCTATAAATACTTTCACGTTAATTGTTCGTATGGGTTCTCCACTATGAATTGTACATATGGGGACTAGTTAGGACTTCATAAAGTTTCTGAGGTATTATGGTAGACAATGTAAAAATGGTAAGTAAGAATGCCTTGTTTTGGTGTAAGGAGTACTGTTGCCCAGGTTGGCACCTCATAGCCAGGTTGGCACCTCATGGCCAGATTGGCACCTGATGCTCAGGTTGGCACCTTATGGCCAGATTGGCACCTCATGCCCAGGTTGGCACCTCATGGCCAGATTGGCACCTCATGCCCAGGTTGGCACCTCATGCCCAGGTTGGCACCTCATGCTCAGGTTGGCACCTCATGGGCAGATTGGCACTCATGCTCAAGTTGGCTCCTCATGCCCAGGTTGGCACCTCATGCCCAGGTTGGCACCTCATGCTCAGGTTGGCACCTCATGGGCAGATTGGCATTCATGCTCAAGTTGGCTTCTCATGCCCATGTTGGCACCTCATGGCCAGGTTGGCACCTCGTGGCCAGATTGGCACCTCATGCTCAGGTTGGCACCTCATGGCCAGATTGGCACCTCATACCCATATTGCACCTCGTGGCCAGATTGGCACCTCATGCTCAGGTTGGCACCTCATGGCCAGATTGGCACCTCATACCCATGTTGCACCTCATGGCTAGATTGGCACCTCATGCACAGGATGGCACCTCATGCCCAGGTCAGTGTTTGTGGCTAGTTAAGTTTAACTTTAAGACAGAAGAAGACCGTCCTATTCCCCATTCCCCTTTTTGGCCTTGTGTCACATTTTGTATATATTACAAATAAATAATGCTCTCCACTATGGTACCTAGACTTTTTTTTAATTTAAGCGCAGCACTAAACTGGCATCAAGATCTCATCAATGTACAGTTGAGCCAGCTAGATCTAGCCGCAAGTTCTATGCTAACAGTTTCTTTTCTCGCACTTCTCGCTTGTGGAACTCCCTTCCAGTTCCATATTGAATTCGTACTTTCATAGTAATTGTTCGGAGGGGCTCTTCGCTATGGTACCTTTGATCTTTTTTAATCTAAACGCAGTACTAGACTTGCGTCGAGATCTCGTCAATTTACAGATGATTTAGCTAGATGTAGCCGTAAGTTCTATGCGAACAGTTTCTTTTCTCACACTTCTCGCTTGTGGAACTCCCTTCCAACTCCATGCTGTCCAGTCAACTTTAATCTACAAACATTTAAATGCAATGTCAACCGCTGACTACTGTCCTCCTGATTACTTTTTTCTTTTGTCCATTCATTATTAATGTTTCTATTCTTAATTCTTCCACACCCTGTAACCCCTTGTGTCTTAGTGGTGTGATGCCCTTAAAGATACATATATAAACATTTATAAGGACTCTCTCTCTCTCTCTCTCTCTCTCTCTCTCTCTCTCTCTCTCTCTCTCTCTCTCTCTTATATGCTAAATCACTTACACGTTCAACACGATAACTTTTTGATATGGACTTATAAACAGTTTTAATAATATATTTATTATTTTAAGAGATATAAATTTTTATCAGCACATGCAATATATATCATTGTATTAATTATCTTTGCATGTATTTTTAAAAGGCCATAAATTGGTGTAGATTAAGGACATTATCCGAAGGTAACCAGTTGTAAACTAATAAGCCCTACTTTGGTAACATCCACATTATAGAAACTCGTCAAATTTTCCTTTCTCGTGAACCCGTGACATTTTCTTTCCTCGTGAACCCGTCAAATTTTCTCTCCTCGTGATCTAATTTTCTTTTCCTCTTCTTTACGTGAACCCGTGAGATTTTCTTTCTTCGTGATCCCGTGAAATTTTCTCTCCATGTGAACTTATCTAATTTTCTTTTCCTCTTTTCTTCGCGAACCTGGGAGATTTTATTTTCCCGTGAAACCATGTATATATTATTTCTTCGTGAACCCGTTAAATTTTCTCTCCTCGAGACCTTATCTAATTTTCTTTTCCTCTTTTCTTCGTGAACCCGTGAGATTTTCTCTCCTCGTGACTCCGTGACGTTTTCTTTCCTCTTAAACCCGTCAAATTCTCACTCCTCGTGAACTTATCTAATTTTATTTCCTCTTTTCTTCGTAAACTTGTGAGATTTTCTTTTCTCGTGAACCCGTGAGATTTTCTCGTGAACTTACCACATTTTCTTTTCCTCTTGACATTTTCATTTCCTCGTGAACCCGTGAAAACACCTTTACTCGCAAACAACTCAAAGAATAACAGAAAAAACGCTCCATGTTTGCTTCTGTCCTAATACGACCTCTCCGCATTTCACCTGAAATTCCAAAAGATTTTTTTTTTCTTTTTCTTAAAGAAAAAATTTTTCTTTCTTTCTTTTTATTTAAATTATCCGCACCCCCACCCCCCAAAAAAAAGAAAGCAGAATCATTTATCTGTGGTAAAGAAAGTCGTGGCAAATTGTTTGCGTGTCGATCGGGGACTGCTTGGGAAAAGAAGATTAACAAAAATACAAAACAAGAGATCAGCTGCATGCAAAATCAACTCTTCCAACCCACAAGAGATAACACTTAATCTGCAAGCAGACAACGCAAGAGTTATTCCCGCTTTCCCTCTCCCTTAGCGAGAGAGCCTCTTGATTTTGTCTGTAGACAGAATACAGCGGTCTTTCTCATTTCTTTTGAGGGTTGGACAGGTCCAACTAACATCAATTCTTTTTTTTTTTAGTTTGTGTATTTTGTTATATTTTAGTTTGGTTTCGGGTTCGTTCCTCAGTCCACATTGCTTATCATCGATAATTTTTATATATAATTTTATATATACGCATTTTTTATGCCATGACGTGTTTATTTATAGATCCCCCCTGTGTATATGCGGTATTGTGATGTGTGGTGGATCGATTGGTGACGGACGCGTTTTTATGGTGGATGTGTAAATTGTAACGAATGAATGGGTCGTGAATCGGATTAGCTACGTATTAGCTACGTATCGGATTAACTCCTCCTTAATTTCCAAGTTGTTCACTAGGGGTCGCTCTCTCTACACTATAAATACTGGGCGACTTCTTGCCTCGTTCTCGTTTTCATTTCTTCATTTCAGCGAGCACATCTATAATGTAAGCTCTCGCAGAAGATAAGCGTCTTCCCATTTGTGGGAGACGCCATGAACATTATACACATACACGTACGTACGAACATTCACGATAATACAAACTTTTTACGTTCACACACAAACACAAATTTTTATGTCTATGTCCCTTGTAAATTTTGTTGTTTAATACATATATTTGTTGACATATATATATATATATATATATATATATATATATATATATATATATATATATATATATATATATATATATCGGTCTTGATTGTTTTCTTTACATCTTCGGTTGGACTCAACTTGAGTCCGCCATGTTCTTGTAGTGGACCTTCTTCTAGCAGGAATAAACAGCACGTGTTCCTAATTTAACAACACGTAAACCCACTGTCCGCAACAATAGTTAGTGACGACTAGCCTAAACCTATTCCTCCTTTTTTGGCCTTGTGCCACAATTACTGTATTTTCGAGAAATAGATCTCGAGTTATTGCCGCCTCTTGTCCGGTTTTCTTTTCTTCTTTCTCTGGGTTTGTTTGCTTCCACACCCGCACCACCTCAGCAGAGGAGAATTATAAGAAGACTAATTTTGCTTTGCAGATGGAAAACAATATTCACAAATCTTGGAAAATATTAATCGAATTAAACAGAATCATTTTTCTTCGTTACATTTTTTTTCTGCTACGATTATTTTTCTCTGCCATTTGAAAATAGATAAATGTATTTGTATTACTCCCAACCCCCTCACTTTGTGGTTACCGTGTTCGTTGTTGTCGCTCTTAATTTTACTTTCGTTTCGATGGATTTGCGATAAAAATCCGACGTTTATTTTTTCCCTTTCATTTTTGACGCTAAGCTTCCCCCTCCCTCCCCCGTTTTGCTGGCAAACAAACACGTAAAGTCGTTCCAATCCGTTTAGAAAGAAATTCGTGAATGGACGATTTTGTTAAAGAATAAGAAATAAATAAAATAAACAAATAAATGTTAAGAATAAAATAATAAATAAATTAAAAAAATAAATAAGATTATTTAAGAAAACTAGGAATGAGCGCGCAAACAATACGCATGCTCACGCACATGCGCGTTCAAATATCTCATAACAAGTATGTAATATAGAAAGGCACGCATAGGAAACTTCAACGTAGTGTAATGTTTTTTTTTTATAAGCTATTGTTCATCAAGGTCCAAGAGCCAGGCAAGGTAGAAGATTAGTAAATGAGGTTATTGTAAAGGCGCCTATGGAGAAACTAAGTTGATGAGAATATATAGGATAGATGCCGGTTAACCCAACATTTGAATCGGTTACGATTGTAGAAATCGAGAAAGCACCCTCTCGGGAGTTTGTTTCACAAAGTAGCGGTTCTCAACAAAAAAAAGCGGACTAAGTGAAACTTCCTCTTTACTAATGAAATATGAAGGGAATGAAGATGGTTTCGTGTGTAAATGGTATGGTGGGCTCTGAACTTTTTATAAGCATTTCACCCCAAATAAGGCGGGAGTGTCACTAGCACGCACGGGGTGACAGAGAGTGGGAGCAAGAGTAAAGAGGAGTGTTTGAGGAAAGGATAAAGAGAAGGACGGGGATCAAGATCAAGGCATCAGAAGATGTCGATTGACATTGCATTTGAATATTTGAAGATTATAGCTATCAGGGAAGCAAGTAAGAGGAAGGGAGTTCCACTGTCGGGAAGTGCGAGAGAAGAAGCCGTTGGATTAGAAGAGAGACATACATTTAACCGTTTCGACGGTGAAAAGGTGGGACCGAAATGCCAATCTAGTAGCACTCTTCAATTCATGCAGTTTGGGTACCAGTGAAAGTACCTCGTCAATGCAGTTGCCTTGAAAATATTTGTAGAAAAGACAGAGGGAAGCCACATCACGTCTGTGAGAAAGTGATTGTAGACGAGATGCCAAATTAGGACCTATCATATTGCATATCTGTTTCTGGATTTTGACGAGGACCTCGAGATGAACAGCGGGGTACTAGACCATATGTGGCAGCAGTATTCAATGCAAGGACGAATGGTTGATTTGTAGATTTGAAGAATGGACTCAGGCGAGAAAAACCTTCTGGTACGACACAGGGAACTTTCCTTGCGGTAGATGAATCTATTGATTCAATGTAGTTTTTCCACCTCAGGTCAGTGGAAACCGTGAGACCAAACAGGCGCAGAGAGACGGTCTCGTGGAGTTGGGTATCAGCCATTCTGATTGGAGGCGTGCCTGGAATGGGAGTAAAAACTTCTGAAGTCAACTTCGCCACTTTCCTTTTTCTTTATGCTTCAGGTGACCCTAACTTCCCCCCCTCCCTAAGGGAAATCTCTTGCCTAAGGCTTAAGCATATTATTTAAAATTTTAACCAGCCGTATATACAAAGTATTAACCCTTTGAGCCCTGCGTTCCTGAATAATTTTAACCCTTCTGCCTTAGCCCCTGAGTCAAAATTCGCAAATAATTGATATGTAATGTTTCACGGTAGATATAAAAATAGTTACAAGCGTTTACCAACAGTTCGACCGGTGGCTGGACATTAAGTCATTTTTCTCTACCACGGTTCAACCGGTGGCTGGGCATTACGTCATTTTCTATACCACCGGTAAAGCGGTGGTCAGGACTCAAAGGGTTAAAATCGCCCGTGCGGTTCTCGTAGGGCGCTGATCGAGTTCTACTAAAGGTCCTTATTTCGAATACATATTTTCTAGGCACGCACAAACCCCTGGCGTAGCACAATCTTATTTCCTTGGTTCACTAAGATTAATTAATAAGTATGCTGCAATAGACGTATTTTCTGTATATTCCCATCGGTGTCAGAGGTCGACGTTCAGATTAAAAAAAGGTGAAGATTTCGAATGAGACGGTGGAAACTATGTGTTAGAGTAGGTATTTTTTAATCCCATATATTTTGGGGTAGCATCTCATGTTCTCAATAAACAAACATTATTATCTCTCCTTTTTAATATTTTTTTAAAAATATTGTCACACAGGCCAACTATTTCCGGGATAGTGCTGCCCAGTACCCACTCTCCGGACTGGACAGAGTTCAAATTTGTATACGCGGCCTTGTGGGTGATGAATTATTTTCCACCGTACATTACTTGTCTCGCACTACTCTGTCGCTGTTTTCATAGCAGATGTTCACACGAACTCGATTCCTCACCCCCACCAATTCCAACCTTCATAACTATTGGTAAGGAAGAAGTTTCATTCGGGCAGATTCATCCCTGGACTGTTCCGCTTCCTGGGTAAGACGATAAACTACGTCTAGCAGCAAGGCCTCTGATCAGGAAGTTTTGAGGAGCGTGGAACCACCTCTTAATTGCTGATGTTCCCAGGTTCACCCTGACCCGGGGTGGTAGCACCTGTTAGGGTCCCAACTATGGGCAAAACTGGGGTCAAAACACTATGAAAGTGTAAAAATAGATTTTAATACCAGAAATACTTTGTAAAAAAATTATTACCAGCAATAATTTTTTGAAGAATAAAAAAACTGTTACCAGCAATACATTTTTGAAAAATATTACCAACAATGTTTTTAAAAAATAAATATTACTAGCAATACATTTTTGAAGGAAAAATATTACCAGAAATAGATTTAAAATTTTGTCGGCATTAAATAACCCATATAGGATGATATGCCGTAAAAAAAACCATACCAAACCAAACCCTGGACTGTTGCTTAGTGGGACAAACACCGGAGAGGAAGTATTTTTTAATCCTATATATTTTTGGGTAGCATCTCATGTTAGCAATAAACAAACTGTCCATATTTTACAAAATTGGCGGGACACAATATTATCTCTTCTTTTTAACATTTTTTTAAATATTGTCACACAGGCCAACTATAGTGATTTTCCAAGCGTAGCTCAGATGTGGCACAAGGCCGAAAGTATGGGGCACCCAGTGAGGATCGAACTCACGACTTAGTCATAATTGTGCTAGCAAGACGAGCTTGCTAACCATTACACTGTCTCGAGGTACCCAACACAGGCTAACTATATCCGGGATGGTGCTGCCCAGTACCCACTCTCCGGACTGGACAGAGTTCAAAATTGTATACGCGGCCTTGTGGGTGATGAATTATTTTCCACCGTACATTACTTGTCTCGCACTACTCTGTCATTGTTTTCATAGTAGATGTTCACACGTACTAGATTCCTCACCCCAACCAGTTCCAACCTTCATAACTATTGGTAAGGAAGAAGCTTCCCTGGTTTTAACTTCTTCAAGTCTAGGATCTGCTATTATTTTATTGCTCGGACTATCATCCTCATCTTTGTTGCCATATTTATCACAACGTTTCGGCCGTTGTACGTTCCGGTCTTCTTCAGTGGATAAAGGCGTTAGTTAGATCCAGTGACAGGACCCAAAGAGTATGAGTTCAATACCTGGTTAAGGCAGTGGAGAACTTGGAGAGGGGAATTAACAGGAGATAACTGATGACTAACATCCATTAAACATAGCACGTGGAATTCTTATAGCAATCACTTCCAACTTTTCTCCTTTTTGCTCTTACAATAACTTTCATTCGGTATCCCTCTAGCTTGGGTGACTCTCGAACCTTGCTTTGAGTAATCAAAATTAAAGAAAAATTGCAATTTTCAACCAACAAGCGGCGGATTTACGATGGTCGGTTGTAAAATCCATAAGCTTACCAGATACTCTCATGGAATGTGACCAAATGAAGTTTATTTTTCGACCTAATGCCTCTTGCCGTCCACACACGTCTTCCATCGGTGCTGCTTTGCTTGGATTCCATTAATGAAGAAGATTTCATCCTGTCTTGTTTCCATTTCTCTTTTTAAAAAAATGTCGGAGATTTCGAATGAGACGGTGGAAACTATGTGTTAGACTAGGTATTTTTTTTCATCCCACATATTTTAGGGTAGCATCTCATATTATCAATAAGCAAGCCGTCAACATCTAAAATATTATATTATAGATGATCCACATACGATCGTAGAGCGACGATCCTGGATTTGTGATAAATACAAATCAATTGAAATTAGAATGAAATAAATACTAATAAATACTTCTTTTAGGTACTACGTCTGTGCAGGACATGAATGATCATGGCCCTCCAAAACATCCTGTCTTTTATTGCTCTTGGTAACTTTGTGACTAATAGGGTATTTTCATTTGCATCTTCAGTAGGTCACGTGAGTGTTAAATTCTCCAGGCCGTCTTTTCTTATTATGCATGCCAGAAATGTCTAATTCAGATTGAAATATTAGTTTATTTGTAATTCTCTTTTGCTTTAAAAAAACAAAAACTTCCTCCTTGCTCAGGTATTCTCTCACCAATAAGCCAAGATTTTAGTAGTCTACGAATAATGGTTTATGGCTGGAGCAAATGAATTACGAGGGTCAGCCAAAAAGTTCATAGGCTGACCAAGATACTCTCATGGAATCTGACCAAATGAGTTTTATTTTTTAATATAGTCCTCCTTGCGGCCCACACACTGTTTCCGTCGGTGTTGCACTGTTTCGATCCTATTGGCGAAGAAGCTTTCAACCTGTTAGTAAAAAAAGTCTAAGTAGATATGACGTCATAATCTACGATACGGGTTCTCAGTCAAGTGTGTTTTTTATGTTGGGGAACAGATGATAGATATGGTCAAATGGCGAGAATATTCTGTGGGATGGGGAGGGGGTAATTAACCCGTTCAAAGCCACTGTCTCATACAACAATTATTGAAACCAAGGACTTGTGTGCTGGAGCATTGCTCTGATGAAACAAAACCCCTTTCGTCAGTTTTTCTCTGCGTTTATTCTTGATAGCCTTTCATAATTGTCTCAACAAGTTGTCATCGTACACTCCATTGATGCCATGGCTCTTTTGACGATAATCAATAAAGACAATGTCTTTTGCAGCTCAAAAGAAAATGAGACCATCACTTACCCTGCAGATGAAATGACATTGGCCTTCTTTGGAGCAGGTGACAATTGTCTCTTTTTCTCTGGCTTAAAATGATAGACCCAACACTCATCCTGGGTTTAGGAATGTTCAAGAAAACCAACTGGATTTGCCTCAAACCGTGATGTGATCATCCTGGTGCGCTTTCGGCCAGGTATCAGAAGACGCGGCACCCACCGAACAGAAACCTTCGTCATGCCAAGTTCATTGTGCAGAATATTCTCACGGGATATACTAATAGTATTGGTTATTTGATTTAGAGTCAATCGAGTCATCCATCACCACATGTGGTAAACACGATCATTGTTTCCCTAGGTTGTGACAGTTGCAGGACGTCCAGATCTTGTGTCATCTTCAAGATTCTCCTTACTCTCCAAACTCATCTGCCCACTTTAGCACTGCTGATAAGGCTGGAGTGTTTTCCTTTAATGTTACAAACTTGTCACCATAAATATCCTTGTGGGAAAACGCTTTTTTGCGGGTACTTGATAATACCTTTTTTTCATCTTTATGGGCCTTGTGTACGAGTCTATTGTGCTGATGCAACAATACCTCTTTCCTCTTGATAAACTTTTGTAACTGCCTCAGCAAGTTGTTATAAATGGCACAGCTGTTTTGATGATAGTCAATAAACACAATATCTTTTGCAGCTCAAAAAAATGAGGCCACCACTTTCCCTGCAGATGAAATGACATTGACCTTCTTTGAAGCAGGTGAGAAAGGGCGTTTCCACTGCACGGATTGCCTCTTTGTCTCTGACAAAGTGATGAACCCAACACTCATCCTGGATTAGGAACCAAATCTGGGTCTGCCTCAGTTTATGTCAGATTTTCCCGTGATATGATCATCCTGGTTGGCCAGGTATCAGAAGACGCGGCACCCACCAAGCAGAAACCTTCGTCATGCCAAGTTCATTGTGCAGAATATTCTGATGGTATATGATAATAGCCTTGGCTATTTGATTTATAGTCAATCATCTGTTATCCATCGCCATGTGGGGTTTCCCTCGGTGGTGACAGTTTCGGGACGTCCGGGTCTTTTGTCATCTTCCTTACTCTCCAAAATTCAGCTACCCACTTTTGCACTGTTGATAAGACTGGAGTGTCTTCCTCTAATGTTATCAATTACCTCTGCGGAACCTTATTTCCCTTCTTTATGTGCCGTGCGTGCGAGTGCATTGTGCCAATGAAACAAGAACTCTTTCCTCTTGATAGCCTTTTGTAACTGCCTCAGCACATTGTCATAGATGGCACGACTCTTTTGACGATAGACACAATGTCTTTTGCAGCTCAAAAAAGGGAGGCCTACCACTTTCCTGCAGATGAAATGACATTGGCCTTCTTTAGAGCAGGTGAGAAAAGGTTTTACCACTGCATGGATGGCTTCTTTGTCTCTGGCTCAAAATGATGAACCCACCAGTGCATTATGGGTAGAGGAAGTAAGGTAGGTTAATTGCTGTTTTCATCGCTTCTCATGCCATTTGTATATGCTGTGAGTGTTTAATTCTTCAGACTTTCTTTCCTCGTTATGTGCTCAAGAAACCTCAACAATGATTTCTTCTGATTTTTAGGTTTCTTTATTTTTCCTATTTTTCTCGTTGCTCACGTGTTCAATCAATGGTATTCTCAGCATCCTTCTGTAGAACCCCATTTTTGTTACCTCGAGTCTTTTCTTTATCTATGAGGAGATTGTTTTGGGGGGACATTTTCCTATGTTTTAATGCTTTGCTTACTTTCTGAAAGGCATTTTTCGCTATTACTATTCACTTTCGGATATCCGTGTTGATTAAAAAACCAGATCAGATCAAACATGGGATATTGCTGCCACATTTGGGCGGAAGCTGTACAATCCTCACTTTAAACTTTGACAAAGTTCAAAACCATTTGCACGGCCTTGTTAGGGAGGAATTACTTCCCACCCAACATAATAGTGCTAAGCTCTATCTCTGTTTCCATGACAGATATTCGGGAAAACTACATTCCAAAGTTCCACCAGAATAGACACTTACAGCTAGGACCCACCATGGCACTGGTCAACTCATCGTCATCTCCTTTATATGCCATTGGTAAGGAGGAAGTTCCACTCAGACAGCTTCTTACCTAGAAGTAATATAAGGAACTCCAGAGAGGATGATTCTAACTAACCTCTTCGTTGATGGTCAACCTACATATCTTTATAATATTCAGTAATTACGGCGTCATTTAGTAAACCTCTACTTTGAGAGGCTCTTGGGACTTCGAAAAAATTCGAATGGCATTTATATGTGGTTGGTTCGAAGTATTCTCCTCATCTTCTTCTCTACTATGTGTATTGTACTTTTCGTCTATTGTCGGGTGTCTCTTTGCGGTCTGGCATATTGTCGACTGTTGATCTTAGGCAGCATTCACAGCCGTTTTCATAGACATCGCGTTCGATGCTGATGTTCTTGGAATTATCTCCTTTCGCTAAAATTCTCGTCTTTCCGCACACACGCAGATTCCCGTTCAGTGGAATTCGCAACATTCCCGATATAGGATTTCTTCTGTTTACCGAGAAAAAAAAACAAGAGTAACTGTTACTTCAGCAAGAGAGAGACAGACAGACAGAGATAGAGACAGGGAAATAGAGAGTGAGTCCCAAATTTCCTACCCCAACAAAAGTTCGGGGGTCAGACGGTGTCAAATTTTGCCTGCACCCCATAACTGTTACTGCTACGCTACTTATTTACATATTACATGACGCGTTCCTCCCTACAAGTGGGGGAGGGTAAAACCAGACAATTTATTGCTCTCTCGCATTTTTGTCACTACAATTTACCCCCACCTCGTCCCCACACATACACACACAAGTCTGGGATGACCCATGCCCTTTATGCCTACATGAAAAATTACACATCATTAAGTTTCTAAATAATGAAAAGTTATTAAACCATAGACAGGACTTAACGGTTTTTTGCCGACATCAACAAATTTTCGCATTAAATAATTAACATAAAAAATAGATAAACAAATAAATTCCATAGTTTAATAAAAGTCTTAAAAGCTTAGCCCAATCATTAAATAGAAAAACCCTTTGTGAAGTCGTCAAAAAACAAATTGTAGTCCAGTCCAACGCGTTTGTATAAGAAATAGCCATTTGAATAAACAACTAAATAAAGAGATTAATAGATAGATAATAATAAAACAGAATCCTCTCGAAACTTAACGACCTGCCGTAGAGCTATAAAATATCTTTCGCTTTAAACTAACTAGACGGTGACCGCCACCATCAGATTTGAAATAGAGACCCCACCATAACCTGACATAAACTTTCCGAAGGTGACTGGTCTGTAGATAAGAATTAACTCTTCGACCAACTAACCAATATGGCCGCCCCAGCCGTTTCCATAGTAATTAATGTTGCAAGAGACCATACTTATAAACACGCACAAACAACAAGATAGCTTATTCCTTAATTTTCGCTTGAGGATGAAACGAGACTCGATACCTTAATTCAACTTAATTTTAATAATTATATTGAGGGTATCGGCTCTCGTTTTTGAAACATGAGAACCCTAAGTAGCGAAGGAATCATATTTTTAAAAATATATATATATATATATATAAATTGAGCACTTTTCACTAATCCCGCATATATATATATATATATATATATACTGTCATCGGCAGACAGACTGTTTCGTTGTATCACAGCTCATCAGAGTGGCTACACGTCCGGTTACCTTTAGCTAAGATCGAAACTCGGCTGAAGTGGCATCAGTCGGAGAATCTACCCCTAAGCCGTTGGTGCACGGCAGGGATGAAGGTGAATTTAAGTGTATTTATTTTTAGATAAACACGCCAGTGAATGAGAGAACTCGATTCGTTTCATCGAAGAGTATTGCATTAGTAACAGTTGTGTGAGTATATGCGTGCATACACACACACACACACACACACACACACACACACACATATATATATATATATATATATATATATATATATATATGAACAAAAATTCGTGTATATATATGTGTGTGTGTGTGTGTGTGTGTGTGTGTGTGTGTGTGTGTGTGTGTGTGTGTGTGTGCAAATATATAGAAAAATAGGAAAGAACACGTTAGGTTACTGTTATGGTCCAGGTTAGGACCAAGGAAGAACAACACGAACACAAGAGTAGAAATAACGAAGATTATATTACACGGAATAATAATACAAGATGTGGAAGGTGTTAGTATGACTGTCAGTCTGGTTTAGAGTGAACTACTATCGGCTCGACTTGATTCGTCCCTCTCTCTTGAGAGGCGTAGTATACATAGTGTTAGGAAGAGTTCATTCTGTAGTTATAGGTAATGACCCATAATAGTTAATAATCCGAATTTCTTTAGTATTGTTGGTTTTATTTTTTTTTTAAACAGTGCTCAATACATAAGTCAATACATAGTGTTGAAATTTATGCAGCTTTATAAGCATATTCATTCGTAATATTAATTACCATGGAAACGGCTAAAGCATTTATTTCAGTAAGGGGCATATGGGTTATATATATATATATATATATATATATATATATATATATATATATATATATATATGAAACACATTAAAAAAATTAGAGTGTGTTTGGACATCAATCTGAGGACAGTGCATAGTATACGGAAAGAGTTCAATGAGTCTGTTGGTTGATTACGACGGGGTTTTTTTTCGGGTGATCGCTAGGACTCTTCACCATGCCACACAAGCAGGAGAACCCAGTCATGGCTGTCAATCATTTCTGCGATCACATCACTCCTTACATCTGGTCACCTAACTCGCCACCTCCCAAGACTTGCAACCCCCTTGATTATTATGTGTTGGGCGCAGTTGAGTGAAAGTTCAAGAAAACACCTTGTAACACCAAAGATGAACTGCAGGCAAGGATTATGGCAGCATTCACCAACTTAAACAAGGAGATCGTTCAGAAGAGTTGCAGGAGATTCCGAAGTAGTTTGGAGACCGTGGTTGATGCCAATGGCGATTTTATTGAATGAACTTACTCTTTAGTATTTCAAGATATTTTTGTGTGATTTTGGTAAATATATCTTTTAAAATGCGTGTTATTTTCAATTTTGCGTAATTTAGACGAAAATATATCCATCAGTTCCTATATATATATATATATATATATATATATATATATATATATATATATATATATATATTTATATACAAGATGGAAAGTCTAACATTATCTGCACTCTTGTCTAAAAATATGTTATGGCGAAATAATTATATCTATATAATAAATGCGAATGTCAGTGTGTCACATTTTTTCAACTTTACTCCTAGCGTCTGTAGCCCAAAATATCATACTATTTTGGAATCAGGCCAACTCCGTGAGCAAATTAAAACATTCCAGACCGTATCTGAACACGCAAATCTGAAATTTTGGTTTCCAAAGTTTTCATTACAGCGATTGTTTTCGGATTCTGCCATCTTGGCTTCTACTGGTAAAAAAGAAATACAGGGACACAACTCTCTAACTTTCAATAGCTCATGTTCAAATTTAAAAAATTACTCTTCTCAAATTGAAGTATTTCAAAATAAAATTGTCCGTGTTTTCATTTTTACTCCTAGAGGCCATTTTCAAATCAGGCCGACTCCGTGAGCAAATTAATAACATTCCAGGCCGGATCCAGACCCGCAATCCTGAAATTACTGCGATTGTTTTCGCCGATTTATTTACTTGATGTTCTTGTGACAAAATTTTTGTACGATAACAAATTTTCTAACTTGGAAATATATTTAGGAATAGTCGAAATTAATTGCGAAATCCTGCGAAAGTCACCCATGAAATAAAAATAATTGTTTGTACCGAAAGTAAGGACGTACGTACATCAAATTGTCTTTAAATTAATTGGCAACAGAAGAATTATCGTTGAACTTTTAAAAGATAAGCTGAAATATTAATTCAATAACATACAGAGCAATATGATATACGGTTATATATATATATATATATATATATATATATATATATATATATATATATATATATATATATATTACAAAGATGGAAAATATTCACAGAACCTATCCTGCGACCGACTTTAAGCGTTGTGTACGTGTATACACCGCTTTTCAGGAATATCTATCTTAGGCTGTTCCAATCTATATATCTACCTCTCTATCTATCTAATTATCAATCTATCCTAGTCTGTTCACATATCTATCTATCTATCTATGTATCTATGTATCTATGTATCTATCTATCTAAGCCTGTTCACATCTGTCTGTCTATCTATCTAAGCCCGTTCACATCTATCTATCTATCTATCTATCTATCTTAGACTGTTCACATCTATCTATCTATCTATCTATCTATCTATCTTAGTCTGTTCACATTTCTCTCTCTTTCTCTCTCCCTCTCTCTCTACCTATCTATCTGTCTATCTATCTAAGCCTGTTCACATCTATCTATTTTAGCCTGTTCACATCTATCTATCTATCTATCTATCTATCTAATCTATCTTAGTCTTTTCACATTTCTCTCTCTTTCTCTCTCTCTCTCTGTCTGTCTCTCTCTCTCTCTCTCTCTCTCTCTCTCTATTCATCTATCTATCTATGTAAGTCTGTTCACATCTCTCTGTCTATCTATCTAAGCCCGTTCACATCTATCTATCTATCTATCTATCTGTAAATAACTCTCAAAAAAACTTCCGACGTAAAGTTTCAAAGATATACCGCTTATCTGAGTAAGATGAATCTAGTGTATTCATTGACAAATATCGTATTTATAGACGCTACATAAAATAAGCATTAATCATAGACTCCAAACAATTTCAAACTTGTCCCATAAAAAAAAAGTTATCACGCGACATTTAAATATAGCAAAGTTAAAGTTAGCTTGTTTTATTTTCATATTTTTATAATTTCACCGTTATTAAGAAAATGGTCTTAGAAAAAATATTATTATTATTGAATCCAGTGCAACCTCGGTTCTCGAACGTCTCGCATGTCGAACAAATCGGTTTTCGAACAGAAAATTCGAGATGAAAATGCCTCGGTTATCGAACAAAATTTCGGTTCGATTGGAACACCATTGCCGAACCGAGTTAACCCAAACGGAATAATTTTTGAGTTGACCGCCGTGTTGTCTACATTCGTGTGTTGCGCTGTGTTGTGCTTTTCTTTTCCAATTTTATTGTTCTGTAACTTTTTCTTCTACATTGATCCTTATTAGAAAAATAATTTCGGTTTACGACCGTTTCGGGTTACGAACGGCTTTCAGGATCGAATTCGTGAACCGTGGTTCTACTGTATTAATAAGAAGAATGATATATTAATTGTACTTGTCCCGCCTTTTATCACACCCTTGGAGCCCTTGAACTGGTTGGAAAAGATCCCAGTAGGCTGATTGAAGGGATCCCTGGAAGTCCATGCCTTAAAGAGATACAAAAAAGTGTTCTGACAAGTACAGCCCACACTTTACAAAGGGCTTTATCTATGTAATTATTATTTTTTTTTTTTTTTTGCAGTGAAAAGTGCCATGATGCCATTTCTAACCTTAGGTCCCTGGGCGGGACTCGGAAAGAAATGTGTAAACGCCAGATATCAAAGGAAACAATAATAATAATAATAATAATAATAATAATAATAATAATGATAATAATAATAATAATAATAATAATAAAGACACAACGAGAATGTATGAAGACAAAGAATACAACTGCTGAAATAATAATAATAATAATAATAATAATACGTACCATGACTCGTGAAAACTTCACGGTTTTCCTATTTTCATTTTCTGATAAATCTTAATTCTTCAGTTAATGATTAAATAAGCTCATGGCGAGTTCTACGACAATAAAATATCCGTAGAAATTCCCTAATCACATTGTTAAATATTTGCGCTAAATAACTTTAACAGAATATTACAATAATAATCATATATATGAATGCTGGTCGTTATTTTAAGAAGTGGGTACAAATGAAATGATTTGAAATTGTCAAGCAGCCATTAAACAATTCTATGTTCCCTTTTTTCTTTACTTCAATTCCTCACAAAACCCAAGTATTGTTTTTCCTCTTCTTCCACGTGATCAAAATGGAATAGTCCATTATTTATGAGGTATTGGCAGGGCATAATGGTCGTGCAAACTAACGAAGCACAATTTTTAGGATATTTTGTTAAAGTTGTTCAGCTTAAAAAGTTCATATTTATGGTGGCTATTGCAACTAGTTTTTAACCCGTGACAATTTCACAGTTTTCCCTATTTTCATTTTCCGATGAATCTTAATTCTTCAGTTAATGATTAAATAAGCTCATGGCGAGTTCTACGACAATGAAATATCCGGAGAAATTCCCTGATCACATTGTTAAATATTTGAGCTTAACAACTTTAATAAAACATTGCAATAACAACGATAAATATGAAAGCTGGTCGTTATTTTAAGAAGTAAGGGGGTACAAATGAAAAGATTTGAAATTGAAAACTTTTTCTATTTCACCGAAACAGACGTTAAACGCATCTATCTTCCATTACTTTCTTTTCTTTTCTTCATCAAGTAGTGTCTTTTCCCCTTCTTTCCACGCGATCAAAACGGAATAGTCCATTATTTATGAGGTATTTGCAAGAGTCCTTAAACATTTTTGTTAATTGGATTTTTAATGATTGCCTTACGCAGTTTCCGTCATTTGATATTGTGCATCTGAAAAATGGTTCTTTTATCGAGGTCGTCACACTTCTCCGCATTTTGGCTGAGATCAAATGTAATATCTGTTCTTAGCTTAACCTGATTTTCTCTCTCTCTAATTCTATCTTCCATTATTTCTTTCTTCTTTCTTTCATTTCCTCATTGAAACCATGTAGTGTTGTTTCAACTCTTTCCATGCGATCAAAACGGAATAGCTAATTATTTCTAGGCTATTGGCAGGACATAATGGTCGTGCGAGCTCACAAAAGATGTGGGAGGCAAGAAGAGTTATAATACCATTATTAACGCGTTGACCGCCAGAGGTCAATTCCGAAATCTGACTTCAAACGCCAACTTTATAATCAAGTTATTTTATTAATTTTGTTCATTTCAACGTTTCTTTAATATACGTACGGACGTATACGAGTTTTGATCACATTAAGACAGTGGTTTCCAAACTGTTTTATCTCTGGGCCGCGTTTTCCAAATGAAAATTTGCTCGCGCCTCGCCAAATATTATCTGATAAAAAGTTTTTAAAAATAAATAAATAAAAATAAAAAGCAGAGAGAAGTTTAAAGGGAGATAACTGAGGATCCGAAGTCAGAATATTATCGCTATTTACATTATTCGGATTATTGTCCTCATCTTTGTCGCCATATTTATTACAACGTTTCGGCCGTTGTACGCTCCGGCCTTCTTCAGGTGGTTGGAATGTCGAACTGAACCCTTTATTTCGATCATTGGGGTAGACTGTTCTAGTTCCACGTGCCATGTTTTTAATGGATATCAGTTATCAGTTATCTCCTGTTAATTCCCCTCTCCAAGTTCTCTACTGCCTTAACCGAACTCACACTCTTTGGGTCCTGTCACTGGATCTAACCAACGCCTTTATCCACTGTGCCATGTGTCCTTTTAATAAATATGGCGACAAAGATGAGGACAATAGTCCGAATAATGGAAATAGTGTGCATAATACCTCATCTCAGAAATATAGACAGAATATTATCATTGATAACTCTCTCCTCCAATTTGCGGACCCTGGTTACTATATTCTTAATACTTGATATAATGCAAAAATATCACAATGATCAAATCAGTAAATTATTTATACCTATTTATGCTAGGACTCATGTATGCAATTACGAGTGATCCAAAATAATATGTTAAATTTTTAATTCATATTTAATTTTGGCATATGGATTTTTTAAAACTGTTTCTAAATCTTTGATTGCCTTTCAATCATTCCGCCTCACCTGCTATCCTCTTCCGCCTCACCTGCTATCCTCTTCCGTATCACCTGCTATCCTCTTCCGCCTCACCTGCTATCTTCTTCCGTCACACCTGCTATCCTCTTCCGTCACACCTGCTATCCTCTTCCGTCAAACCTATGAGGTGAGCCGTGCCATTTGGGAATCACTATCTTCAGACAATTTCGTAAAAATCTAATAAGCAGTACAGCAAAGGTTTAATTTTTGGCGAATAAGACGGGTGTTTGAAGATCTTCTTACAAAGTTTTAACATCAAAAAAAGCCTAGATGGGACCAATATTGCGAAATAATAGAAGAATATTGATAATTATTCAGCTCAGGAATGAAATATCAAGTTTTAATTTGTTTAGTAGGCTTCCGATTTGATACAAACCCAAGCAAAGAAAAAAGGGTTAACAGGAAACATACGTTCCAAAAGCTAAACAAAATCTGTTTTTATTTTATTTTACTTTTTTTTTTTACAATGATGTTCACCCTGTACAAGACTGCAACAGAGAATCAGGTCAGCTCGATAAAAGACTCCGAGTTGGTTGTACATGGTGCTGTAAGCACGAAGAGTTACGTCCTCTTCCACAATGGGCTGTTGAGAGAAGACCTTCTACTTAGAGTAGGTGGCGCTGACTATTTGTATATGAACGATACTGGACAGGTATTAGCCAATCGTCAGCGTGGGTCTGGGAATTGGAGAGCTATATAACACCATTTTTTTTCTCAGTCGAGTAGGGCGCTCTCGACGTGCAAAGACCAGACCAGACCAGACCAGACCAGACCAGACCAGGCCAGGCCAGGCCAGGCCAGGCCAGGCCAGGCCAGACCAGACCAGGCCAGACGAACACAAAAACCTGAGGACCACTCGCGGTAGAGGCACAGCTTATAAGGATATGTCTGGAAGATAACGGTTAACCCTTGACTTGAACAGGTTAAGATTGTAGTGATTGGGGAAGCAAGATCTTGGGAGTCGGTTCCACACCTATCTGTGGAGCTTGGGTGAATGTAAGGTGAAATAGGGGTGAGGAGTTTGAAAAGAGAGAAATGTTGCTAATGGACACAGAGGACAGGATGTAGCTACGATCGCCAACATCCTAAATGGACAAGGGCACATAGAAAAATATGGGAACCAGTAATAAGGAGTGCCAGAGAAAAGCGATAATAACAGCAAAAATTGCAATATGAGCGCCGGTAAAAATGGTTGCTGAAGACATTAGGTTTATAATACCCAGAAATTCATAAACAGATGTCCTCAAGGACACATGGCACAGTGGATAATGGCGTTAGTTAGATCCAGCGATAGGACCCAAAGAGTGTGAGTTCAATACCCGGTTAAAGGAAATTAACAGAAGATAACGGATGACAGACATCCATTAAACATGGCGTGTAGAACTAGAACAGTTTACGTGAGCGAAATAAAGGGTTCCGTTCGACATTCCAACCACCTGAAGAAGGTCGGAGCGTACATCGGCCGGAACGCTGTAATAAATATGGCGACAAAGAAGAGGACAATAGTCCGAATAATGTAAATAGTGTACATAATACCTCATCTCAGAAATATAGACAGATACTGAAAGGCCGGAACGTGGTAATAAATATGGCAACAAAGATGAGGACAATAGTCCGAATAATTTAAATAGTGTACATAATACCTCATCTCAGAAATATAGACAGATACTGAAGGGCCGAAACGTTGTGATAAACATGGCGACAAAGATGAGGACAATAGTCCGAATAATGTAAATAGTGTACATAATACCTCATCTCAGAAATATAGACAGATACTGAAAGGCCGAAGCGTTGTAATAAATATGGCGACAAAGATGAGGACAATAGTCCGAATAATGTAAATAGTATACATAATACCTCATCTCAGAAATATAGACAGATACTGAAAGGCCGAAACGTTGTAATAAATATGGCGACAAAGGTGAGGACAACAGTCCGAATAATGTAAATAGTGTACATAATACCTCATCTCAGAAACATAGACAGATATTGAAAGGCCGAAACGTTGTAATAAATATGGCGATAAAGATGAGGACAATAGTCCGAATAATGTTGAAAAATGTTTATTCAGTAACCTCGAAGAATCATGAGAGATTTTTAAAGAATCTATTTTTAATCCGGCAGTGTTTCTTTCTAGAAACTAGGTATCTCTACAGATCAGCAAAGAATTGAGAATATCATGATAAAATAATGTCCCAAATTTAATAAAAAGAAAGTTTTGTCGTCAAATTATTTATGTTGTTATTGGGAAGAAAGATAAAAGGATCTTTTGATTATTAAATTATATTGTGTGTTCCTTTTTAAAACGTTCGCAATTTTGGTTAAAAATCTTGTTTTTCTTCCGTCAGGCAGCGTGTGGATGGGAACCAAAGAAAAGCACAGGAAATTTTCGCGTCTTTTTGCTGGTGGAAATTATTTGGAAATTATTGCAAAAATCAAATATTTATTGGGTTGTAATCAAACTTTCTGGACTTATTCAGAAATGAATTAAATTATCTCGTCTGCAGTCGCTCTCTCACAGACGTGCCGTCGCTTCCCTCTGTCTTTTTTACAAATACTTCCATGGTAACTGCTCCGATGAGTTGCTTTCGCTGGTTCCCAAACTTCCTGAATTTAAGCGTTCTACTAGGCTGGCATCTCGCACACACCCTTTCACTGTCGAAACTGTTAAATGTAGTCGTCTATTCTACTCCAATAGCTTCATGTCTCGCACCTCTCGCCTGTGTAACTCCCTCCCCTCTTCCTGTTTCTCTGATAGCTATAATCTCCAACTATTCAAATGTAATGTCAATCGACGTCTCCAGATGCCTTGATCTATCCCCTATCCTTCTCTTCATCCTTTCCTCTATCACTCCTATTTGCTCTCGCTCCAATTCTCTGTAACCCCTTGCGCGCTAGTGTCTTCCCGCATTGCTTTAAAAAAAAAATGTTTTTTACAAAGTATTTTGAATTTTTTTGTCTGTGTATAAACGTTTCGATTTTTGTAAATGCGGACGTCTATACACGATATTATCAGAAAATAAGTGCGATAACTATAGCAAATCAAAGCCAAATTGACTAAAATTCAATAAAAAATCAGATTACGGCGAATATTTTCCAAATTTTTTAAGATTAGTGGGTAGTTGAAAATGTTATAGAAAAGGCGCTCACGCTATATTCCTCAAGTAATTCTTACAGATATGTCCTCCGCAAAAAAAAAGGAAGATAAACTTCAGGCTGGCAGTCAAACTGTCGATACCTTAAATAAACACCTACCTTGGTATTAAAAAAATCATTTCTGCAATATTTTAAACTAAAAGTATGTAATGTTTGATTGAAATCAGATTAATTAAGGTTTAAATCATCTAACATTTCCCAAATAAAGTTTCAGAAAAGCATATTTTAATTTAGATATATCACATGTATCAAATATGTGTAGCAATCGGAGATACCGAGAATTGAAACCCTAGCAGTTGAGTTATCAAGCAAACGTCATGCCAACTGTTCCAACGGGCCTCGGTGACGGAGAGGTAGCAGTTCAGACTCAATATAGCGCCACTCGCTCACATATTCACATAGTGGCGCTATATTGAGTCTGATTTACTACCTGTTCGTCACCGAGGCCCGTTGGAACAGTTGGTATGACGTTTGCATGTGTGAATATATATCAAGCTAAATTTAACAGAAATAACGTGTCTATTTTACAGATTGCCTATATTCCAACGATTCAAGCAAACACTTAGTGGCAACAGACTGTTTCATGCTAGACGTGGTGGTGTAGTGGATAAGCGGGTCGAATTACGCAATTATCAGGCCCGGTGGTGTAGTGGATAATGGCTCGGATTGAGGAATCAGAAAGTTGAATGCATTACATTCACTTACGTTCTAATACCGTCGGGAAAGGTATTAATCCTCTTCTTCTCCCTCCAATTATGGGTAAATAGCAGGACAGACTGTTTCTAGGAGAAAGACAACTCTGAATTCAAAACCTGCGGAGGGTCGTTTCGAGAACTTTTGGCACGAATACAGAGACACCAAAAGTGTGGTTGGTTCTGCACAAAGCCTTCACCCCTATAATCAAATCATATATGCTGGTGCCTGGCTGTCGGGTCCTAGAAACTGTGCTGCTTGACCCTCACATGTCGAATACGACGGGAGAGTCCACCATATATATAATATGCATGTGTGAATATATATCAAGCTAAATTTAACACAAATAACGTGTCTACTTTACAGATTGCCTATATTTGACTCAAGCAAAGAATTCTCTTTTTTACGATTTTTTCATAGGACCTGTTTAGTACTAGAACTCGATTGTCCATATTATGTATTGTCATTTGTCTAATAATCTGTCAGTTTCTGAATATTTATAGGGGAATGTGATTCCGAATATAATCTAGTTAATAACAATTCGGGTCAAACAATATATGTCTGCTACTTTGCTTTTAAAAACACCAGGTGATTAAAAAAAAGAAGAAATAAAAAAAATAAACTGAATCTGATAGCGTTTTTTCTTTATTTTAAATTGTTAGTCACATTTTATCTCTTTAACAGGTTGGCTAGATTTATACGTATAAACACGTTTGTACATTCATTTTTTTCAAGACATTTTTATGCTTATACATTCTTTTTTATAGATACAAATATTTAAGTAAATGCTCTGTTTAAACAACATTTACCGGCCTGAATGTCCGAGAAATTGTCATAGAAAATATGCGTCCTTCGACTATATGACGTTTCCGTATTGGATAGAGGTTCGATTCCTATCGGAGGACGCATATTTCTCGGACAATTTCTCGGACATTCAGGCCGGTAAATACAGTTTATTATAAACAGAGCATTTACTTAAATATTTGTATCTATAAAAAGAATGTATAAACATAAAAAATGTCTTGAAATAATTGTTGGACTTTCTCTATTTCATTAATTTTTTTTTAATCTGATATATTCAACTGGCCTCTCATTGATTCACCGCAGGAAATAGTATGCAACAGAAGAATAACAGCAGACATTTAAAAAAAAATAAATAAATAAAAAGAAAGAAAGAAAAAGTGGTCTCTGTACTAGTTCAATGAGATTGCTTAGCTGGAGAAATTGTTTTTCGGAAAATGCACTCCATACATCTGTGACACTAACCCCTGGATGGTTCGGGTGGTCGCGGTCGATCTCTTGGTCACAGCACCAATTGTGGCACTAACCCCTATGGTTGGTAAGGTGGTCGCGGTCGATGTCTTGGTCGCAGCACCAATTGTGTTACACCCACAACCACTCGAGAGACGATCACTGCCCCAATATGTGACACTGACCTCCCGGTGTCTGGTTAGATTCGGTATCCGCTTTGTCGTTCTCAGCTCGCCTCCAACGTCTGGTCACCGAAGTGACTGCTTTGATCTCTAGTCTAACCTACCCACGTTGTGATTTGATCTTAGGTAGACGAAATCAATCAGACGTCGGGCCGTAGTGCAAGCTGAATCCGGGGTGAAGGTGATACCGCACAAGTGTATGTAAAAGAAAAGTAATGAAACAAATTCAAGAGGTTCAAATGTGTTGAGAAATAACAATTATCTTTATATCTGTCTGTTGAATACAGGAGTGCGTCTCTCCCCCAGCCCGCTTCTATGGATTCCTGACACTTTTTGCGTTTCTTAAGCGAGTTTTGATATCTTAAGTTGTTTTTCAATAAACTGATTTTCGTATCTAAGTTGATATTCAGTAAAACTTGCTTCTGGTATCTTAAGACGATCTTCGTTAAAACTTGCTTCTGGTGTCTTAAGTCGATCTTCATTAAAACTTGCTTTTGGTGGGAAGCCTAAAGTCGAAGACCGTGGAATCTTGTGGTCAGTTCTGCTCAGCTCGAAGTAACTTCAACTCCAACTGAAAAACTTAACTGCAAACTGCTTGAACACCCGGGGACGTTCGTTTATATCTGGGGTGGGCAAACTACGGCCCGCGGTCCACATGCGGCCCGCCAAACGATTTCGTGCGGCCCGCCAAGCACAAACAGATTTTTTATTCAATACTAACATGCCCACGCCGCCAAAAATAACAATTTAAAATTGTTAGTAAAAAGACAAAAAACCCAGTAAATTTATATTGAAGAATGAGATAAAATACAAAATACAAAAAATAGTGCATCATTCCCATTAGTATTTTTATCCTTCTGATGGTCAGTTGTGATATTATAAAATAAATAATTATGCTTCTTTGATAGTTTCTATTTTATAATAGTAATAAAAATTCTTTATTTCTTCAGACAGTTACTTTATCTTTCAAATAAATAAGTTTTCCTACTTACATGGTACTTTAAAATGTTATCTATTAAAACTGTATTTTTCCTTTAAAAGCCCTTTATTTTGCCAATTTTAAATATCAATTATTTTGGTTTATATATACTATGCGGCCCAGTATAACTATAAATCTTTAGAATGCGGCCCTTGTACTAAAAAGTTTGCCCACCCCTGGTTTATATGGACGTCGACCAAAACCCGGCGTGGGGCCGGACGTGGTTTGGGTTCTTCGAAAATTCCAAATCCCCAATAAGGATTCTCTGTCTTCGGACAGGAAAATTTATCACTTCCCATTTTTGGAAGTCGATTACTTTCTGTTTTAGAGGGGTTCTCCCCCTTCTGTGAGAAGAGGTCGGAGGAGAATTATCCTCCTAAACTCTTCCTTTCTCATATTGGTATCTCATACCAATCCCTTCAGTGGGCGTCAACAAGTTTCCCTTCTTTCTCATACCATCACCTCCGCCTATCACCCACGCTACCACTTGGCCAATGATCTCTTGGTGGTGTGGGTGTGGCTAGACTGGAATTAGTTTACATTATCGCCCAAAGAAAAAAATTATCTTCCCTGTTCTTTCTTTCTTTTCTATCGGCCAGAATTTTTATGAATCGCATATTGCGGGTCATTAAATTTTTATCTTATTCTGGGAGCACCTGAAATTCATTAGCGGAATTCTTCGCCGACTCATTAATGATCGCAGTCAACTTTTAACTGGGTGGTTGTTTCCACCTGACGACCAAATTTCATTTCTCGTGTCTTAATCTCCAGATGCCCGTTCTTGGTGACAGAGAGTCTGTCGCCAACAGTTTGAATACGCAATAACAATGATTCCTTTTCCATATCAAGATCTGTATTCATACGGCTGGCTTCTTCGTCGGTTTTTAAGATAACCCAATTTCGACCATCTCTACCCCCACGCAGCTGACCAAAATCGAAACCTTCACTATCGCCACGTGTGTGGTGAATCACAATTCTTTACCTGGATTCTGTTTTCCCTGGCACGTCACTCTTTTATCATGACATTAATTAATTCTGACAGAATCCGAAATCCGCTTCTCTTACGAATTTTCTGTCTTCTGCGAAAAGGAAATATCTTTCTTCGTAAATGAAATAAAATCTTTTAACCATTTTTCTTTAGTTAAAAAGAAATAATGTCTTTCGATCTAGCTCCTTCTTGCTTTAAGTATTTCCCGTTTTTAATTTCTATGGTTAATTAGTTAGCCAATTACCATTGCTAAATAGTGTCACACATCTGATTTTTGTTAAAAACAAGTTTTTTAGTAGTAGTAGTAGTAGTAGTAGTAGTATAGTATGGAGGCACGTAATAATGAATACAGGCTCGGATTGAGGAATGTGACAGCGTTTATTTTTTCCTTTTGAACTGTTGTAACAGAGATAGTTTGGGAACCACACACAAACACACACACATATGTTTTTTATTGAAATTGGAGTAGATTTGAACAGCAAAATTAGATCAGAACAATTTTGTTTACTGATGGGAATTTGATCTAGCCCATTTGGAATTGGGTCATTAGGAAGACAATAGAAGATGATCGGGATAATTTTTTCGGTTAAAATTTGAAATAGAGCTTCCTAAGGCTATGAAGAATTTTGAAATTCACATGATTTTGGGTTGAATGCAGCAATTGTGATAATCGCGTGAGAGCCAAGGGTCGATTTATGATCAGCCAGGTTTATCTATATAAACGCGCACAGAAATCTGTTTACAAAGTGGTTGGCTCGTCTGCTGTCGAGTGCAGTCGAGCTGGGTAGAGAGAATTCGGAGACTGGAAATGACGTCAGAGATTGGAACCAAACGGCCGCTAACATATTTTGTTGATATATGTACGAAGAAGCGAATTACTCCTCCCACAATCTAAGACCGCTACTGCTACTATTATTACTACCACTGGAACCGAACAAGCTACAATAATCAAAAGGTTGTTTTGGGGCTCGTCTGTCGTCGAGTGCAGTCGAGCTGGGTGGAGAGATATCGGAGACTGGAAGTGACGTCAGGGATTGGAATTAAACCCCCGCTAACATGTACTGTTAATATAAGTACCGATGCTTCTGCTACCATGAAGATTACTACTACTGTCACTACCGCCGAGGAGGAACGCAACTATAAACTTTAAGCCGCGCACAGAAATCTTTATCTCTCCATCGCAAGAGTCGTATATCGTTCTGAGATGATTTCACAAGCTAATCACAACCTACTCTCTCTCTGTCTAGAATCCAGTGTATGAGTTTTTACGTCAATTACTTTTCTTTTCTGTAACCCGTTTCTTTTCTATACTATTCTTTTCTGCTATATAAAAGACATTAACAATTCAACCATTGAATAGTTGTTTGTCCGGCTTTCTGCGGATATATATATATATATATATATTATATATATTTTGTGCATTCTAAATTTCTTAGCACAGACTGTCCAGCCGTGTCTACATCTTCAGTCGACCGTGAATGGATGAACATCACTTCTACTTTCTGGATCAAACCAAACAAAACGTGGGCAGGAAGCAGGATTAAACCAGTGGACCGGTCGAATGATCTACGGATTCTCAGGGGACCTACGGTCACTCCCTTAAGTTCGGTTAAGAACGAGTACAAACCTCAACCCAGAGAGTAAGACGTCGGGGGTAGAAGGGTTGGGGCGAAAGTGTTAGACTGTTAGAATTTTATCTCTTTAACAAGTTGGCGAGATTTATACGTATAAACACGCTTGTACATTCATTTTTGCTTTTTTTAAATATCTGATATTTTCAACTGGCCTTTATTTTTTTTTAATAAAGATAATTATGCTGTGTTGACAGATTTGGCAATATGGTCGAATTTAGCGATTTTACTGGTAATAAAAAAAGTCATTCTAATCAGTTTAAATTCAATTTGAAATGGAGCAAAGTATTTTGCTTATTAAAAATATTAAATTTAAACTGTTACCTTGGAATTAAAGCTAAAATAAAAGTTTCAAGAAAGTTTTTCATTTTAAGAAATCAATTTAAACCTTAGATATCGCGTTCCTGTGGAAGCACCATTCTTTATTTTTATGTGCCATATCCTTTCAAGACGTAGGCGACAATGGCTCTCCACTTCACCCTATCCCTTGTATCTCTCAATAACTTGTTTCGTCCCTTTGCTACTTGCCACAGACCACGTTCTGCCATCCACTTGTCTAAGCCCGCTAGGTATGTCACGCGTTGCTTTCCCTTGTCTCTCTTTCTATTTAACTTATGAGTATCAGATTCTCCAAGCCCTCATTTCTCATTACGTATCCCAGAAATTTCAGCTGCCTCTTCCTGATGTTAAGTATAAGCTTGTTCCTTGTTTTCATTCTCTCCAAAACCACATCGTTGCTCGCAAGCTCGGTCCATGATATCCTCAGCATCCTTCTGTAGAACAATACTTCCATTGCCTCGAGTCTCTTCGTCATCTTTGAGGAGACAGTCCAACATTAGCTGCCGTTAAGGGGGACAGATGTCGTGTAGCAGTTCAGTACTCTTTCCTTTCTTACCAAAGAATTCCTCCTGTCTCGTAATACTCTACCTGGGTTTTGGAAGGCGTCTTTGCCCATCACAATACGTCTTCGGATCTCAGCGTCGTATTTACTGTCCTCTGTCAAAACACTTCCCACGTATTTAAATTTCCGCACCTGCTTGTTACTTTGTCAATTACCTGGACTATAAACGTTATTTTTAACAGATCCGCGGGTTGTATTCGGAAGTAACCAAGGGATGGGTACAATATAAGGCAACCATCTATATCTCGGTTGCCTTTAGCCACTTGAAAAGACTTGGATTCCAGAAAAATGGCAGATGTTGACAAATCGGAAAGGTGTCATATTCCACCATTACAACACGAGACATATCTTGAAGAATCTTAAAGAGCTGAAATAGGAAACACCACCCATCGTATTCTCTTGAATTGGCTCATTCGGATTTTGATTTGTTTCGCTCTCCACAGAACAAATGACCAATAATTTGTCTCTGTAGAGTCAGTCAACATCTACCCCCACAACCATGTTCCAAACAAAACTTTAAGCTTAAAGAGTTGAAACTGGGAACCCTCCAGAACCTACCGTATTCTCCTGACTTGCCACTTTCAGATTTTCTTTTGTTCTGCTCTCCACAGAACAAATGACCAATAATTTGTCTCTGTAGAGTCAGTCAACATCTACCCAACAACCACGTTCTAAGCAAATCACCACGAAGTTTCTACGAAAATGGGATCAACAAGCTTGTAGAAAGATAGGAGACAGTTGTTATAAACAATTGCGACTATAAACTTGACTAATAAATGTTTCGTTGTGAGTAAGTAAAACTGTTTTTGATTTTCTAATCAGGCACGAATTTTTGCAATGATCTAATACATTCGTCATTAAAACAGGTTCCCAAAAATGAAAATTACTCCTGGATCAACATACTTTAAAATTCTAATTGAATTCTAAGTGAGTTATGGTTAATGAGGATTCATTTAAACTCACATAGGAACCAGCGAAACTCCACCCGCAACATACTATAATATACAAGTATAATCGGCTCATCCACGTGTAAAAAAAAAAGACTAAACTTTCTACCAACAAAAAAGCGTGAAGTTTCTACGAAAATGGGATCAACAAGCTTGTAGAACAATGGGAGACAGTTGTTAAAACAATGGCGACTATGAACTTCATTAATAAGTTTTTTTGTGAGTATGTAAAACTGCATTTATTTTCTAATCGGGCAGGGACATTTGCAATTACCTAAGTTTTAAAAAAAAAATGGTATGACGAGAAACTGTATCCGCGTCCTGGGTATTACGATAAACTACGTCCAACAGAAAGGCCTCTGATCAGGGGGTTTTGAGGAGCGTGGAACCACCTCTGAATTGATGGTGTTCCCAGGTCCACCCTGACCCGGAGTGGTAGCACCTGTTAGGGTCCCAGCTATGGGCAAATAATTAACCCCGAAACTGAGGAAGAAAGCATTATAAAATATTACCAGCAATACGTTTTTGAAGAAAAAAAAACTGTTACCAGCAAGACGTTTTTGAAAAAAAAACTATTGACTGTTATACGTTATTGAAAAAATAATATTACCAGCTGTACGTTTTTGGAAACATAATATTACCAGCTATACATTTTTGAGGAAAAAATATTAACAGAAAAAGATTTTTGACAAAAGAAAAGTTGTCGGAAATAAATCACACATAGAGGTTGATACGCGGTAAAACAAACCAAACCAAAGAAATCAACACATTTTCAATAATATCATCAGAGTGAATATTGCCAGTTTTCTCTCGTCAGGATAAATGGTATGCTCGTAGTGAAGCCCCAGGGAATGAGGCTCACTCCAGGCCTGGGGTGGAACTCGTATGTACGATAAATCGCTAAAAATGTTGGAAAAATGACCGGTTTAATTGCTTGTACTTCTGACATTAATTCCTTTATAAGAGTTACATCAGACCAAAAATGGAGTATTGCTGCCGTATCTGGGCTGTAACTGCCTAATCCTCACTTTCCAGCCTTAATAGTGTCCTTCCGGGTCGCTTCGTTTTTACAATTCAGATTTGACCAAAAATGTAGTATTGCTGCCGTATCAGGGCTGTAACTGCCTTATCATCAATTTCCAGCCTTGATAGTGTCGTTGCGGGACGCTTCTTCACAAATCAGATTAGACCAAAAATGGAGTATTGCTGTCGTATCTGAGCTGGAACTGCCTAATCCTCACTTTCCAGACTTGATAGTATCCTTCCGGCACGCTTTGTCTTTTCAAGTCAGATTAGATCAAATATGGAGTATTGCTGCCGTATCTGTGCTGTAACTGCTTAATCCTCGCTTTCCGGCCTTGATAGAGTCCTTCCGGCAGGCTTGGTTTTTACAAGTCAGATTAGACCAAAGTTGGAGTATTGCTGCCGTATCTGAGCTGTAATTGCTTAATCCTCGCTTGCCGGCCTTGATAGAGTCCTTCCGGGACGCTTCGTCTTTACAAGTCAGATTAGACCAAAAATGGAGTATTGCAACCGTATCTGGGCTGTAACTGCCTAATCCTGACATTCCAGCCTTGGTGGTGTCCTTGTGGGACGCTTCTTCTTCACAAGTCAGATTAGACCAAAAATGGAGTATTGCTGCCGTATCTGAACTGGAACTACCCAAACCTCACTTTTCAGCCTTGATAGTATACTTCCGGCACGCTTCGTCTTTACAAGTCAGATTAGACCAAAAATGGAGTATTGCTGCCGTATCTGAGCTGGAACTACTCAAACCTCACTTTCCAGCCTTGATAGTGTCCTTACGTGATGCTTCGTTTTTACAAGTTAGATTGGACCAAAAATGGAGTATTGCTGCCGTATCTGAGCTGTAACTGCTTAATCCTCGCTTGCCGGACTTCATAGAGTCCTTCCGGCATGCTTCGTCTTTACAAGTCAGATTAGACCAAAAATGTAGTATTGCTGCCGTATCTGGATTGCAGCTATCAAATCCTCACTTTCTGGAGTTCAAAAGCATTTGCGCCGCCTTTTGGTTGATGAACCATTTTCTACTTTGTAACACCTGTCCAACAGACGAAACGTTTCTCGCATTGCTATCTTCATGGCAGACGCTCAGAGGATTTAACATTCAATCACTTCAGTCTTTCAGAGCTAGGACCCGCCCTCCCACGACCACAAATTCCACTCGTACCGATTCTCTCCATATTCCATTGGTAAGGAAGAGGTTCTACTCAGCTTCTTACACAGCTGTTACTCCTAACCCGGCTGTGGGACATACAGCTGCGAAAAGGGTTAGCAGCCTTATATCCCATCCTCTCCACCTACCTCCATTCATTGAAGCCATCGAGGGAGTTATCGGGACTGCCCTCCCCCACTGCTAACTTAACGAAGTACCTTGGAGGTACTTCGTTACGGTGCGGAATACCGGATGTGGCACGTTATCGCCAAGTGCCCAGCAGCGACACACGACCAGCAATGAGGTCTTCTTCCTTCTACTATAACGAATATCTTCTTGGCCTCTCTATGTCAGGGATGTCGAGAAAACTCTTTCTATTCAAAGTCACCTGGAGACCAAAGTCCCTATTAGCAACGCCCGCCTTGCTCAACACACAAGCGACACCTCTACTTGTCCAAAGTTTGCTAAGAAGGCCCGCAGTTATATCCATGGTTACCCCGTGTACAGTGATTCTTGTCTGGTGGGTACCCACCCGTGTATTGCATTTATAAACGGGCTGACTCGGTCATTAGGATGTTACCGGCCAGCTGTTTTGGAATAAACTCCCGAAAGGCTGCTTCGTCAATCACTACAATCTTAATCTCTTTAAGTCTATGGGTTAATCATTACCTATCCTACCCACCCTCATGATTTGCTCCTTGCCCTCTTTAGAATAGTTTATTATTATTGGATTTTGTGTCTTGTATTAGGTAGACAACTGTATGAAAGAAAAATTATCCTAAAAAGAAAAATTGCAATACGCAGCCGCAAATGATTTCTCCCGTTCGGAAATTGGTCTGAGAGTTCAGAAACGATAGTTTAGTGAGACGGACCAGTGGAAGAAAATGAAGAAATGGATGTAAAAAATTAACAAAGAAAAATCGTGTTGCAATTAGATTTAAATAAAGAAACAAAAACATTTAAATGTTTTTAAATAACAAAAGCATTCAAGATAAAACAGCAAAGTAAAAAAAAAAAAAAAAAAAAAAAAATCAAAAACACAAAACAATTTTAAATAGAAAATATGTCTTTTTTATTGATTTTTTTTTCTTAAATTTCGATTAAGAATGGACTTCGAAATTTTGGCAGTCTTTTATACACAATATACTCCAACACAGACGAGACTATCAGAAGGACCCGTGTTTCCAGATAGGTTTAAAAGAAAAATAATTATATATATATATATATAATATAATATAATTATATATATATATTATATTATATATATTTCCATACACAAATTATTCATATTAATAAAAAAAAAAAAATGAAAAAAAAATGAAAGTAAGAAAGGAGGAGGAGGAGATTAAAAAAAAAAATGTATAAATTAACGAGACGCTTCTTTTCTTTTCTTGAATACATCGAGCGTTTTTCTTTATCATAAATCCCAAAAGTAAAAAAAATATTTAAACTATTCGTTTAAATTATTATTTTGGGTTGTATTAAATAAAAATGATTAAAAAAAGGTCATCGACATGGCTAAATTGCTTCGGTGCACAGACCGATTGCAAGTCTACACGTATTATTTTCTGATAGTGTCTGGGTTGTGGGGGTGGGGGGGTGACCATGTATGTCACATGACAATCAACATCACTTACTGACACGCACGCGCGCACACACTACCATGCACCAAATCCATCAGGCCCACTCACATTCATTCAAATGCATTATTTACAAACATTCTTGGGATCAAATGATACACACAAACTTTATATTGTCCTGCATGGTGCAGACTTTTTTTTTTTTTTTTTTTAAATGAAAATTCCCTGGGGTCAAAGGTTGGATTGAGTAACCAAATTTTGGATGTCTGGGTGCAGAAAAAGAGGTAAAGATAGAGAGAAAGTGAGAAAGAGAGAGGCAGAGAGAACATGGCAAATGGTAAAAGCCTTTATTTAAATATGGAAAGGAAATAAGGACGACAAATGAAGAACCTTATACCTGGAAAATGGCGGCGGCGGTTGCTGGGGTGGGGATGGTGGAATTTGGGGCTTAACCATTAGCACTCTGCATTATTAATATTACTTTCCTTTCCACTGCATTCTTTTTCAAAGGCCTCTCAATTGCAGCATTCTTATTTTTCACTCAAAGTTGTTTTCTGTTGCCATAGCAGGATGTGACAACACAACTATGAAATTAAAATACAGGGATTAGAGTCACCTTCAGTGGCAGGATGAAGTTTTCGTACAGTAAATGAAGTCACATACAGAGTGATAACGGTTGAATGAAGAAACAGATGACATTAAGGACCTTGAAATTGAAAGGCAAAACAGTTTGCTATCAGATCGTTCGTTCATTTACGAAATATTGGGGGGTGCTTATAATTTTTTGTAAAACAAACTGACTTTCATGTCCGAAAAAAATAAAAATAAAAATGTTTAATATTTTTGTTTTAAATTTAAAAAGAAAAATAATGTATAAATTATGTTTAGGTTTTATTACAATTCTAATCATTGCTTTTTAAAACAAACACTGCGAGGGGTGAAGGTAGTTAAAATGACAGACAGCATTGCCAAGGGGGAAAAAATGACCTTTTGACACTAGTTTTTTTTTGGGGGGGGGGGGAACGAAGGGCCAAGTTAGCCAAATTATTATTAGTTAGTGCCAATAATTCAGAAAATAAAACAAAAAACAACCGTCTTTGCTCAAATTTCTTATTGGAGAGTTTTGAAAAAAAAATTATTATTAATTGCCCCAAATTTGACTTTGGCAAAAAAAGTGCCTTGTTTCCATTTTAGTCAACATATAACCCCTTTGTAGTCCTATTAAAATCTGTTGTACAAAAAAAAAAAAAATTTTTTTAAATAAAAGAATAAGGAAATTAAAAAAGGACTTTATAAATAGACAAAAATAATACAAATGCAAAAATAGTGCAATTTACTAAACTTAGCGAGTGGCACTTAGTTAGGATCACGGTAACTACTTTGAAGTCTGGCGCAACACAATCTTTCTTATATCTAACCAGACAAATCTGTGCTTAGGAAGTATGAAGTTTGACTATTCTTTTTATTTTGCCTATCCAAAGATGCGAGAGTTATCACCAGTGTCATTGTTATGGCAATGCCAAAATTATCCAAAATGCTTACAAAGCTGGAAGGTGAAAAGACCGACTCCGTGAAAGGCCAAGAGCTCATAAATAATAATAATAATAATAATAATAATAATAATAATAATAATAAAAGCAGCAATCGAGAGAAAGCATATTTCAAAACTTGCATGGGAAAACTGATGCCACCGGAAGGGAAATTTTTTCAGATAACATCGGCAGAGTTCAAGCTGTAGCTGAGGATATTTCCCACTTTAGATGAATGCCCCCCCCCCGGAAAAGGTTTAAATAAATATATATATTCTTTCTCTATGCTTAAACAGAAGTATAGACTGGGATTTGCAAGTTTGGTAGGGTTAACCAAGCCAGGAGAAACTGAATTTAGCCCCCAATATCGGTGCAAAACTCCTTACTCTCCCTGTATTATATATATATATTATATGACGAAATATAGTTTTAAGGTGTGCTATATATATGGGATAAAGTGCTCAATATTAGAGATAGAGCCTATGTAAATATAAATGTGAACATTGAAGTCAACACTCAGAGGCGACAGGCTGTTTCATGCTAGACGCAATCGTCAGGAAGCCTGGCGATTCCGCCCAGCATGAAACAGACTGTCACCTCTGAGTGTTGACTTCAATGTTCACTTTTATATTTATCCATATTTGTTATGGTAAATTGCCCATACACGGATGGACTCTTCCAAGTTACAAATACAAGCGGGTACTGCTTTTTTTTTTTCAGGAGGTGGTTCATCCCCACCCCCCAACAGTCAGCTCTGACTTAACATTCTTGCTAGTTTGTATATTATTGTTATATCGTTAATATATTTGTTAACTGAAATCTACACTTGTGACTTTATTCTCGCCCTAATATATATGTGTTATATATATATATATATATATATATATATTAAGACATTTTATGTTTATACATTCTTTTTATAGATACAAATATTTAAGTAAATGCTGTTTTTTTATATATAATAAACAGTATTAAACAACATTTACCGGCCTGAATGTCCGATAAATTGTCATCCTCCGGTAGGAATCGAAACTGTATCCTATACGGAACCGTCATATAGCCTGACGTGCCTTAACCGTTTCGGCCACAGAGGAGCGTTCGGTTAGCCGAAACGGTTAAGGCACGTCAGGCTATATGACGGTTCCGTATAGGATACAGTTTTGATTCCTGTCGGAGAACGAATATTTTCTATGAAAATTTCTCTGACATTCAAGCCGGTAAATGTTGTTTAATACTGTTATAAAAAAAAAAAAAAAAAAACAGAGCATTTACTTAAATATTTGTATCTATAAAAAGAATGTATAAACATAAAAGTGTCTTAAAATAATTGTCGGACTTTGTCCATTTCATTATATAACATGTTCTTAAAAGTACAAATTTTGAAAAACCTAATGATTTTTTTTTTTTTTTACTTCTGTTTGTAATTACATGCTACAGTATACTTGTCTTGGAAAAAGACACCAGAGTAGGAGATAGCATTTTAAAGACTAGTTTTCCCCCTTTGTTCATAATTTATTTCCAAAGTTTAATTCAATTCAATCGACATGGTGTGTGTTCCAATTTTCAAATAAGTTGTTGCACAACTGGGTCAAAATTGTTGATAGACTATCCCAAGTTCTGTTTTTTGGAACAAGAACTGAAAGTTGTCAGTATCTAAAGTGGTCTGATTTCAGAATGTAGCAGCAAGTCTTTACGATACTGACAGCGTTTCGTTCCGGAAGATGAGCAAGAGAGTCGAAAGTACTCGAATGAAAGCACGAACTTTGGCCAGCTTTTCTACAATTTTGATCCAGATGTGCAACAACGCATTCGAAAAACTGAACAAATGCAACTTTGTATCTGCCATGACAGTTGCTGCAGAGAATGCACCTGTTGGCATGAGATGGGGAAAAATTAAGCTTATGGGGAGCATTCGTAGTTTAAAAGAGGTGACTTGCAACTAGAGACTTTTTATATGGGTCAGAAAATACTATGTTTGGGAGAGGGGGCTGCAAAAGTAGGTATACATTGAATATAATTATATGGTTGTATAATTAATACATCGTTTTGTACGCAGGTTTTGTTACTGTATACCTACATTTGCACAACCTGTATATTAGTTTATAAATACGAATTAAATTACAATAAAATCACATTACCAGGAGGCTTCTTGCTGAAGACATCAAGACGTACCCCCCCTAACCTTACTTGTTTAGGGTGCAAACCTTTGGTCAAAAAGTGACCTTCAAATACCTTGGTGACCAATCAACTCGACGCTTGATTGATTTGTTTTTTTTTTTTTTAAGTCTTATCAACCATTTTCAGGTTATTTAAAGCCAGAAAATATTATTTTGGAGATAAGTTTTAGTGATACAACCCTTACTAATTAACCCATAGCTGTGGGGAGGAAACAAAGAGGTGGATTTCTACCTTTCCCAAGGGTGTTTACGCATAATGTAATAGAACCCAAAGAGAATCGGAACTCGACTCTCTGATTAATAATTCCAAGCCTGTACCCATTACACCACCCGCACATCCAAGCATACAGTAACTAGTATTCCCAAGCAGTCACCCATCTAGGTACTGACCAGGTTCAACGTTGACATGGTCGTAAGCCTTGGTGAAGCACCATCTTTTCAAGGTGAATCTGTCTGGGTAGAACTGCCTTTTTACCAATGGAATATGAAGGGAATGTGGATGAATAGCTTGGCGGGTCCTAGTGGTGAAGTTCTGAATTGTTAAAAATTATGGTATATACCCATTACATATTCAAGCCAATTATCCTTTTCACCACCTGCACATCCAAGCTTACAGCACCCGGTATTCTTCAACTGTCACCCATGCAGATACTGACCACGTTCAATGTTGCTTAACTTTGGTGACTGTACAGGAACCGGTCGACTCTAAGAAGCTCATGGATAACGAACCAAATATATTTACATATTATTTTGCAATGCCTAAACATTTTTCTGTACTAGAGTTATCTCCCTTTCACTGACTACACCAGATGACAGTGCATGTCTTATGACACTGGCCTATGGTTAAAAGTCGTTTATAAAACTGGGATTTGAACAGTCTGATTTTGTAAAAAAAAAATAGTCGTAATATAAAACGGAAATGTGTATTCTCTACTCTATCACATTTCTTCCCTGATTCAATATAACATACAGGTCGGACGTATTCCTAATCCGCTAAACCTAACAAAGTAATTAAACAATCAATATTAAAAAGATAAAATGCTGGGGGGGGGGGCGTATCTAATGTGTTTCTAATACAAAGAAGAATCTACAATATTATTAGTCTTGACCTGGCATCTCTGCTTTAGCCAATTTTCACTTAACTATAGGTATTTTCCTTGTAATTATTCCGTTTAGTACCTAGACTTTATAAATTTAAATCAACTACTAGATTTACGAGAAGGTCTCATCATTTTACAGTTGAAATAACATAGAACTTACGATTACATCTAGCCAACAGTTGCATTTTTCACTTGTGGAACTCGAGATACTTGCTTTCCAGTCTAGTTTGATCTTAAGAATATTTAAATGTGATATCAATCGTTATCTTCTGTCTTTTTAATTCTTTTGTTGTTTGCTCTACTTAATTTTTTTTCCTTATATTTTCTAACACTCAGTAATCCCCATACCTTGTCTTAGTGGCTTTATTACCTTGCTTTAAATGAAAAAATAAAATATTTCAAACTAAGAATAAAAATCAATATCATAAAACAAAAAAACCCTTTCCATGATTTTTTTTCTTTTTAGTTATTTTTCTAACATCATTTAAACTTCTAAACCCATAGGTCCCAAATGTGCCTGCAGCAAATATGTACTGGGCTTCCTCGTTCAACTAGTTGTTATTTGGACTCACTCTCACTCGCAGAGTTCCAACCCCCACCCCCCCAACCAAATCTAAAAATGACTTCAAAGGTTCACAAGTAAATTATCGACACGATACTATGCCTCTTTCACTGTCGGTAAGAGAAAGAAAAACTGATTATTATTCCTTTTATTTAAATTCCACATCCATACACACACATTCGAGCAAAGAAACAGTTTGACAAACATAAACATAAATCTTTCTTTGCTGTCTGTCTTTACATTCATTTATTTTTTTTCCCCCCTAAGTTCATGATTTTATTGCTCAGCCCAGTGTAGGTTCTGTCCAGACAGAGGCGGGGAGTGGGGGGAAATCCATTATTCCAATGTCTGATTTCAAACTCCCTCAAAACTGCACACTTTACATGACACAAGCACGTCTTGTGTCGGACAAACATTC
>OZ038497.1:16158180-16170680 GCA_964036315.1 Acanthosepion esculentum | reverse complement strand
CATTTGACTTGTATAGGGTCACTGATACAATGTAAATGAGTGCTAATTGACATATGATTGAGTCATCAGCAACTAAACTGGTTCCTCCACCAGTCTTTTTGAAGAGGGTGGCTAAACACAGAGGAAGATATAAAAAAAAAAAAAAAAAAAACAGAAAAAGTGTGGATAAATCTTTTTGTAGTTCAATGGGCTATGGATATAGCTAGTGCAATGACGACACAGCATTACTGAGAAGAGGGCTTCTAAGACCACTTGAGAGGATGTTGGCTGACATTTCACCAGGAGAAGGAAGGCCTCCGACAGGATTAAATGTCCAAGACACGCTACATATAAAGCTCTAAAACTGGATATGTGGCGTGAACTGGTCTGGTGCTCGTTGCACAGTGACTACACCCTATGACCGCACTCAGTCAGGAGACTGATGATAACGACGTCTGGCACAAGGCCAAAGGATGTTTCTATTATCTGACAATTCTAAGCAATCACCCATTTAATTACTGATGACTTTAGGGAAAATAGGAAAAAATGTTTTAATGTTTAATGCCCATAGGGGGTCAATCTGTTTTTTGTTTATTTATTTATTTATTTATTTATTTATTGCTAAAAGCTGACAGCTTTGCGGGACCTTATTTAACAGCAGTTTTAAAAAGCTTCAGAATTTGTTAGGAGTTTAAAAAAAAAAAAAAAAAAAAAAAAAAAAAAAAATTTAAATATTTTTTTTTTTTTAGATGAATTGTCATTACTATACACAGACTTACTTGGAGTGGCACTCTCACCTTGGTTGTTACAGTCTCAACGTTTCAGCTGTCATACCATCAAAGCCTTCTTTAAGTGTTCTTTGTTGTTGGTAACTTTAAAGGAATTTCAAAATGGGACCTCTATATTCAATACTTGGAGATAGAAAGCTTTTTTTACGCTCTCAATGCTATGTACCCTTGGGTGTCTCATACACGTGGAGAGGAGGTGTCTTTAATAATTAGAAGTAGAGGTCGGATAAACGGGGGTGGGGCTTGGAAAAAGCATAAAATTAATAAACTGGGTGGTTTTATTAAATGTAAGTGGGTGGTAGTGCTTTAAAAAAAAAAAAAAAAAAAAAAAAAAAAAAAACTAAATTTTATATATATGTATAAAAAAAACAAAAAAACGTTAGTACTCTGACAGACAAGATGAGATTGCTAGTTGGAGTAAATCAGTTTGATGGAGCGACAATGTGTCAAGATAAAAGTCAATAGATGAAAAAAAAATAAAATTCTGAATTAAGAATTTTTTAAAAAGATGTAAAATTATACAATTTTCACGTTTTTTTTAATGTATTAAATTAAAGATGAATAAATAATTTAAAAAAGAAAAAAAAAAAAGAAAAAAAGAAAAAGAAAAAAAAAAGAAAAAAACTGGTTACATGAGAATTGAAGGAAATAGTTTTTGTTATGAAAATAAAAAAAGCCAAGTGCAATTTATTTATATGTATGTATTTGTTACAAATGTTATTTTTCGTGGATACCCGTATTTGTGTAGACGCTCCATTTTATTGTTCTGTCTACTTAAATACAGGTATCCACTAAAAATAATGCTGGAAATGATAAAAAATATGTTGGTTAAAAAAAAAAAAAATCCGCTAATTCTTTAGAAATTATACCCACACTACAGTTCAAAAGTTTGAAGCTGCTACCAGAATTAGCACAGGATGAACCTTGACAGAAGAGTGGAAAAAAGAAGAAAAAAAAAAAGAAAAAAAAAGAAGAAAAAAAAAGAAGAAAAAAAAAGAAGAAAAAAAAAGAAGAAAAAAAAAGAAGAAAAAGAAAAAGAAAAAAAAAGAAGAAAAAGAAAAAGAAAAAAAAAGAAGAAAAAGAAAAAAAAAGAAGAAAAAGAAAAAAAAAGAAGAAAAAGAAAAGCAAAGGAAAAAGAAAAGCAAAGGAAAAAGAAAAAAGGAAAAAGAAAAAAGGAAAAAGAAAAAAGGAAAAAGAAAAGGAAAAAGAAAAGGAAAGAAAAGAAAAGGAAAGAAAAAAGAAAAAGAAAGAAAAAAGAAAAAGAAAGAAAAAAGAAAAAGAAAGAAAAAAGAAAAAGAAAGAAAAAAGAAAAAGAAAGAAAAAAGAAATGAAAAAGAAAAAGAAAGAAAAAAAGAAAAAAGAAAAGGAAAGAAAAAAAGAAAAAAGAAAAGAAAAAAGAAAAAGAAAAAGAAAAAAGAAAAAAGAAAAAAGAAAAGAAAAAAAAGAAGAAAAAAAGAAGAAAAAAAAAGAAGAAAAAAAAAAGCTCTTAGAGTCATTGAAAAAAGAATGAAATCAATTATGAAACTTATACTTTGAGAAACTTTTGCAACAAATGCCAAAAATTTGTGCTGCAGTAATCAAGGCTGAAGGAGGATATTTTGACGAGAGCAAAATTTAATCATAAAATGCTTTTTTGTTTTTGCCATAATAAAATTTCTAATAAAAAATAAAATCTCACTTTTTTTTAACCATGTATAATGATTTTTTAAACTGGCCCCAAAAGTAGTTGTTTTATATTTTAAATAAATACAAAACGGAAACTTTTGGGTCCAATTTAAAAAATTATCAGGGGTCAGCTGAAACTTTTGAACTGTAGTGTTTGTGTACTGAATAAAAAAAGGCATATTTTTTGATTTGCATTAATTACCAAATTGACGGAACTTTTTTTTATAAACTGGGGATTGTAAATTTTTATGTGTGCTTCTATTTCTTCTTTTCTCAAAACCTTTCTTTTTTTTTTTAAAATTAATCTGCAAAAAAAAAACTGGGGCTGTCAGAGAAATGTAAATTTTTAAAAAATGCATGAAAATCAGTGAAAAAAAAAGTAATAAAAAATAAATTAAAAAAAAAAAAACAAAAAAAAAAAACAAGCAATACTTTTTTGAAAAATCTCTCCACAAAAACTAATTTTGACACAAAGCAAACACACAAATATATATATATATATATATATATATATATATATATACGCACGCACGCACGCACACAAACAAACAAAAATTCATATATAAACAAGGTTCTACACAAAAGTTTGTGGAACTTTTGAACATAAGTTTCCCCTGTCTCACCAGGCATTTAGCAGATTTCTCAAAATCACCCCACAAGGAAATAAACTTTCAGCCATTTTGCACCTTGAGTTCCCCAAACTTTTGAGCAGGCCATGTAAGATTTTTTTTATTTTCTCACTCCAATGTGAAGTTCCATCCTGAGCCCCCCATGACTTTCTGTAAATATATTATTTTTTTTTTTTTAATATAAACATTTTTTTTTCCTGTGCATGTTTAGGTGTGTGTGAGTGTGTGTGTTTCCAACATTTACTCTTGTGCTTGGAAAAAAAAAAAAATTGTATTTTGTACACTTCCCTTTCCACCACTGTCACAGTTTAAAATGTGTGTGTGGAAACGAAGCATTTGGGAAAGTTTCTATATACATTTATGACAATAAGAAAAAAAAAAAAAAAAAATAAAGTGTGTTTTCGTGAAGGGAGAGGGGACTGAATGCATAAAGATCCACTCATCTATTGACATTAAGCAAAACTTCAATCCAGCAGGGACAAGATGTTATAAATTGTCTGGAGTAGTAGGGACCCCAGCCCTTTGCAAAACTTATTCGGATGGAACTGGGGTCATAAGGCCCGTCCATCAATTGTGGATCGCGCATTGCTTCATACTGTTCCGAACATTTATAATCAAAAACCTTCATAGAATGTCCGGGGAGAACTTTCCGAACGACTAATGTCCGCGAGTTGGGCACCTCAAGGGTGGGGGAATTAACAAAAATTGGGTGCGTTGATCGGTTGTACGCCCACACTCCATTGCCTTCTTTGCTAAGTGTGATACCCAGACCGAGCTTCTCTCGTGTCTTGCGCACTGACTTAAGAGTTGTCTCATTCTGTAAGATGGCCAAACACATGCCATCCCCATGAGGTAGCAATTGGAACACATTAATGCTGGGTTGGAATACACGGAACAATCGCCCGACACGGTCCTTCAATTCCCAGTAGGCAATGCTGCACCAATAAGTCTGCTGTAATCCATTTGTAGACTCTGTAAGATAAAGAAAAAATAAATAAATAAAAAGAGTCATTAGAGCCTTCCATAGCTGAAGGGAGAAATCGAGAGAGAGGGAGAGAGAGAGGGCGAGGGGAGAGGGAAAGCCAGAAAGGGGAGAAGGAAAGCCAGAAAGGGGAGAAGGAAAGCCAGAAAGGGGAGAAGGAAAGCCAGAAAGGGGAGAAGGAAAGCCAGAAAGGGGAGAAGGAAAGCCAGAAAGGGGAGAAAGAAAGCCAGAAAGGGGAGAAAGAGAGAGTAGAAGGGGTAGGTCAAAGAGCAAGGGAGAGACAGAGAAAGCCAGAGAGGTGGGGTAGAGAGAGAAAGTGAGACAGATATGGGGGGAGAGAGAAAGTGAGACAGAGACGGGGGGGAGAGAGAAAGTGAGACAGAGACGGGGGGGAGAGAGAAAGTGAGACAGAGACGGGGGGGGAGAGAGAAAGTGAGACAGAGACGGGGGGGAGAGAGAAAGTGAGACAGAGACGGGGGGAAGAGAGAAAGTGAGACAGAGACGGGGGGGGAGAGAAAGTGAGACAGAGACAGGGGGAGAGAGAGAAAGAAAAAGAGACGGGAGGGAGAGAGAGAAAGAAAAAGAGACGGGAGGGAGAGAGAGAAAGAAAAAGAGACGGGAGGGAGAGAGAGAAAGAAAAAGAGACGGGGGGGAAAGAGAGACGGGGGGGAGAAAGAGATACATTGTTAACCCTTAGTTCAAGAGAGAATATTTTCATAAAATGTGTGCAAATTACATATTCAACATTCTCCACTCATATTGCATGTGCGTGCATTGTTTTGCATTCAAGAGTCTGAAGGAGAAATGCGCAACCCGGCAAACGTAATTCACACTGTTAAAAAAACAAAAAACAACAACAACAACAAAAAAAAACCAGGTTGTTTTGCTCAAACACTGTGCATCCATTAAAATATAAGTTTATAGTAATAAAAAAAAATGTCAGATTAAAAACAAAAATCCATTAATCTTTATGATGTGCGTTTATTATTGTCATGCTGGTGGAAAATAAAATAAACATTTATATGAACTCTGACCCCCATGACATACCAAAACCCCAACTGATCCATGCTTAAATATTTGGGTAAGATTAGCTTTTTCTTCCCCATGCCTAATAAGCCCAGAAGTGAACGAATCAACCTTCATTTTTTTTTTTTCTTCATCATCAGATGTTAGTGGTACCACCACATTTGAGTGCTCTCCCAATTAAGAATTCACAAGAAAGATCTACCCCCTTAGTTATTAGACACCACCCCCTCAACTTAATAGGCACAGACAGTAGTTTTTATATTTTAATATTGTTTTTTTATTCCCATAATTATTACTTTTGGGTCTCTCCACAATATTTTCCCAACACAGCCATACGAATAAGATTTTTCTATATAAATTTTAAAAATCTGTCTTTATCTCTGGGATGAGGTATTATGATTACTTGCATTATTTACATTGTTCGGACTATTGTCCTCATCTTTGTCGCCATATTTATTACAACGTTTGCAATATGAGCTCTGGTAAAAATATGTAATGATAACAGCAAAAATTGCAATATGAGCACTGGTAAAAAAATGTATACCGAGACATTAGGTTTATAATACCCAGAAATTCATGCACAGATGTCCTCACAGTGGATATAAGCGTTGGTTAGACCCAGTTCAATACCTGGTTATGGCAGTGGAGAACTTGGAGAGGTTAATTAACAAGAGATAACTGACATCCATTAAACATGGCACGTGGAACTAGAACAGTCTACTCCAGTGAGCGAAATAAAGGGTTCATTTCGACATTCCAATCACCTGAAGAAAGCCATAACGTAATAAAAATGGCGACAAAGATTCAGACAATAATCCGAATAATGTAAATAGTGTACTGTTATCCTCATTTTCATTGGTACACTTTAGCCTTCTTCGGGTGATTGGAATTTCAAACTGAACCCTTTATTCCGTCCACCAGGGTAGATTGTTCTAGCTGGTTAGATCCAGTGACTAGACCCAAAGAGTTGCGAATTCAATACCAGGTGATGAACCAAAAGTCGAGTTAAAGGGAGATAACTGAGACATCCAGAAGAGGCACGGCAAAAATGAACTAGAACAATCTACCCCAGTGGATGAAATAAGGGGTTTGGTTTGAAATTCCAATCACCTGAAGAAGGCCGGAGCATACAACAACTGAAATGTTGTGAATACGGCAATGAAGATGAGGATAACAGTCCGAATAATGTAAACAATGCAAATTTTAAAATATTGCCGTTTTGGCAGACGACGGAAAATGCGACAGAAATCCAAAAGTACATTAGAACCACCTAAAATTCTTTACTGAAGCTACATAACAAGAAAATACTGTTAGAAACAAAGAAACGAATGCTGAAATGCTATGCAATATCAGTCCTCCTATATGGCAGTGGATGCTTGACAATCTCCTCACAGATGAAGAAGAGACCTGAAGCGACAGAGATGTGTTCTAAAGAAGTATATTGAGTATATCCGTGACCGAACATTAGAGCAACACAGAAGTTTTAAGAAAAGGAGAAATAAAAGGGACACTTAGAAAGAGACAGTTAAAATCTCTTGGACACAAGAGGAAAGAGGGCTTGGCGAATTTAATACTCACAAGACATGAAAGGCGAAAGGGATGGAAAAAATAGTTTGTGACCCAGAACAGTGAGCAGAAAGTATAGTTAAAAAGACTGCTTAGACCTATAAATGAAAAGGTGATTATGGTTCTCCACAACGTCCTATGTCCCGATGGGACACAATACATAATTTTAATCCGAAGCTTTAGGAAAAGGAAACAAAGCCCTTGCAAAATACTGAAATTTGTTTTAAAAGCAAAATCTGTCATTTCTTCTTCTTTGTGTTATGACATGGGCTTTCACGGCTCTCCACGACTTCATGCTCATTGTAGTCTTTCTGTTTTGCTATCTCTCCTAATCCCTGTTCTTCCAACCATTTACACAAACGCATTCTTCTTCGATGTGTCGTGTCCCTTCATGACGTGAGCGATCATGGCTCTCCACAATTTCCTGTCCTTTGTACCTCTTAGTAAATGTGGACATTTCGCTATCTCTCCCAATACCCGATCTGCCAACCATTTACACAAGCTCGTTAGGCAAGTGGTTTCCTTGGGTCATGCTTGCTGTCAATATGCCCTCTGAGTGTCAAATTTTCCAAGCCTACTTTTCTCATTATGTGCCGGAGTAATTTCTACTTTTTCTGATGCTACACATGAACATCATTTTTGTTCCCATTTTCTCTAAAAGTTTGTCACAAGTTCTTTGGTTCATGGTATTCTCAGTATCCTCCTGTAGAACCACATTTCTTTTGCCTCAAGTCACTTCTCCATCTGTGAGGAGAAGGCCCAGCATTCACTACCATATATGAGGACCGATATTACGTAAGAGTCCAGAATTCTTTTCTTTGTTTCCAATGAAATTTTCCTGTCTCTCAATACTTTGCTTATCTTTTTGAAGGCATCTTTCGCTATTCCAATGTGCCTTCAAATTTTACTGACGCATCCAATTTCATGTCGTTACAGTTCGCGACAGCTATTAGGGATTTTGTGATTAAATATACTTTAACGTTTAAAAAAAAAAAAATTATTCAGTATTATTATTAAGTAATAAGCATTACAACAGCACGAAAAGATATATTGTAGAAAAAGGAATTTTCGACAACATACGCATTTTTTTTTTTTTTTTTTTACGTATTTATGGTTTTTTTTTTTTTATCAAAAACGACATTCTTGTACATGTAGTTATGGATAATATTATATATTAATTACTTATTTTTTTTAATTAATAAATATTTGTGCTCAATTGTTGACATTAATAGCTATCTGCTGATGTATTAAAATTTTGGAATAATGCAATAATAAAAGTTTAAATTTCATCTCTCTGATAGATGTCATTTATCTGTAAAAAAAAAAAAAAAAAAAAAAAAAATCATCTCATAAAAAATTCCTTTTTTCCCCTCCATGGGTAATAACTTGTGCGCGTGCACACACCCACTTATATATATATATATATATATATATATATATATATGCGTGTGTGTGGGTGTGCTTGTGTGACTCTCTCCCTGACACATACACACGTGTATGTGTGTGAGAGAGAGCGAGAGAGATAGAAGTGTATATTAAAATAAATCGTATCTAGTCATACACACATTCTTGTTGTATGTGAGGTGCGGAGCGGGGAGTGTATTAAAGCCGACAGACCACAACAAAGAAAAGCCCGGCGTCTCCTTGTCTGTCTATCTATTCTTTCACATAAAAGTCTCCATTGTCTAACCGACTCCAGTCTTTACAGCATAACCGGAATTTTTGTACAAATATTGACACATCCACAGCTAAAAGTAAAATGCCAGACATCACACAGACAAATTCGCTATCAAATGAACAAATCTTAACCCAAACCAATTTATAAAACTGTAGGTAGCCCAGACCATTCAGTTCAATTCTGGCCTTTATTGGTCACGGTGTGTGTGCGCATGTGTGTGAGTGGGTGAACAGTAAAAAAGTATACCCCCCCACTCCTTGGGAGATCGTAAAGCAGTAGCAGCTGCAGTATTCAGAGTTCTAAAGTCGGTCCAATGAAATTTTCAATTTGGCGAAAAAGCAGAAAGTCTCTTTAGAAAGTCAGAAAATAAACGCTATATATATATATATATATATATATATATATATATATATATATATATATATATTTCACTCAATAAATATACTTGGGAAAGGCATAAATCTTCTTGTCCCCCAATCTATGGGTTAAATAGATTAGACTGCGCTCTCTAAGTTTTAAGTGGCAACAAGTCGAAGAGAAGGAGATCTAAATTCAAAACCGAAGAGGAGGTAACGGGAAACCAGTCTCCCAAAAAGGTGTGGCAATTCACCAATAATGAAGAAAAGGAAGCTGTGGAGAGTCAACAACAAATATTTAAATTACAACGTCAATCGCCAACTTTTGTCTCCTTCAATGCTGTTCGTTTATTGTCCATTCGTCTCAACGTTTCTTTTTTCAGTTTTCCTTTACTGTCAGTAACCATTTGCGTCTTAGTGGCTTTAACGGAGGTACTTCCACAAAAAAAAAAACAGAAGAAAAAAAAAAAAGGTACCTAAGGTCTTTTGTTTTAGTTTTACTTTCTGGCCAATAGATTAAATTTAATCTTTCGAATAAGCAAAATACTTCGCTGTATTTCAGAAACTAATTTATAGTTTATTTATATCGATTTTCTATAAAAAAAATATTCAAAAAATATTTTCATTCATTTGTGAATAAGTTCTGAAAATTTCATCAAAATCCGACAATTATTTGATTTTTGCAAGAATTTTGAAAACAATTTTTTTTTTACCGCAAAAAGAGAGATAAATTTCGCATACTAATCTTTGTCCCACCGCTGACGCAAAAAAAAAAAATCATTTTTAACCAAAATTTCGAACGTGCTAGAAAGAATTAAAAAATTTAATCAAATAATCAAAAACTACTTCTGTCTTTCCTAGCAGTTATCCACCATTCGCGCATCCAAGCCTACAGCAGCTGGTATTCCCAAGTGCTCACCCACTTAGGTACTGACCAGACTCGACGTTGCGTAACTTCGCTGATCGTACAAGATCGGTCCGTGGCTGCCGGCCGGTATATAAACAGGTGGCCAGCCCAGCTGCGCATGGCATGTGTACATGTGGGACAACCAGATGCCAGGAAGACATATGAGCCCCCACGAGAAGGAAAACACAGAGAGTCCCTCGCATCCTTGCGAGAAAGTTTTGGGGAAAGTCCAGTCCAGTCCAGCCCAGCCCAGCCCATAGCAGACAAAGTCCGAAGGTAAATAAACAACTTTACGTATGCGAGATTTAGTCTCTTGTATTTTAATAATCTTTACGACGATCGTGTTACACCGAGGTATTCGGTCAATTATTTTGAAAGAATGGTGGCTCTGCTTTGCTGACCTTGTGTCAGACTAGATAAGGAGTTATAAATATCCACAAAGGTTTATCCATCACCAAGAATTTCAGTCTGAACATTTTGCTGATAACAAAACTGGTTTGTTCATGGTTGATATGCCATTAGTAAACTTACTCCTACCAGAGGGACATGGAATTTGGTGGGGTGGGGGCTTAAGGTGAGAGTATAAATAAGTTTGCAGTTATATTGTCAAAATAAGATAAAGACAATGTGGAGAGGTGGGGGGAGCGTATTAGAGAGGGAGACAGGAATATCGCAAAGACGGAGCTAGAATGAGGGAGCGAAAGGGAGAGAGAAACAGAGACGGATCGAGAGCCAGGAAGGAGGAGAGATGGCGACAGAGAGAGAGAGAGAGATTGAGACACACACATAGGCAGACTGGCGGGGACAGTCGGAAAGGGAGACTGGCGGGGACAAAGTCGGAAAGGGAGACTGGCGGCGACAAAGTCGGAAAGGGAGACTGGCGGGGACAAAGTCGGCAAAGGAGACAGAGACAATGTCGGCAAAGGGGACAGAGACAAAGTCGGCAAAGGGGACAGAGAGAACTAAAGAGAAGAGAAAGGGATATTAGTTTTAATTTCATAACCAGTCTGTCTTAAAATACAGTATAGAGGATTTTCAAGAAAAAATTAAGTGCAACGTTTACATGTACAAAAGTAAAACTGAATTTTCTCAAAGAATCTTCCGTTAAAAACGAGCGCACATTGCGAATGATAAATTTAAATTCCCTTCCTTGTTACGAGTAAAGAAAATATTGATGCAACCCTTCTATATAATGAGTAACCATTCAACAAAAATAGGAACATTTTATTTAAGATTCTAATCACGTGAGAGGATTGGGATGAGGAGTAGCAATCCTTTCAATATAAGATTTTTTTTTATTACTTAATTTGTTCCCTTTATTTACCCATTTCTTTTTACCGAAGTGAAAGAAATGAACGCATATATTGAGCCCCGTGAGCAATTTCCATTCGAAGTCACCTTGTCAATTACAGAATTATAACGCAAACATCGCCAAGTTTTTTTTAAAATATTTTTTATTAAACGAGTTCTCGTACGTTACGAATAGAAACAAATTCTTATTATTACTACTATTAATAATAATAAGAATATAAGAAGAAGAAGAAGAAGAATATAAGAAGAAGAAGAAGAATATAAGAAGAAGAATATAAGAAGAAGAAGAATATAAGAAGAAGAAGAAGAATATAAGAAGAAGAAGAAGAATATAAGAAGAAGAAGAAGAATATAAGAAGAAGAAGAAGAAGAATATAAGAAGAAGAAGAAGAATATAAGAAGAAGAAGAAGAAGAAGAATATAAGAAGAAGAAGAAGAATATAAGAAGAAGAAGAAGAATATAAGAAGAAGAATAAGAAGAATATAAGAAGAAGAATAAGAAGAATATAAGAAGAAGAATAAGAAGAATATAAGAAGAAGAATAAGAAGAATATAAGAAGAAGAAGAATATGAAGAATATAAGAAGAAGAAGAATATAAGAAGAAGAAGAATAATAAGAATAAGAAGAATAAGAAGAAGAAGAAGAATAAGAATAAGAATAATAATAATAATAAGAAGAAGAAAATAATAATAATACTAATAAAACACAGTTAGGACCATTGTAAACTCCACACATAGTATGTACTTCGCCAGGGTTAGATATGTTTTTGTTTTTTTAAAATTGACAGTTGTCCTTCGCCTAGAGTGAATGCCAGCCAAGGCCGAAGAAAGCAGTCTGACCTACTATTTACTCATAGTTGGAGATTTTGCAAGATTTGTCCTCCTAGACCGGTTGCCATTCAAGGCTAAAAGACCCTTACCTGCTATTTAACCACGGCGAGGGGGGGGGGAGAGAGAGAGATTATATATATATATATATATATATATATATATATATATATATAGTGTGTGTGTGATCTATTCATACCTTTCCCAAGGGTATTTGCACCTAAGTGAGTGTAACGAACTCAGCTGAGATTCGAACACGGAACTCCGAATCCTCAATCCGAGCCTGTATTCATTATTACATGCCTCCATACTATACTACTACTAAAAAACTTGTTTTAACAAAAATCAGATGTATGGAGTGCATTTTCCGAAAAACAATTTCTCCAGCTAAGCAATCTCATCGAACTAGTACAGAGACCACTTTTTCTTTCTTTCTTTCTTTTTATTTATTTATTTTTTTTTTAAATGTCTGCTGTTATTCTTCTGTCGCATAGTATTTCCTGCGGTGAATCAATGAGAGGCCAGTTGAATATATCAGATTAAAAAAAAAATTAATGAAATAGAGAAAGTCCGACAATTATTTCAAGACATTTTTTATGTTTATAGTATACATTCTTTTTATAGATACAAATATTTAAGTAAATGCTCTGTTTATAATAAACTGTATTTACCGGCCTGAATGTCCGAGAAATTGTCCGAGAAATATGCGTCCTCCGATAGGAATCGAACCTGTATCCTATACGGAACCGTCATATAGTCGAAGGACGCATATTTTCTATGACAAT
>OZ038497.1:16133180-16150680 GCA_964036315.1 Acanthosepion esculentum | reverse complement strand
ACAACAGGACTCCCCACTCGTCCGCGCGTTTGCTTCATTCTCGTACAACCATGATGAACCGCAACAGAAATCGTCATAGAAACGAGCTATCGTTAGTTTTCGTGGCACAACGGGTTTCTGTGTTACCAGTTCGGATCTGCAGTAGGGATTTTTTTTTCTTCCCCCACCCCCGATGAATTCGTATATAAATTAAGACGACTTGGGAGTTGTTCTCTACGGCCAGGCAGGAGTACTGGTCCTTATAAGAGCACATTCTTCAGTTGGGACTGATGTTAGGTTGATATGGAAAACATTTATCGGCCGTGGATAAAATGAAAGAGACCTCATAGTTTAGCATATAAATTATGACTGACATGAGAATTGGAGCAAGGCAGGATTACTCGATTAGTTACACCCCGCAAAACCATTGAATTATCAAATTTAATAATTAAACACACATTCATTATTTAGCCTGTATTGAGACCCCTTAAATTATGCTAAGTACAGTGGAAATTATATTCCATTTGTTCTCATTTACCTGGATATATAATATACATAATATATATTATATATATATTATATATATAATATATATATATATATGATATATATAATATATATATAATATAATATATATATATATATATATATATATATGAGAGAGAAAGTCTTTAAAATATGTTAAAACTGACTCATATGCTATTCAGTTTTTTCTTTCCAGTAGGTATAACATTTTTTATTTTATATTAACTTTCACATACACACACACATTTTATATATATATATATATATATATATATATATATATATATATATATATATATATTCATTCCTCTACGTTGTATTGAGCAGTTTAAAAAGTAAATGCTAAGAACGGTGGATTCTTAATCTGCCAGTTCTGTGTGTGTGTGTGTGTGTGTGTGTGTGTGTGCGTGGGAAGACGTGTTTTGGCCAGTACCCCCCTTCCTAATAATGTTTCGTTAAAAATAACTGACAATGTTTTCCTGATAAATTTATTATTATTTTTATGCGAATATTTATTTGCTTAACTTTTTGTGTGTAAAAAAAAACAAACAAAAAAAACAAACTCTTCCAGCCGCTTTCACCTATTGTATGAGCCGTTTTTCAAGGACACTGATCGGGCGATTGATAAAGGTATACAGGTTGCTGAGGAGTAGACATATTTTAATTCCCGAATATAGCCAGTTCATTGCTACCGTGTCCATAGTTGGTTTTTGTTTTATACAGTTATTTTTTTTCTATTTTTTTTTTTTTTTTTTTTTTTTACGATTTTCTAAATGTATTTTTTCAACATGCCGATAGACCGCAGTGTTGTTACTATTTGACTTTTCTATCTGAATATTATCATTATTTACGGAGTACAATGACCGAAAACGTCGTGATAACAAGAAAGCGAAGGCAACAATCTGGCGACAGATAAGTAAATATTTGTATTTTCATTCGTATGATTGGATTGAGACGCATCTGAAAACATAAAAGGGATTACGGCCATATCACGTTGAAACACACGAAGTTAAGTAACCTCGAGCCTGGTCAGTACCTAGATGGGTGACCGCTTGGCATACTGGTTGCTGTAATAACTCATTTTCAAAAGAACCGCGAATTATACAGGCAAGGGTGAAGCGACAATTGCTTCCTAATATTATAATAACTAAACACAATCCAATGTTTAAAAGATGCTGGAAAATCGGTCAGTTCATTCTATCATCCCGAGAAGTACGGAAGTGCTCCTACAATGTTTTGCTTACGGCCATATCACGTTGAAATACCAGTTCCCGTATGAAGTTAAGCAACGATGAGCTTGGTCAGTACCTAGGTGGGTGAACGCTTGGGATGTTTTGATGATGTAATGGATAACGGCTCGGAATTCTTCATTATATTTTAATAGTCAAATTTAATAGATTCTCTTCGGAGGTCCACAGCTAAAACACGAAGAGCAGCAGGGGGAAAAGAGACCGAGCGCTTATTTAGAAACGTTGAAATAGACTTTATAACGGACACAAAGATGACTTTCATGTGCAGTCAAGAACTAGAGGGAAAAAATTATTTCAACCACAAAGCAACAAGTTGAATATCTAGAAGCTAGCTGCATCAGTAATGAGAGGTTTGGTGAGGAAAATATAGAATTATTATTTTGAACTAGCAAACAATATATAGATATATATATATAATATTAGTGATCAATATATATATATATATATATATAATATTAGTGATCAATATATATATATATATATATATATATAATATTAGTGATCAATATATATATATATATATATATATAATATTAGTGATCAATATATATATATATATATATATATATTAGTGATCAATATATATATATATATATATATAATATTAGTGATCAATATATATATATATATATATAATATTAGTGATCAATATATATATATATATATATAATATTAGTGATCAATATATATATATATATATATATAATATTAGTGATCAATATATATATATATATATAATATTAGTGATCAATATATATATATATATATATATATATATATAATATTAGTGATCAATATATATATATATATATAATATTAGTGATCAATATATATATATATATATAATATTAGTGATCAATATATATATATATATATAATATTAGTGATCAATATATATATATATATATATAATATTAGTGATCAATATATATATATATATATAATATTAGTGATCAATATATATATATATATATATATAATATTAGTGATCAATATATATATATATATATATATAATATTAGTGATCAATATATATATATATATATAATATTAGTGATCAATATATATATATATATATATATATATTAGTGATCAATATATATATATATATATATATATATTAGTGATCAATATATATATATATATATATATATATATTAGTGATCAATATATATATATATATAATATTAGTGATCAATATATATATATATAATATTAGTGATCAATATATATATATATAATATTAGTGATCAATATATATATATATATATAATATTAGTGATCAATATATATATATATATATATATAATATTAGTGATCAATATATATATATATATATATATAATATTAGTGATCAATATATATATATATAATATTAGTGATCAATATATATATATATATATAATATTAGTGATCAATATATATATATATATATATATAATATTAGTGATCAATATATATATATATAATATTAGTGATCAATATATATATATAATATTAGTGATCAATATATATATATATATATATAATATTAGTGATCAATATATATATATATATAATATTAGTGATCAATATATATATATATATATAATATTAGTGATCAATATATATATATATATATATATAATATTAGTGATCAATATATATATATATATATATATAATATTAGTGATCAATATATATATATATATATAATATTAGTGATCAATATATATATATATATATATATATAATATTAGTGATCAATATATATATATATATATATATATATATATAATATTAGTGATCAATATATATATATATATATATATAATATTAGTGATCAATATATATATATATATATATATAATATTAGTGATCAATATATATATATATATATATATAATATTAGTGATCAATATATATATATATATATATATAATATTAGTGATCAATATATATATATATATAATATTAGTGATCAATATATATATATATATATATAATATTAGTGATCAATATATATATATATATATATTAGTAGTGATCAATATATCTAAATTCCCAAGAGGATAGAAATCCAAGTAGAACTCAATGTCCAGGGCAGAGTAAGAATATAATATAAAAGACTCAAACACTAGTATTCCATGGTTATAATTTATTACATTGGAATCGTAATCCCGATCCAATTCATCAGACCTACAAATTCAAAAAGCTTTTTGAATTTGTACGTCTGATGAATTGGATCCGACCACGTACTACGATTAAGCTTTTTATTTAATTTTTCTTGTTCGAACAAGTGTTTTCTTTTCTGGACAAAATGGGTAAAAATTGTTCAGATCTTCTGTATATGCAATCGCTCTCGGCTATTCTTTTACCTATTATCAAGGACTGTTTTTATTTTTAACTGAATGTATGGATTTTTTCATGTATGTAAATTATAAGAATGTTTCTTTTTGAAAAAAAAAAAAAAAAAGTTCCTATAGATACATACATAAAAAGAAAATCCATACATTCAGTTAAAAATAAAAACAGTCCTTGCTTTGTATTTAATGAAAAGGATCGAAAAAGAACCACTTATTTCTGGGAATAGCATTGGAAAGCTAAACATTTTCCCAACAGTCGGAACCAAAAGGATTTTTAGGTTACACCGAGCCTAAACTTTAAGAGTTATCTCCCCTGTTTTGTATTTCCAACCTGAGGAGACACGACATTCCATTTTTTTTCCTCTTTTCCCTTGCATAACGATCGTATTTCTGTCACATTTTTTTTTAATGTAGAAATTATAAAATTGCGCTCAATACAAAATCCCCCATTTTCCAATAACAATTAACATTCAAATCCAAGAACGCGTGATCGCGTCATTAGTATAAGGACTACCAACCACACTAAATGATAACCCAACCAAACAATTAAAAAAAAATGATAATGCCTTTTCCATATGGCATTTTGAGTGATCAAAGAGCTATATTCTTTTTTGGGGGGGGGGTCGAAAGGAAAAATGAAATTCTACTCATTAGGGAAAAAAAAAAAATAAATAAACATGATATATCCAACACTATGTACAGGGTGGTCCGAAAGTCTTGTCACCCCTAACCCTCTCTTCCAAACTAGGAGCTTGTGTTAGCCATCCGAAACAGAAAATAATGTGTACTGTACGGGTGACAAGATTTTTGGGCCACAGTAGATCAGTTATCGACTACCTGCGTGAAAAAGTAATTCCGTTTCTTGCATTTTTCTACTGCTCTATGCAAACAATACGACCCCTGCACAAACATCCAGATTTAAAAATGCTTTAAATACACACAAAACAATAACTAGTATATTATGAATTCAGATTTTGCTTATTTTAGTTTGTAAAAGTGTTCCACTACGACGGGATGGCATTATTACTTAAGCCCTGCCGACTTTAGATTTGAGCCCAGTTTATTTTAAGCTTGAGCTCTCACACGCACACATTATATATATATATATATATATATATATATATATATATATATATAATACCAAATCCGTAATTGTTAGAGATTATTCCAAGGAGGCCTTTTTAATATAAAAATATTAAAACGTCAAATCCATGAAGAGAGCTTAATGTATAAATTTATATGCAGAGTAATATAAATAATATAAATTACAGTAAAGAAAAAAACTTAAACCACCATATAAATCGGTTATAAATTTATTTATTTCAGCAGATCATATATACGCACACACACAGCTACCTCATCATACAGACTACATTTTATTAAATGATACAAACTTAACCAGACAATTTGAAAATTAACCATACAAATATGAAATCTTTTTTGGGTGGGGAGGGGAGCTTACATAACTGAAGAGAGAGAAGCGAGGGAAGAAAAAGGAAGTTTATGCAAAGAGGAGGGAAATGGGGGGGGGGTACATATGGGTAAACCAGTGTCCAATATAATTCATAGAAATGAATCAATGTTATTTATTTAAACATCATCATAAAAACTCAGAATAACTAATAATATATATATAGTTTTAAGGTGTGCTATATTTATGGGATAAAGTGCTCAATATCAGAGATGGTTTACGGCATATCAACACCTTAATGGGTTATTTAATGGCGACAAAATTTTTATTGCTGGCAATATTTGTTTTCCAAAAATGTATTGCTAGTAATATTTTTTTCAAAAATATATTGCTATTAACAATTTTTCAAAAAAATTATAGTCGGCATTAAAACCTATTTTTATACTTTTAGGTTTTTGACCCCCTTTTTTTGGTGGGGGTGGGGTAGTTAACTTTTTGCCAATAGCTGGGAACCTGGCAGGTCGTACCACCCTGGACCAGGGTCGACCTGGGAACACTAGCAATTAAGAGATGGTTCCATGCACCTCAAAACTTCCTGATCAAAGGCCTTGCTGCCGGATGTAGTTTATCGTCATCCCCAGGACGGTCCCGATTTGAGGCCTTGTGGCTGGATGTAGTTTTATACCCAGGATGCCTAAGGCTAGAGAGAGAGAGTGTGTGTGCTCCGCTAACCGACTTATAAAAGGGGGGCTAGGTCGAGTAGAGTGTGAAAGTGAACGCAACAGACTGGAATTTGAATAAAGCTCACCAATCCCATAGTCTGTTATTTAATTATACACCCGTGTTATTAATATTACCAGAGACGTTTCGATTTGAAGGCACACTGCAAATCAGTGTGATTTCTCATCGTCAGGATGGCTGCTCGTTCCTACGCATGCCTATATGCATGTGTCTTCAGCAACAACGGAGCCAAACCGCAGTTTACACGGCAACTATGCTGATCAGACCTCAGTTACAGTTCAAATATGTGCCCCGCCAGGCTCACTTACGGTTTTGAATCCGGTTGTCCTTCTCTTAGACAGGATGCCAACTGCGGCTAGAGCCGAAACGGAGTCATACCATTTTGATTTCGCATTCCGAGCAGCTAACAAATACACCGACTGCAAGAAGGCCAGAAATAGCATCGCTTGATGGTGTCCTGGTGACCCCTTCTGCTCGCCAGTCCTTGAACCACCTCGCGGATGAATTAGAACGGCCAGAGAATGCAGTTTATTGTTGACGTTCTAACAAATGCCTACATGTAGTTCAGGTAGTGGCTATTATATTTCTTTAGGTCCTCCTATCGCCCGGTTCACACTCTTCCCCAGTCTTTTGAACAGGAGTAGAGCTTTATCCCTTGTTTCCTAGTCGTTCGAAAATCTACTTCAACAACTCTATACTTCTAACTTCTCCGTCTAAAATTCTGACATTTTACTTACTTATTATTTATTTTTCCTCAACAAGAGTAGATAGGATGTCCTATCGTCCGGTTCATACTCCTCCCCACACTTTTGAACGGAAGTCGAGGTTTATCCTCTTGTTTCCTGCTTAGGATTGGGTTTCTGGTGTCTTCTAATGTCTTTTTTTATTGTCTTTCACTCCTAGTATCTCATTGCGTCTTAGTGGCATTATCGCCTTGCTTGGAGTGAATTGATTAAAAAAAGAAAAAGAGCAGCACAGATTTCTTAAATAATGTAACAGAGACGTCATTTATGAACTGTCGAATTTTAAAATAAAACTGACTGGTTAAAAGAAGAAAAAAGAACAGGATGACGATGTTACTAAGTATTTTCAAAGATTACGGTTCTCCACAACTTCCAGGGTATGCTTTTATCTCAGTATAAACAAAAAGAAAAAAAAATCTTCACACACACAAGCAACTAGGTCAGAAAGTGCACTGATCAGCCTTAAACAGTTGGCTGTAGAGTTTTTATTTTATTTTTTTTTTTACCCCATTACTTATTTATTGTTGTTCCCAACCCCACCGTAGTCGGCTGTCTCACACCCACTCAAATCACAGTCGATATAAAGTGCAGGCGGGTGGGAGCGGGGAAATCACGGCGGTGCATTCGTTTTTCGATAGGTTTTCCCAGACTTTTAAAACTACTGTCTCCGAACGAAAGGAAGGAAGAGAAAATGAACGAGGATTACATGGAGAGAGAGAGAGAGAGAGAAAACTCAGAATGCAAATGAGAAATATAATAGGACGTCATATATATATATATATATATATATGAGAAGGAGAAGTGAGATTTTTAAAAAAAATCACTGGAAGCAACACAAGGACAGACAGGTTTTGCTCGAAGGTAGAGAGAAAACAGACGAGAGGTTTCACACAAAGTAAAAATACCTAAGATAATTTTTTCCGGCAGAGAAAAACTTTGTAAGACGTGACTTTCCAGAAATCGGAATTCTTCAATCAGGTTTATCAGTCCCTGCTCTAGACATTTATCAAAAATGACGTGACATCGCCTATTCAGTATTCTTTAAGTTGAAAAAAAAAAAAAAAAAAAAAATAGTAAAACTCTACGGTGAAAATGACACTAATATCCATACAAGTTTCAAAACATTTTACATAATTAAAAAAAAAAAAAAAAAAAAAATTAAAAAGAGTTGAATGTGCAACATCATGATACGTCCCGAAGACGGGCACTAGGCGAACGCACGGCACGAAGACGGGCACTAGGCGAACGCACGGCACGAAGACGGGCACTAGGCGAACGCACGGCACGAAGACGGGCACTAGGCGAACGCACGGCACGAAGACGGGCACTAGGCGAACGCACGGCACGAAGACGGGCACTAGGCGAACGCACGGCACGAAGACGGGCACTAGGCGAACGCACGGCACGAAGACGGGCACTAGGCGAACGCACGGCACGAAGACGGGCACTAGGCGAACGCACGGCACGAAGACGGGCACTAGGCGAACGCACGGCACGAAGACGGGCACTAGGCGAACGCACGGCACGAAGACGGGCACTAGGCGAACGCACGGCACGAAGACGGGCACTAGGCGAACGCACGGCACGAAGACGGGCACTAGGCGAACGCACGGCACGAAGACGGGCACTAGGCGAACGCACGGCACGAAGACGGGCACTAGGCGAACGGACGGCACGAAGACGGGCACTAGGCGAACGCACGGCACGAAGACGGGCACTAGGCGAACGCACGGCACGAAGACGGGCACTAGGCGAACGCACGGCACGAAGACGGACTGAGTAGAAAAGAAAAAGGTGTCAAAATACAGTTTTTTTATTGACACCACTATTGCTGTATACTCACCTCGACTTCCTAGGCAATATTTATTGTTTTGAAAAATGACCATTAGAATTTTATAAAATCTAAACAAATGAAGGTGAATTTATAGATTTTCTTTGTTCTTGATAATTGACAACAAAAATAGTAAACACTATTCATTTATTAGATTGCTTGCTTTCAAAAGAATTTCATGTTTACAACATTATATTAGCGAGAGTTCAAAAAAACTCCTTGTAACACCAAAGATGAACTTAAGGCAAGGTTTATGACAGCATTCACCAACTTAAACAAGGAGACCTGTCCAAAAGATTTGTGGGAGATTCCGAACTCGTGGTTGAAGTCGATGGTGATTTTATTGAATAAATTTATTCTTTAGTATTTCAAGATATTTTTGTGCAATTTTGGTAGATATATCTGTTAAAATGAGATGTCAGTATTATTTTCTTTTTGTTTTTTTGCGTAATTTGGCAATTTATCCATAGCACTGTGTGCGCACGTGCATATATATATATATATATATATATATATATATATATATATTTGTGTGTGTGTGTGAAGAAATATAGTTTTAAGGTGTGCTATATTTATGGGATAAAGTGCTCAATATCAGAGATAGAGAGTATGTAAATCTAAAAATCAGCATTGAAGTCAACACACACACACATATATATATATATATATATATATATATATTGAAGGTTTTCCCTCAGTAGGTTGTCATTTCTTCCTGCGGTAGACTGGTTGCCAGCCGAGGATGACGGACAGACCCAATCTGTTCTGCTATTCAACCCATCACTGGGGGGGGGGGGGGATTCATACTTTTCCCAAGAATATTAGTGTGTAAGTGAATATAACGAAACCGGTCTGAATTTGAACTATATAAAGTGGATTTGCACCCCTACAATAAAGAATTCTGTCAAGTAACACAACGTCTTGCCTTTTTTGTGCCTGAACCGCTCAGTTTTCGAATATACCCGTGGTAAATGTCTTTTCAGCCCAAGTTCCCAAATATTAAAACAATTAAATTTGCAAAAAGGCAAGAAAAAGGTTCATGGAAAGAACTTGAAAATGATTCCTGTCATACGGTGAATTAATCAATAACGGCTTTTGGTACCACATACCAGGTACTAAATAACAGTCTTCGACGATTTTATTCGTATTTAACAGAAAATCTTGATCTCGGCCTCTATTTCCAAGTTTTTTAGGACCTTTGGAATTTTGGTTAATAATTTTTTTTTTTTTTTTTTCCATCAGCGGGTGACCATAAATTAGTATGGACAAATTCAGCGTCTTTTTGCCGTGCAAAATTCAATGAGTTGGAAATTCGTACTAAAATCAGACAATTGTCGGGATTAAATTTATCTTTTAAGGACTTATTCTTGAAATTTTAATTTTTGATAAAATCTTGGTAAAAATGTTTGGATTTACATCTGAAATTTCTCATTTAATTTAGAAAATCTTTGTAAAAATAAGTTATTTTACATTTGTTATACCGCAATTTTATGAAATTTCGAGAAATTCTTTCTTGTAGCGCGTAAGGTTTGTTAGTTACAAGGACAAGTCCCCAGAGAATTTAAATCAATTTAAATCATCTTCCTTGTATTTATCCGAAAATCTTAATCTAGACCTTTATTTCCATGTTTTTAGATACGGTGGGGGCCTGAAACAAGTTTTGGCACATAAGATTTTCAATGCCAAAAATGGGTTTAAAATATAGTCATGCAGACAAGGATTTATAGGGCTAAACCCCTATTTTTGTTGAAATTAGAAAATATGAATTTGTGGTTTTAATATTTTTCAGCACATAACATTAATATAGGTAACTCCAAAGATACACTGAAAAATGAGCAGACATGATGAAAAAATGCCCGAAACTTGAAGATCGTTTATGCCATCATTAAGAGGACAGACCAAAGGATATTTTTAATATTAAATTACATTTTTAATCCTTTTCTAGATCCTTTGAATTTGAGTTAATTTTTTTTTGTTGCGTTAACGGGTTACCATAAATTATGGGAAATTTGAGTGTCTTTTTTTGCGTTGAAAAACACATTAATTTTAAAATTCTTGGAAAAATCTGATAACTGTCAGAAACTTTCAGAACATATTCAGAAATGAATTATTTTAGAAACGTTCCTTTTTGTAGAAATTCTTTGTGTGTGTGTGTGTATATATATATATATATATATATTACAGGTAATAAATACGTTGGTATATATTCCAAGTGGAACCTAGTAATATCAAATATTAAAAGTCATCTACAAAAAGAGCTCAATGTATTTATTATAACAGAGCGTATAAATTACACTCCAAAATTACCTCATACGGGGGTGGAGTATAGATCTATATAAACCAATGAGAAGTAAGTTAGTCTTATTCAACCCCGTTGAACAGACTGTGTTCTTGACGGAATTAGAAATTTAAAATTTGAGTTAGACTAACGCACTTCTCATTGGTTGAAATAGATCTATACCCCCATATGAGGTAATTTTGTATTTTGTCGTGTATATATATATATATTTTTATATATATATATATATTTTTTTATATATATATATATATATATTTTTTTATATATATATATATATATATTTTTTTATATATATATATATATATATTTTTTTATATATATATATATATATATTTTTTTATATATATATATATTTTTATATATATATATATATATATATATATTTTTATATATATATATATATTTTTATATATATATATATATATATATATATTTTTATATATATATATATATTTTTATATATATATATATATATATATATATATATATATATATATATATATATTTTTATATATATATATATATATTTTTATATATATATATATATATATATATATATATATATATATATATATATATATATATATATATATATATATATATATATTTTTATATATTTATATATATATTCATACATGTTTCATTAAATAATATAGATAAGTGTTGTGTATATATTTTATGTAAGTTTTTTTTTCATATAGTCTGATAAGCTTAATAACATTATCATTAAACAATGAAAGAAAATCACAATATTGATACATATTTTTTTTAATCCAATCTAAGCTTTCGGCTTACTTATCTATATTATTTAATGAAACATGTATGAATGAAAAAATGCTGCCTAAATACACACAATTTTTATATATATATATATATATATATATATATATATATATATATATATATATATATATATATATATATATATATATATATATATATAACCCACCCACATTTAATTTTATTACATTTCGAGGAATTTGATTTTTGTACCGCTTAATTTTTATAATTTGAGTATCTAAATCAAGTTTTTTTTTGTCAAACATTACTCCACGCAGTTACAGAAAATCTGCTCGGAAATTGTCAAATAACAAATGTAATAAAACAGATATTATTTAATTCAAAGTTTTAATTGCTTTTATCCACTAAGATGTATTATGGGCACAATAAAAAAAAAATAATTAAGAAAACTTAACAAAAATAGACATTTTTTTTTCTCGATGAATATTGAATTTTTACAAGAATTATTTAGAAATTTTAATTCTAGTAATTTATAAAGTTTTACATCTTTTAAAATTCTGTATTGTAGCTGATAGGTGATATTGTTGCGTAGTAAAAGATATATTTACTAATCATAAATAGAAAAACTTACTACAATTCAGCGATCACCAGTATTTTGAAAATATTTTTTTTAGTGTATAAACGTACAATTTTTTGTAAATATGGATGTCCATACAAGACATTAACAGAAAACAAGAGCGGTAACAATAGTAAAATTAAAATGTAATTTTCTAGCATTTCCTCAACAAGAGTCTTCGTAAGTAAGATTATAAAACCGAAGTACTTGAAATTCAATAAAATATTAGAATGTTTAAAATATTTTAAACTTAAAATTACAGGATAGTTAAAAAAATATTTCCCCCTTACCTAAATCTTGCAATCATCAGGTTATAGATAAATGTGTCAACACCTCATAAAAACACCCATCTGTGTTTAAAAAAATGCTTTCCTGCGATATTTTAAGCTTAAATATTCGTTTCAAATCGGATTAAATTTTAAATCAGTTAATCTTCCTCAAATAATTATTTCAGAAAAGTATACTTTATTTTTGAAAGATTTATTTTAATAAAGAAAATTATATTGTCTTGACAGATTTTTCAATATGGACGATTTTAGCAATTTCAGAAATCCGCCATGTTATTTAGTCGGACATTCGGTGATGATGAGAAACGAGGTTTTTCAATCAAAAGTTAGAATGCTCTAATAAAGACAGAAAAATTTTGAAAAATAATTAAAAATTACTTTGTTCTTTCCTCTTAATAAAAACAAACATTTTGACGATAAAATTTTGTTTTCATCAAGTTTTAGGCCGTTATTATCCTGCTATGCTCATTTTCCAGTGATCTCATGGTGGTACCTATAAATTTCAATCAATTTAAATTCGGTTGGAAATGCAGCAAAGTATTTTGTTTACTAAAAATAATTTAATCTATTAGCTTGGAATTAAAACTAAGTTTCGAGAAAGATTTTCCATTTTAAAAATTCATTTTAAACCTTTTGCGTTATTGTATTTTATAATTGGGTTGCAAATCATTCCGAAGTTTAAAGCTTAAATGTCCGTTTGGGTCTATTGTGCGAACCCATTGCAGAGAAGAAAATAACTTTATATGGCGAATTCTATCTTTTGTGCATACAGACTTATATTCTAGTCTCGCTTTGACTGGTAAGTGTTATTAAAGCAGTCATTGCTTTAATAGCCAGAGAGTAAAAAAATAAATAAATAAATAAAAATCTTTTTTCTGGGCTGATTACAGGAATGTTCATTCCTTACCAGAAGGAAGAACAGACCTAATTTTTAACCTATTTTCTGCCAGGACATTCTCTGGTAGCTGAGAGTGAGGCAGGCGGTTGGAAAGCAACCAAGCGTGCGTACACAGAAGCATGTGGAGAGAGGTTGGTGGGTGAAGGTTTATTAGGCTGGGAGGTGGTATATAGTGTCTGCCTTCATCAATCCAAGCAGCAGTAGGGGCCACAACTGGTTGGCGGCGGAGGCGGAGGGGGGGGGGGGCGGTTGATAAAAACAGAAGTTTTAAAATATGAAGTGAAAAGCAGAGTGGGTAGGTGTGAATGGGAGAGAGAGAGAGAGAGGAAGATAGGCAAAGATAAAGAGGTAAGAAGAACGAGCGAGCGACGATGAGGATGGAGAGGAGGAGGAGGAGGAGGAAAAAGAGGCGACAATGGAGAGTGGGGAGAAGGAGGAAACTGTAGAGAGAAGAGGAGGAAAGAGAGCGACAACAGAGAGAGGGGTGAGTAGGAGGAAAGATAGGCGACGATAAAGCGCGGAGAGAGGGAAAGAGACGACGATGACGAGCGGAGGAGAAGAGAGAGATAAGCGTGAGGAGAAGGAAAGAGGTGACGATAGGGAGCTAGGGGGGAGGAAAGAAAGACGCGACGATGAAGAGCGAGGAGGGGGTAGGAAAGAGAGGCGACGATGAAGAGCGAGGAGGAGGAAAGAGGCGACAAAAAGCAGCAAAGTGTGAAAGAGATTTTAAAAGCAACCCACAAATTGAAAACAAAAGTCTGACACGGTGAACAGAGTCACAATGTAGTGCTTGAAAAAAAAAAAAATAAATAAAAAAAAATTAAATTTTACAGATCAAAGCCTGGAATTAAAAGGTGGGGGGAGAGGCATTTAGCCCCAAGTGCTATATCCCCCCTCCATTACTGGAAATTTCAGATGATGAGAAGTGAAAGGAACCATTAACATCTGAAATAGTCATCATGTTGTAATGGCGCTTCGAATATCTGCAGTGACACAAAAAAAAAAAAAAAAAAAAAATTGCCCAGAATTTGGATGTAAGATTTCCGAAATTTTAAACGAATGCCGCAACCGATCTGGCAGTACCGTTTAGGTTTGCTTGCTTTAAACATTCAAAACTGACGAAACAAACTGATATAATGAAAGCCTGTCACCGCCATGAGTGACTGCACTGTGGGTGGTAGTTGCCTATAGGTATCTGTAAGTCGGCGGACTGCAGAGACTAGCTGGGACCTGTTCCAGCGAGACGGTCGAACTCTCCGCCTTCGGGCAGAGAGGAACACGGACGAGCCTCAGCCGAAGGGCAGAGTCTCGTTCAGGGAGGTAGACTGACCCTGAACCCGTTTATACGCGTTCGCATAAGGAATATTTTTGGCCGAGCTTACGGGCTCGGAGTTTCCACGTTAAATTCGGCCTTGTGCCACATGTAACCCTCGTGAAGGTGGGTGGGGGGGTAGCTAAATATACTAGCTGGGATCTGTTCCAGCTAGACGGTCGAACTCTCCGCCTTCGTGGAGAGAGGAACACGGACGAGCCTCAGCCGAAGGGCAGAGTCTCGTTCGGGGAGGTTGACCAACCCGATCCCATTATGCGGGTTCTATGGGCATTTTTTTGGCCGAGCCTACGGGCTCGGATAACCCACGTTAAACTCAGCCTTGTGCCACATCTACCGGGGGGGGGGGGCTAGTAAATACCGACCTTCCAATAGTAGCACTCACAACTGGATTGACTTGCAACAACCTTGTGCATAAGTGTTACCTTTATTCTTATTGTACTGGTTTTTTTATAATAAACCTTTACTTAATTTATCCACCTTATTTTTCAAGTATATATTCCTATTAGCACGGAATATAACACAAACAAAAACAACTATGAGACAACACAATTGGGAGAAGAAAAAGAAAAGAAAGGCTCGTGAGGATCGTGGAACTGGAACATTATATAAGGGATAAAAACTGCAAATAGCCACTGGAGCATTATATAAGGGATAAAAACTGCTAAGAGTCCCTAAGGACTGGAAACTGAAGAGCAATGATAGCCTATGTCCCGAAGGAACGCGGCATATAGAGAAAAAAATACACCATCAGGTTCGACGTTAGCGAAAACTCACTCAGTTATGTCTCATGCGTGATACACGCTCAGGCGACCATGTATCTTTCGATATGAAATCCAAGGCTATAGAACCCGGTCTGTCCTGCTATTTTACCCATAGCTGAGGGTAAAAGAAGAGGATACATACATTTCCCAAGGGTATAAGCACGTAAGTGAATATCACTTCAGTAATGTGCCATACGTGATACACGCTTAGGTGATCATGTATCTTTCGATACATGACTGACGAGGCTGATTTTTTTCCAGCAGCAGATTGCCATTTCTTCTGCGCTAGACCAGTTGCCATCCAAAACTACAGAACCCGGTCTGTCCTGCTATTTACCCATATCTGGGGGGGGGGAGAGAAGAAGAAGAGGATTCATACCTTTCCCAAAGGTATTAGCACGTAAGTTAATGGAATCAACTGGAATTCGAACTCGGCTCTCCGATTCCTCAATCCGAGCCGGTATCCATTACTCCACCGTGAAAACTAGTATTAATATTGTACTGGACATAAAATGGGGAATCAGTTTCCTATTGTTATTAAGTAATAAATCAATCCCCAACATAATATAATATCTTTGGATAAATATATTCAGAGATTCAAATATGAAAATCTAGTACTGTCAAGGATTTTATGTGCAGGTATAAATAAAGGTCCTCAGCGATGAGCTGAGTTCAAATTCTCTTACGTTCACACAAATAGCTTTGGAAAAGGCATAAATCCATTTCTACTTGCCCCAACTATGGTTTAAACAGCATTGTAAACTGGGCTCACTCGCTTTATGTGACACCCAGTCAGAATTCCAAACTGTGGGAAGGCAACGGCGAAACACTCCACCATCTTTCCCAAGTAGTAATCTACTGGTAATCTACAGATAATGAAGAGAGAGTGTGGAGAACGATGACCGCCTTGAATTTTTAATGATATAGGTCATTTAGTATGGGCAGGTTGTGACCCAGTTGGCTTCCTGAATGGTATGCCTCGTTTCATGAGGAAAATAACGTTTATTAATCTGTTTCCTTTCATTCACACTTGTTCACTCACATACTCTCTCACACACACAATCATGTACATAATGATTAAGTACAATGCTTCTTGAATTTGTCGCATTTCGCTGAAGGTAACGTTGTCAGCATTTAAAATCATTGGCGATTTTCACCAAGGAAGATCGTACGTGTAAACACCTTTTATTTCAGAAACAGAAGACGTTAATTTTCCCCTGGAGAATAAATATACTAAGATCTTGGAAGTAATCAAAAGTCGTGTGCAAACTGTGGCCCGCATTAGCTTTCTGAATGTTATGCCTCATTTCATGAGGAAAATAACGTTATTAAAATGTTTGTTTTTTCCTTCATTCTCACTTGTTCACTCACATTCTCTCACACACACAGCCACATACATATACAATGATCAAGTACAATGTTTATTGAATTTTGTAACTTTTTGTTATATTTTTTCCTGGTTCATCAGGTCACATCTCCAGTTACAAAAGAATTAGGTTTCTTTTACTTTTAATACAAGAATTGTATTAAAAGTAAAAGAAACTTAAGGCTTTCTATTTCTTAATTATTTAATTAATATTTGCTCTGGTTTAACATTGAGCTGTCTGGATCACATCATCTTTAGGAATTCTCCACACGGATTACCAAACCATTCATTACTTTACTGTATATATATATATATATATATATATATATATATATATATTATATATATATATATTATGTATGTATGTATGTATG
>OZ038497.1:16113180-16123180 GCA_964036315.1 Acanthosepion esculentum | reverse complement strand
GGTTATTTAATGCCGACAACATTTTTTTTATTGCTGGTAATATTTTGTTTTGTCAAAAATCTGTTTCTGGTAATATATTTCCTTCAAAATTGTATTGCTGGTAATAATTTTTTTCAAAAAAAAAAAGTATTGCTGGTAATAGTTAACTATTTGCCCATAGCTGGGACCCTAACAGGTGCTACCACCCCGGGTCAGGGTGTACCTGGGAACACCATCAATTATAAGGTGGTTCCATGCTCCTCAAAACCTCCTGATCAGAGGCCTTGCTGCTGGACGTAGTTTAATGTCTTACCCAGGACGGTCAAAGTAGAGGCTTACTGCATAAAAGTAAAATGTGGTGGTAGGAAGTGTGGATAAGGAAGGTAGATAATAACCGAGTCTTGACTTGAAGTGGTCAAGATTAAAGCGCTCAGGTAAGCATCCATTTTATTGATTCTGCATACAAATTAAATAGCCACTATTCTGAAGTTTGAAAAAAATTTGAAAACCGAAGCATTCCGATCCCAGGAATTTCAGATAAAGGATTGGCAACCTGCATATAAAAAAAAAAACTTGAATAAAAAATGAAAATGTATTTCTTTTTTCTTACATCAGTAAACTAAACCATGGAAAAAGACACAGCCTTGAATACTTGTAAAATCTGCAGAGAGTAGTGCATTCCTTCGTAGTTTGACACTAGGGGGTCTGCTGAGAGAAAGCAACTTTGTGCATTTTTTTTTTTTAAACGTCGTGTCTCTCATCAATAACGAGCATTAAGTCCCATGTCAACACAGACAGGCAGACTGACACCCGCCTAGATAAACCAACAGGGGATTAACTCGCTATATCTTGGGTCCTAAAGAATTCATCTAAGCTACAAAAATTGAAGATCTCAGAGTGAGTGAGAAAGAGAGATGGTGAGGAGGAGAGAAAGGCATGAAGAAAAAGTTATGACCCTTTGACCCTGGACACATAAATAATATTACATGGCAGATCAGGGAAGAACAAAGGCTTTATAGAGGTATAAAACTACTACTAATATTACTACTACTACTATATTAATAATAATATCATTAATATTAGTATTAATAATAATAATAATAATAATGCCATTAATATTAATAGTAATAGTAACAGTAGTAATAATAATAGTAAAAATAATACTAATACTACAACAACTTGGTATACTTCATGTGCTGAGGAAATTTTTGATTCAATCCTTTCCTCAGATTGACACCAAAACATTAAAAAGTTTGTTTTGGAACTTACAGCTCAAATGCCAAAACAGTACTGCATGGCGTTTCTGAATTTCTGGCAGAGGGAATTGTGTCGTGACGCTCTCATTCTCACAGATGATGCATTACTGATGCTACCATAATGTGCAGTTGACAAAAATCAAACAACACACAAGCGTGAAATTAAAATATAAAATGGCGACAATTTACCCATCGCACCCTATGCGTGCGTGTGTGTGTGTGTGTGTGTGTATGTGCATGTGTGTGTGTTCAGGACTAATGATAACGGATAAGATTGCATTGTGACAAAACACTGCACTTTCAATCTCTTCCAAGATCATCGTCAGGGGTAAATTACGATCTTATTGTAATGGTGATAAAATCTACATACCATTGTAATGGTATTTTTTATTTTATTTTTTTTAAACATGGGTTTTTAAAGATTGATTGCAATCAATATTATGTATTGAATTATTACTGGCTTTATTTAAAAAAAAAAAAAAAAGAAGAAAAAGTGTGTCAATGCATTTCTGTTATATATATATATATATATATATATATTATAAATTAATTGATTTAAAATATGGTTTTTTCGCTACACAGTGATACCATGTTTCAGAAATGGGTGCTAAAGCCCCAGAATTTAATTTTGTTATTAAACCAAAGACATTAGTTCCATTTCCTCATCAAGCGAATTTTGGAGTAACTTATTTTTTAAAATTTCCAAAATTCGCTTGACGAGGAAATGGAACTAATGTCTTTGGTTTAATAACAAAATTAAATTCAGGGGCTTTAGCTCCCATTTCTGAAACATGGTATCACTGTGTAGCGAAAAAAAACATATTTTAAATCAATTAATTTATAATATTAATGCGCTGTAAATTTACATTGAGCATTATTGTGTAAAAATAAAAATATCTATAAGAACACCGGATTTTATATCTTACTGTTCTTTCTTTTTATTTATATATATATATATATATATATATATATATATATATATATATATATCATATTATGAAATGGACAAAGTCCGGCAATTATTTTAAGACAACCATCATATAGCCTGATGTGCTTTACCAAATTTAGCCAAAGAGGAGCGTTTTGGTTAGCAAGAGAAAATCATGGAGAATTATAGCGAATTATAGTTTAAAAACAGTAAAATCGACCTTGGTCACCGTAACAATCCTCTGTGGCTAAATCAGCAAAGCACGTCAGACTATATGACGGTTCCCTATAGGATACAGGTTCGATTCCTGTCATATTTTCTATGAAAATTTCTCGGACATTCAGGCTGGTAAATGTCATTTAATACTGTTTATTATAAACAGAGCATTTACTTAAATACTTGCATCTATAAAAAGAATGTTAAACATAAAAATGTCATATATATATGTTTTATCATTTTTGTCTGAATTTCTGGGATGAGAACTTTTTATTTACATTATTTATATTCAGACTATTTTCCTCATTTTTGTTGTTATTACAACATTTCATCTAATGTGCCCTCCAGTCTTCCCCAGGTGTATATCGGCCTGGCTAACCTGACCCAGATCGATATACATCTGAAGAAGGACGAAGAGCACAATGGTTGAAACACTCTGATAACAACAGGTATATATCGATCTGGTTAACCTACAAGGAATTCTGAAGAATCTGCATTATTTACATTATTCCGACTGAGCGCATACACCCGGGCTAGGAAGAAAAAATTGCCTAAAATCCCCCAGCATCAGATGTGCAGACCCGGCACGAGCACCGATCCTCACTCTCTGGTGAATGAGAGGTCTGGGCACCTCTCAGCATAATTTTCTTCAGTTGCGACTGTCCTTTGACAGAGCCGCCCCCGAGTGCACTCTGCCTGAAGACAGAGACGCAACTGAGAGATAAATAACGTTACAAACTACTTGAGAGAGTAATTTACACATCGTATTTACTCTGTTTCCCAACTAAAATGAAATGTTGCTGCTATATTTATAATAAATTTTGTTGAGTGCTGGTTCATTTTGATATGGGAGGAAGTTTTTGTTTATTATTTTCGTTGTGTCATATATTGGTGTTGTCAAGAAGTATTTCCCTGTATTGTGAAGGTGGACAGGAATGTGTCTTTAACCTTTACCGTGCTGCAGGTGAAAATTGTCAGCATAGAATTGTCTCCCCTTGCTACTCTAGGCGCATTCTGTTGCCCGAGACGGTTGCTATAAATAAACGCTTATCAACTGTTATTTCCAGTACTTTAAGCTGGAAATCACCTACTACTGCTTTTGAAACAAGGTTAAACTTCCGTTTTCCAATGCCATTTTGAATTCTTCTAGACTCTACGCGAGGTGTAACACCAATTAAACCCACGTTAATTTTTTCGATTTTTTTTGTAAACAAAAATGGCCACAACAGTATCCAACAAAACCTTTATTCAGAAGTTTTTCTTTGATTAGGACTCCGATGAATATTTTGAAAGCTTTACTCGTGAGGATATTGATGACGAAGTGGTCGGAGATGATAACGAATCTAGCGATGTGGAGGAAAGCGATGATGACCACTAGTGGCTACTATTAGTCTACCAAAATTAAAATCTATACACACAATACAATGAAAGTTATAACAATTTTAGAACAGTAGTCGTTCATGTTTTTGCACCCTCAAAAAAGAAAATGCAGTGGCAGGAGGAACAATTCTAGAAAGAAATTAGCATGGTACAGGTTAAAAAGATTCATGTATTTTTTACAGCTTATCAATCTTATTAAAAACGAATCTCATTTTAAAAAGAGGGGCACAAAATGGGCTTTCATTTCATACGGCTCGCATCACGATAGGGGAAACACAGATGGTAGATAATCGAATATGTCACTGTAAAAATGCTGGCCTTGGTCATGAAACTAATATTTTGTCTTTTAGCTTAGTAGAACTATTTTGTGTGTGTGTGTGTGTGTGTGTGTGTGCACCAGCCAACATAAGTTTAATTCTTCGTTGTCCCATGTCCCTTCTAAACGTTGGTGATCAAGGATCTCCACAATTTCCCATCCTTTGTAGCTGTTAATAAATTTTTTTTTTGTTATCTCTTAAATGTTGTTCAGTCATCCATTTGTATCAGAAAATTATCTCCCTGACCCAAACAAAAAAAAAAAAAAAAAAGAATCCTACAATCCAAATGCATTTCTGCTTTAAATGACCTTAACCTTTACCACGCTGCAGGTGAAAATTGTCGCCATAAAATTCTCTCCCTTTGTAACTCTAGGATTATTCTGTCGCCAGAGATGGTTGCTATAAATAAACGCTTATCAACTGTTATTTCCAGTACTTTAGGCTGAAAATCACCTACTACTGCTTTGAAACAAGGTTCAACTTCCGTTTTCAAATGCCATTTTGAATTCTTCTAGACCCCACGCGAGGTGTAATACCAATTAAAGCCACGTTAATTTTTTTCGATTTTTTTTTTGTAAACAAAAATGGCTGCAACAATATCCAACAAGAATTCAAGAATTTTTCTTTGATTAGGACTCCGATGAAGATTTTGAAAGCTTTACTCGTGTGTTGAATTTCATCATGAGCAATTTGTCAGGAAGGAGACTTCCCGATGTTATCGGACTGGAGGGGGTTGAGCCTAGCATGCAGCACCTTTGGAAAGTGCCTGAAAACCATACCACAGGCTGACCCAAGCCTCGTGAGTGAAACTGGGTAGACAGAACTGAGGGGGGGGGGCGATAGCTGTGCTAACACAAAGTCACAAGTCATCGTGGCTGAGGGCTTGAGCATGCTGGCCTTGTTCAAATTGTTGATCACAGAAGATAACATGTTCCCTCCCCAAAACTGTAAGGTCTGCTCAGTACAGTTGCAGTATAAACCACAAGTGGGCTCTGTGAGTGTTGAACAAACACAAATGTACCTGAGCAAGCGTCTGCATTAGGGATTTGTTAGCCGCCCTAGTAGACGCCTATCCCTGAATACAAGTGGCCATATATATATATATATATTATATATATATATAATGGACTCCCCTGTCGGTTTCGACGTATGAGGATCTGACAGTTTAATTGATTCAGTTATGAAATTTTGTGCGATAATCTTAAGTGGCACTTAAGACCCGCTAGTGATTTACAAAGGAGGCCACATATGGAGCAAGAGTGAGGATTGTGAGAAGAGATCACTGTTAGATTGGCTGACCTTTTAGATCTTGGTCCCGCTTCTTGAATATGATTCAGACAAGCAGATTGAAAACTGCTGAGTCCACTAAAACATGTTGATCTCCATTCTACCCTCTCCAAGGCTAAGCGCTCAAGGGTGTTATGTGGTATATTGACAACTGACAAATTGCTTTTCAGCTTGTCTTTGTGTCTTAGTCATGGGCATCCTACATTCTTGTAGCCCTGATCTAACTGGCTGTACATTAGTATCTTGGGTATCCTGTCATCAGACATTCTCAAGACATGACCAGTTTACCGTAACTGAGACTGTATGAGAAAAGTCTCGATTCCCCCAATATTATACCTGTTAAACAGGTTTATGTTAGATGTCCTATCTTGAAGGTTAACTCCACAGATTGCACGCAGACAACTTTTATGGAAAACATCCAGCTGGCGTATATGGTAGCTGTATGGAGTCCACGACTGAGCCATACAAAAGGATGGCAAGTACAACAGCTCTGTAAACCTGAATTTTTGTATCCAGTCGAATACCCTGCTCATTTCACAAGCGATGGCGAAGTTTGCCAAAAGCACTGGTAGCCTTAGCAATCCGATGCACGATTTCATCATCTAAAGTTCCACCAGTTTGACTTTGCTACAAGATAGGTGAAAGACTTTACAGAGTTCACCAGAGAATTGCTTCGGAGTAGGACAAGGTTGGTGCACTACTTCAGGTTTCTTTATGCTAAGGTAATGCTGCCCTGGGTCAAGAGGGTGCCTGCTAGAAAACCCTCTATCTGGCAACAGGACTATGCATCATGCCACACAAGCAGGAAAACCCAGTCCTGGCTGTCAGACAATTTCTGCGACCACATCACCCCTTATATCTGACCACCTGACTCCCTCGATTGCAACCCCCTTGATTATTGTGTGTGGAGTGCAGTGGAGCACAATTAGTCCAACCAAACTCCTTGTAACCCCAAAGATGAACTGAAGGCAAGGAATGGCTGCATTCACCAACTTAATTGAAGGAGACCATCCAGAAGAGTTACAGGAGATTCTGAAGACACAGATTTATTCAATAAAATCATCATTGGCTGCCAGTGAATATTGAATAAATTTACCCTTTACTATTTCCAGCTATTTTTGTGTCATTTTGATAAATACCTCTCTTAAAATGAGACATCAATATTATTTTCACTTTTGTGTAAATTAGGTGACAATTTATCTATCGCACCCTGTGTGTGTGTGTGTGTGTGTGTGTGTGTGTGTGTGTGTTTGTTTGCCCCCAAATTTCAGAAAATTTAGCTCGGATTTAACACCTGTAGTCTTTTACCTGTGAGAGACTCTAAAGTATGTTGTGTATCGAAGAAAATTGACTACATTGGCGGCCCTTAGAGAAGAAGTTTAAAATGCATTACAGCAATCTCACTGGGCATTTTGGTCAACATTGCCCAAGTAGTAGTTTGTCGTGCTAAAATAATATCTGGAAGCTAATGACCGTCATTTTGAGAATCTCTTGGGATTATAGAGACCCAAAGGTATTAATCGCATGATGTTTAAATAAATTTAGAATTAAAATATTTATAGAAGTTTTTCCTTTCCAGAAGTGTATTTTTCAACAAACTCTCATATATTTTATTTCTCATATATATATATATATATATATATATATATATATATATATATATATATAGGGTGACCTCCAAAAAACGGGAACTTTTTTAACAATCCAATAAAACCAAGAGTGATGGAAGAAAAATATTTAATTCATAGTAATTGAAACCTTAAAACATGCCATTTAAGAAACAATGATGGAATTTTCATTTTTTTTTAAATTACGTCCTGTAGATGGCGTCTTCCTGTACGAATGCATTCTTGAAATCTGCTGTTGAGATTCCTCATTGACTGCTGCAACATCTCAGCTGGGATACTGTGAATTTCATTCTCGTTACTAAAATGGCGTAATTTTTACTTGCTCAAGGTTACTGTCTCGCGGTGTTGCCACTTGCTCATGTCTGGCAATACGTACTTAAAAAATTCCCGTTTTTTGGGGTCACCCTTTATATCTCTGTGTGTGTGTGTGTGTGTGTGTTAGTTGATATAGGTTGGTGGGTTAAATTACAGTATTCAAAATATTTCAGACCCACTTATTTTACACTTACCTTAACTTTTCATTACCCACTAGTCAGATAGAAATATACCCATGATTTTTTTTGATCTTGCCATAGTAAATTTCAAAAATAGATTTGACAGCACAAAGAAACTGTATTGTAAATGCTTATTAGTGTATGTTCTACAGGGGTCACTGCCCTCCATCTAGATTGGGGTTGATGCTCAAAGAATTAAGTAAATAAAGCAAGAAGTGGGTGTGCAGTTGGGGGGTTGGGGTTAAACAGGAGAATGGCAAAAGAGGTGGGCAAACATGCAGTCGTTGGGGTGGGGAGTGGATGGCTTCCTACTTAGGGGCTTTGTTGAAGGTTTAAATGTCCAACATTGATCTGTTTATTGCTTCCACAAGATCCCAGAAAGATACACCCCAAAAAACGCTCAAACATGCACACCCAAGAAAGACCCCCCCATAAAGCCCAAAAGGTATTAATCACATGATGTCTAAATAAATTTAGAATTAAATCGCGTGCACAATTCAAAAATGCACAATTAAACGCAGTTACACACATGTGCGCAATTAAAAGATACACACCCCCGCAAAAAAAAATAAAAAATAAAATAAAATTAAAAAACTAAAAAGTGAAAGAAAATCAAGTTAGTCGATCGTAAGAAAATTAAATGAGAAAGAAAAGTAACAGAAATACGGAAAGGCCATATTTGGAATCACTGATTCTTTACATTTTTCTTCAACCCTCGCTCACGTTGGATCGGTGACGTTCCAAGAAAATAGGTCAATTAACTTCCAACAGTCCCTCCCCCCGGTCGCCAAATTATCAAAAATAACGAGCTTCTAAGACTTCTCTGTCAAGTGACAACCAGTTTGTGCCCTCCCCACAAAACTGATTGCTAATGTGATGTCCCCCCCAGGTAGGACTTCTATCGTGTAAATGGGTATTACTTCTGGAAATGCAACCCCCAACCAAAAAATAAAATTGTTTTTAACCAAATTTCACATCTGATTCAAGTCTTTTTTTTTTTTCTTACTAAAAGTCACTCAAACTACCAGAAACCATTTGGGACCCTAAACTAATGACTGAACACAGGACATCTTAAAGATATATGAGCTTGCGATGTTCCAAAACCACACCAATTTAAGATAAATAAATAAATAAAAAAATAAGTAAATAAAATAAAATAAAATAAATAAAATAAATAAATAAATAAATAAATAAATAAAATAAATAAAATAAATACATAAAATCAATTAGAACCTATTAACAAAACAAAACGTTGATTTTCCCGTCGTAGCTCAAACCAGGCAACATCTGGTAGCCTTGCAAGTCTTCACAATCATCATTGCCGCCATCTACCGTATTTGTTATGATTCCAACGCCCCAGGGCCCACAAGGCAAGCACACACACACACACACACACAACTTCTTCAAAAGAATTAACTTTTTATACCTAGCGTTTTTGTCAAGTGGCTATATTGAAAACACATAGAAGAAGGAGACTATATGAACGTCTCGTTCTGGGCCTTTTTATCTTGATTTTTTTCTTCTTTTCTTTCTTAGCTTTTATTTTTAGGGTATCAAGTACTTACCTGATGGCGACTGTCGGTAAAATGTTGGGGTAAGACCGGTTTCCGTGGAAACAGGGTCTCTGCAAACCAGAGAGAGCGGATCTGCAAGAAAGGAGAAAAAATATACATCATTCAATTCATTAAACGAGAAGCAAATTAGCAAATGGAGGGGGGGGGTTATGGGGTAGATTAAGACACACAAATGTATGCATATATTTATGGACACACACACACACACACACACGTATGCATTTGCATACAAAGGTATTAGACACACAGAGGCTGCAAAGTATAGGCATATCTAAAGTACACACGTACTTGGCGGCATAGAAGTCTGTAGCATTGACATGTTAGAAGAAATTTAACTCTAAATTGTCACTACATTACGTGTGATTAATACCTATCACTGAATTAAGTGCATTAGCAAAAACGGAGGTAATGTTGAAAAATATTTGTTGTTTAAAATAAATGATCCTCCCCTCCCTTGCCCTTAGGTGACGGACTTAACTGATCTACCAGTTAGTCAGGTCAGTATAAGATACAGGAATAAAAGTTTCAAAGGATGTATGGGAAGACTTTGTTTTAATAAATTAAGAAAAAAAAGAAGAAAAAAACGATAATAAAAGGAGGGAAAGAGAAGAGGAGGAGGAGAGGGAAAGAGAAGAGGAGGAGGAGAGGGAAAGAGAAGAGGAAGAGGAGAGGGAAAGAGAAGAGGAGGAGGAGAGGGAAAGAGAAGAGGAGGAGGAGAGGGAAAGAGAAGAGGAGGAGGAGAGGGAAAGAGAAGAGGAGGAGGAGAGGGAAAGAGAAGAGGAGGAGGAGGAGAGGGAAAGAGAAGAGGAGGAGGAGGAGAGGGAAAGAGAAGAGGAGGAGGAGGAGAGGGAAAGAGAAGAGGAGGAGGAGAGGGAAAGAGAAGAGAGAAGGTGAGAGGAAGAGAGAAGAGTGGAGAAGAGAGAAGGTGAGAGGAAGAGAGA
>OZ038497.1:16085680-16108180 GCA_964036315.1 Acanthosepion esculentum | reverse complement strand
TATATATATGTATGTATGTATGTATGTATGTATGTTCCCTCTTACTACATTGTTAGTGTTTCCTGTTTGTTTTATATATATATATATATATATATATATATATATAACAATACAAACAGAAAACACTATATATAACAATACAAACAGAAAACACTAACAATGTAGTAAGAGGGAGCACTTTCAAAATAAAAGAAATCAGAAATGGCAACCATAATAGTGGACTTTAGAGACCTCTTCTCTTGAAAAATTAAGACTTTACATATTTCAACCGATAGTTGCACAGGCTGTGTGGCTATCGACTGCCAAATGTTTCCACATAAGTATGGATAACATTACCAATGGATTAGCCGAAAGCACTTGGAGTAATAATCACAACCAATAATTTCTACACCCTTAGTCAACATGAAAACAAAACTGTAAAAAGAAGAAAAAAAATTCCTTGCCTGTCATATTCAACATAACATGTATAAAAGAAGGCTTGCTGCCTCTCTCTCTCTCAATATATATATATATACACACAGACACAAAATCACTAACGTCCTGTTTCAACTATCTACTTTCTGTATCATAATAGTGTGTGCATGTATATATATATATATATATATATATATATATATAGTGTGTGCATATATATATATATATAGATATATATATATATATATATATATATATATATATAAAATGTGTTAGTTTTGAAGTCTTTGTGGACAGAAAGTGAATAACAAGCCTTCACCAATTATATATATATATATATATATATATATATATATATATATATATATATATATATCTCGCACGTCACATCCACACGTCTACATGTGTGTACGCGTCGTGGTATACCGACCCTCAACCACTTTTGTACAGTAGCTGCCTGCTTCGCCTTTTCTAACATGAAGGCGCCCCCACCCCGCGTTTTCTTTCTCTAGCCCGTCGACACGAAGAGACGATACGGCTCCAGAGTTATCATGCTGTCCAGACAGCCTGGAGCCAGCAAGAGTGGGCGAAGAGGAGGAGGCCGAGGAGAGTAAGACAGAACACGTAGCTAGGGAGGAAGAGAGAGAGAGACATACAGAGGGAAGGAGAAAGAGAAAGAAAAAGGTTTACATTGAAAAAGAAAAAAAAAAGGAGTGGGAGTGCAAAAAGAATAAACACTGTAGTAAAAAGGAAAAGAAAAAAAAAAAAGAAAGCGTTCGGGGGAAGGATGGGGGCGGAGGGGAGAAAATAAAGAAAGAAAGGGGGTCCAGTAAGGGAGGGAAGGAGCTAGGCGTCGGCGGGAGTAGAAAGGATAAATAGTAGAGAAATAAATTACAAGTGGGACTTGATTTTCTGTGTACCTAAGTAAATGCAATCGTACACGTTTACAGGTCTGGAAAATTCGAGAAGAACGTGCCTGTACGTGAGTCAGAAAGAGACAAGACTACAGATATTTATATACACGTCCGTGTGCTCTCTCTCTCTCTCTCTATATATATATATATATATATATATATATATATATATACACAGGCGAAAACAAAGAATAAATGAATTGGGTGCGATATATATTTCTATCAATTTTCCCCCATGAGAATACAATCTGGTACAAGAACGTGTTACTGTGGGCCCCACTCGCATAAGCAGGCCCGAATATTGCATTACATGTGCATAGTTTTGTGAGGTTTTTTTTTCTTAAATAAAAAAAAAAAAAAAAAAAATTGTATTAGGGTGTCCATAAAGTTCGTGTGCACTTTAAAAATTTATAACTTTATTTGTATTTGCGATAGAAATAATTTGTAAAAAGGATTAGAAAGAAGTAAATCTATATTTTTTTAAGGTTTTATTGAAATTTTATTTAAGTTTCCACATGTCCTCCATCATTAGCAATACAAAGGGTACGATTTTGCAGTTCACGGAAAACATTTGCCAACTGATTTACAGTAATGCCTAAAATCACATTAGTTATTTTAGCTATACTTAAAACTAGGTACATTAAACTTTATAGCATTTTTTACAGATTATTTCTATCACAAATACAAATAAAGTTATAATTTTTTTTAAAGTGCACACGAACTTTATGGACACCCTGTATATATGGAGAGAGAGAGGGTGTCCATAAAGTTCGTGTGCACTCTAAAATATATATATATGAAGAAATATAGTCGTAAAGTGCACCATATTTATGGGATAAAGTGCTCAATATCAGAGATAGAGCATGTGTAAATATAAAAGTGAACATTGAAATCAACACAGAGGCGACAGTCTGTTTCATGCTAGATGCAATCGGCAGGCAACTAGTGCACTAGTTGCCTGACGATTGCATCTAGCATGAAACAGACTGTCACCTCTAAGTGTTGACTTCTATGTTCACTTTCATATATATATATATATGTGTGTGTGTGTGTGTGTGTATACACACACACACACATGCAAAATATCACGTATCACTAACTTTATGAACATGCTGATTGATAGATAGTTTTATGTCAATATCGATTACATATGACTTAAGTTTCAGTTGAAACTATTCATAGCGTTGCACTGGCCATAAAAAAATGACATATTTCAAGTTTTTCATATGCGACTCTTATATTTTAAAATCTAAAAACTATATTGATACATTATAATTTTTGGAGTGACAGTTTGTTACAATAGAAAACCAACCATTCACTTTAAGTTCAACAAATTAGTTTTTGCAGCAAGATGCCGAGAATACCTTGGACCAAGCGAAAAAAAAAAAAAAAAAGGCAACAAAAAGGACACTTAATATCGGAAAGAGGGCTTGGAAAAATCAACACTCACAGGACAGGATTGAAGGCAAAAAGGACAGTGGAAAACAGCCTACCTAACGAGTTTAAATAAATGGATGGTGAAACCAGGTTTAGGAGAGATAACAAAAAGAGAATATTTATTAAGCACTGCAAAGGAGAGGAAATTGTGGAAAGCCATGATAGCTAATATACTGAAGGAACACATCAAATTGAAAAATTATCCACGCAAAAAAAAAAAAAAAAAAAAAGATGGCATTTTAAGTCATTATCAACAACTTTTCAAAGTCTAGAAAATATTTTTTCCAATATATATATATATATATATATATATAATTATTTATTTGAATATTACAACATAAATATGTTATAAAATCACGACAAAAGTAGCCATTTTGTTTCAACACTTCTTGTGTCTTGTCAAGTGATAATATAGAATATAGAATAAATGGTTTTAAAAGTTTCAAATTAATCAACGATCCTTAGCTAAGAGTAAACGCTGTTACGTAAGCCAGAGTGGCCAATCAAAAAGCAAGTATAGGATGATTCGAAAAATTTGACAACTAAGCAAGGCTATCTATATATATATATATATATATATATATATATGTGTGTGTGTGTGTATGTATGTACTTAATTCCTTAGCGGAGATCAGTTCATTACTTCATAACAATACAAAAAGTTCCCCCACACCTCAATTTTTTTTTTTAACAATTATGTTCACCTTATACAAGGCCCAAGAGCCACACGAGGAAGAGTGTTACAGAGTAGGAGGTACTAACCCAAGCAAGGTGTTAATGCCACCAAGATGCAATGGGGGTCACCGGAAATGAAAGAGAAGGAAAAGACTTTAGTTACAAGAAACTGAAAACCCAATCCTAAACAAGAAACAAGGTATAAATCTCTGCTACTGTTGAAAGAGGAGACGGAACCGGATGATAGGCAAACCTACTTACTCCCATTTAGGAAAAAAGCAGTAAAAACTTCAGCGTTTTAGGCAGGGATGTTAAAAGCATTAAGTCGACTTAAGACTTGCACAGGTGAGGGTTAAAACTGACAAAAGAAATACACACATACGCGACAGTCATATTGAAGAGATTGTAAGAATCCAGATTTTAAAGGTGATTTTAAATGTCTCTCTCACTGGGAATAAAGTCAGCCGATGCGGACTTGAGAATGTCACATTGAGAAATACAAATTTTTTAAAACTAGGGCAGTAGAGTTCTAGTTTGCTGTAATAGCTTCCTGTAACTTAATTGTAAAACACGCCTGGTTGGAAGGTGGCTTGTCAGATTAAAAAGTGAGTAAATGATGGATTCCTTGAGGGGTATATTCTTTTTGCAACATTTTTCATCTCTGGGGCCATGTCTTGACATTAAGGTCAGTTATAAAAAAAAAAAAATCCCCCAAAAAACCCGGGGATACCAACCTAATCATGGATACCCTGTAAAAATAACAAATAACCAGTTTAAGAAATAAAGTTAGACTAATAAAAATAATGACTTGAAAATAACAGTTTATGTTTCAAGTATGGAAATAAGTTAACTGATATAGACTTTGAAAGGGCCCAATGAGATATATGAGATCTGATCAAAGAGTATTGAGCCAGAGTATGCAGAGTGAAACCACTTGCTGCAGACTGACCTTGAACTCCATCAAAATATATATATATATATATATATATATATATATATATATATATTTATGTTTAACATTCTTTTTATAGATACAAGTATTTAAGTAAATGCTCTGTTTATAATAAACAGTATTAAACAACATTTACCGGCCTGAATGTTTACATTTGATACGCCATGAGCAGTTATGAATGTACGTGAGAGATTCATGGAAGATTGATGTTTATAAGCAGTAAATTCGACCTTGCCAACCGAACGATCCTCTGTGGCCGAATCGGTTAAAAAGGCACGTCAGGCTATATGACGGTTCCGTATAGGTTACAGGTTTGAATCCTGTCGGAGGACGAATATTTTCTATGAAAATTTCTCGGACATTCAGGCCGGTAAATGTTATTTAATACTGATTATTATAAAACAGAGCATTTACTTAAATACTTGTATCTATAAAAAGAATGTTTAAACATAAAAATGTCTTTAAATAATTGTCGGACTTTGTCCATGTCATAATGTGTGACGTCATTTGTTTACATTTGATACGCTTTGAGCAGATATGAATGTACGCAAGAGATTCATGGAAGATTGAAGTTTATAAGCAGTAAATTCGACCTTGCCAACCGAACAATCCTCTGTGGCTGAAGTGGTAAAAAGGCACGTCAAGCTAAATGACGGTTCCGTATAGGATACAGGTTCGAATCCTGTCGAAGGACGAATATTTTCTATGAAAATTTCTCAGACATTCAGGCCGATTAATGTTATTTAATACTGTTTATTATAAACAGAGCATTTACTTAAATACTTGTATCTATAAAAAGAATGTTAAACATAAAAATATCTTTAAATAATTGTCGGACTTTGTCCATGTCATAATATATATATATATATATATATATATGTATGTATGTATAAATAACAAATAACATAAATATGCTATAAATCACTACAAAAATAGCCATTTTGTTTCAACACTTCTGGCGTCTTATCAAGTGATTGTGTTGAATATAGATTCACTTGATAAGACACCAGAAGTGTTGAAACAAAATAGATATGTTATAAAATCTCTACAAAAATAGCCATGTTATAATTTTCGAATAAATTATATTTGCTCTACTCTGTATTGAGCACTCTTAAGTGCATTTTTTGGTTATTGGAAAAATATTCCATGTACACCAATCCTATACTTGGAGATAATATATTATTTTTGCTTTATAATTTCTTAGATTAATACAAAAATCACAAGTTCATAGAAAACTAACCCACAACATCTTCAGGACAATGTTAGAGACGTCTTAAAAATGTCTGGGTTTTTTCTTTTTTCTTGCTAAGGGGTATAAAGAATTACAACAATTTTTAAACCAAAATGACAGCAACAATTCCCCGTTCTTATGTGTATGGGACAGCGCAGACTGGCAACAATGAAAACATCAAAGAGCAGGGACGGGCTGGTAAAGAAATAAACAGGCAAAATAGGGCTAGATAAGTGCACAGTGAAGTGCATACAATAAAATGTCTTGTATACACACACGTGTATATATATATATATATATCAGTGTGTGTATAAACAATCTGTGTCACAATGTAAGTGCATAAGGACTGTCATGTGCAAATTGATCAAGTGCTTTGTTTTTTTGTGAGTGTGCGTGTCCTGGTTTCAGTGGGTAGTGCGACAGGGTAAAGTAGCAGAAAAAGTTAGAAAGGGAAGGTTAAAAAGAAAAAAACAAACATACAAACAAAAAACAAGTCCAATAGAAAGAACAGTAAATAAAATATTATATATATATATATATAGAGAGAGAGAGAGAGAGAGTGTGTGTGTAAATATAAGAAAAAAAAATGAATATTTTTAAATTCAGCCTCCCCTCACCTTCATCTGCATATGTAATCACATCAACATGAATATCGCTTTAGCCTAATGTAGTCCTAAGGGGACAGAATGTATAGCAAGAAGAATTTTCCCCACTTTGTCATAGATCAAAAATTGTTCTGATATTTAATCCTCACTGGGTGCTTCATACTGTCAAGTTTGGGCTACATCTAAGCAATGCTGAGAAAAATCTATATATATATATATATCTATCAAAAATCATACTATATATATATATATATATATATAAAAAATAACTACATATATATATATATATATATATATATAAAAAATAACTACATATATATATATATATAAAAAATAACTACATATATATATATATATATATATATATATATATATATATATATATAAAAAATAACTACATATATATATATATATATAAAAAATAACTACATATATATATATATATATATATAAAAAATAACTACATATATATATATATAAAAAATAACTACATATATATATATATATAAAAAATAACTACATATATATATATATAAAAAATAACTACATATATATATATATAAAAAATAACTACATATATATATATATATATATATATATAAAAAAAATAACTACATATATATATAAAAAAAATAACTACATATATATATAAAAAAAATAACTACATATATATATATATATATATATATATATATATATATATAAAAAATAACTACATATATATATACACACACACACACACACGAGTGAGAAGTTGACACTGAGGTCAACTTTTAACACAGAGCAATGACAGTCTGTTTCACAATCTTCTACCCATAAATACAGCATGACACACACACACATATATATATATATATATATATATATATATATATATATGTGTGTGTGTGTGTGTGTGTGTGTGTGTGTCCATCCTGAAATATCACTGGTCTGATTTTTGAAAGTGCAGTTTTTCCAGGAAGGAAATTTTTCAGCAACTACCTGACGTTTATATTATTTATGCATAAATAAAAATAAAAGTGGTCACTTTTCTGTCCTTATTCAGAGTTTTACAAAGATTACATCCACTCATCAAGGGGCTTCATAGTAATAAATAAAATTCCTGTCCTTACTGTATTTCACAGAGATTATAGCCACTAAACAATAGACTTTATTATAAAATTTATTTTCTAAAGTCATTTTTCTCAAATCATTATCATATTTTTTTTTAATAGCCTTAGTTTTAATAATTAAACTTTATTTTTAATAGTTTTAATTTCACTGTTTAAATTAAAAGCAACTTAAAAAGGCACATGGTACGGTGGACAAAGGCTTTAGTTAAAACCAGTGACAGGACCCAGAGCGTATGAGTTCAATACCCGGTTAAGGCAGCGGAGAACTTGGAGAGGAGAATTAGCAGGAGATAACTGACAACTGACATCCATTAAGCATGGCACGTGGAACTAGAACAGTCTACCCCAGTGAGCGAAATAAAGGGTTCAGTTTGACATTCCAACCACCTGAAGAAGGCCAGAGCGTACAACAGCCGAAACGTAATAAATATGGTGACAAAGATGAGGACAATAGTCCGAATAATGTAAATAGTGTACATAATATCTCATCTCAGAAATATAGACAAACTTTTTTTCCATATCTCATTCTCTGATGAAACTTTAATAAAAGTGAAACATGTTAGATTTATAACGGTTTCCTTTTTTTTTTGTTTGGGGGAGACATGGTGAAGTAATGGATAGGGGCTTGGATTGAGGAATCGGAGAACCGAGTTTGAATTTGAGTCAAATCCATTACATTCACTTATATGCTAATGGGAAAGGTGTGATTCCTCTTCTCCTCCCCCCAGCTATGGGTAAATATCAGGACAGACAGCGTTCTATAACCTTGGGTGGCAACTGGTCTAGGAGAAGGACGAACTGAATTAAAATCCGGCCTGGAGAGGGTTGGGCTCCATCAGGCTATCTTGCCCAAAAAACACCACTTCTACTGTGGCTGCAATACACATCGTGCCCCACCCGAAAAAAAAAAAAAGGAAAAGAGAAAAAAAAAAAAGAAAAGAAATCATTCTGTCGGATTCTACCCTATATTTCATCTGTATTTGGTCCCAATTCCCATTTTTTTTTTCTCCTCACTGATGCAATTTCAGGGCAATCCGGTGCTGCACCTGACAATTGCACTGTGCATGAAATGCATAGCTCTGCTACCAGTGAAGAAAAAATGTATATTTATTACTAATATATAATTTATAGCTCTGTTATTCCCCATTGAGCACGATTTTATTAGCATCAGGAATCAGTGTACTATATTGTGTGCATGCACACCATTGTATACAATGATATAAATCTCAAGTACAACAGGGAAATCAGGGTTATTGACATCCCCTACCCTAAGGGGAAGAGGGTGCCTTTATCCAATAAGGACACTTCTCGGGTCCAGCTTGCTTTTTTCAGACACATCATTACCAACAATGCCAGGCTGTTCCAAATGTATCTTACAACACCACCAGAATTTGATGTTTTTTCCATCACTATATATATATATATATATATAAAAACGTGTTATATACAAGGACAACTTTGAAAAACAGTTCACTATATTTGTTGGTAGGAAACAAATAATGGGACTTTTTTTTTTTTCTCTACTAGAATAAAGGAGTTGGGGGTGAAACCTCACAGGTTAGACTGAAGTGAGAAGGTGAAAGAAAAGGAAAAAAAAAAAAGATGGTAAAAGCCTTTTCAAGAAGAGTGGAAGGGAGAAAAAAGTAAGAGTGAAGGAGAAACGTCTTGAAAAGACGAGAAACATGTTTGTTTTGCAAGAACTCGGCCATGAAAACTGAAGAGGGAAGGAAGGGGCGGCCCTTCTTAAACATCTACAAAATGTCTGAGAATTTTTTTTTTTTTTTAAACCACATTTACAAATGGGAGAAGGCAAGGTTAATACCCGAATATGTAACAGTCCCTTCCTGACTTTTCTACAAACGCACACACAAGCGGGGAATGAAAAGTTCTCAAGCTCGCAAACTCACCCAGTGGTGGGTGGGGAAAGCAGCCATGTATAACATGCAAAATGGTTTGTTGCTGTCCTTATGCAAACCAGGTACACATGGTGTGACCCAAAAATGTTTACTTATAACAAATGATTTTGTCAGGTATCATGTGAGTTCCTTTTTTGAGAGACCAAATTACAATAATCTTTTCCTCTGTCTCTTTATTTCATCTTCTAGTTAAATAAGTTAAAAATGTAAAAAAAAAAAAACTAACAAACAATTAATGCTATTTCCAAAGCTGTGTAGACCTATGATAATCTAACCTCTTATGTGGTGTATTTTTATTGTATTGTCGGGGTGGGGGGTGTCGTTTAGCTTAGTCTGTTTCTGCAGAATATCTAATCTAAAATGCCAGCCTCCATGAGAATTTGCTTTCATATCTTCATGTAAACTTTTATTTTAAATGGATGACAAATTTCCTGTTTTCCCAAAATGGGCCAGTACAGACAGGCAACAATGTCGTAATAATGACACAGATTTGTTTTTATCGTATATAATCGTTTAACCCCCAAATTTCCACTTATAAAAATGATTTTATCATGTATTTCGTTTATCACGCGAGTTCTTTTTTGAGGGACCAAATTACAGTAATCTTTCCCTCTATCTCTTTATCCCATCTTCTGGTTAAATAAGTTAAAAAAAAAAAGTAAAAGAGAATGATAAAAGTATCGTTAGTAACGCTATACTCAACACATAAATGCGTACAGCCATCAACAACCGAACAAGAGACAGCTAAGCATCTTATAAACATAAACAACGGAAAAGATGCATATTCACTATGTTTGTATTTTCTAATACGATATTACTAATATGTGAATGTTACATGCATTTATTATTGGATACAGTTAAGTAAAACATTAGTTTTATCAAAATCATGTTTATTTTAAATACATCTGTACTTTTTGACTACAGTAAATGGATATATAGTTTGGTCAACCACGTAGTCAGGGTCAGCAGTACATAGACTAATTTCATCTCATGTATTATGTGACCCCCTTAAAATTAGCTTCAAAATTAGGTCTTCAAAAGACACATAATACGCCAGTATATATGGTATATATGTTTTTTCTTTCTTTTCTGGCGGGGGGGGGGGGGGTCTTCAGGCGTCGATTTTAACATCAAATATGTGCGTTTTTGTTGTTTTTTTTCTTTCTCCCTCCATACTGACAGTAACAAGGTTATTAGGTTTTATTATGTAAGTCACAGTTAAATTGGTATCACTAAACCAACCGCTGATCACCCTTAGGTTAGCTGGTCGAGGTGGAGTAAATGCCCTTTCCACCAGCAACCATCATTGGTCACCATACGATAAGGCATATAGTTATTTACGAGATTTATATTTAGACTGTTGTCCTCATTTTTATCACAATGCTTTGGCCGTTATGTCCTCCGCATCTTCCTCGGCTGTATATTGATCTGGCTAACCTACAGGGAATTCTGGACTGAACCCCTCATTTAATCTACGGGGGTAGACTGTTCTCATTCCACTGCTCATGTCTAGAGATATCATCTAGTTCTTACTTTTATTTCATCTCATGTATGATGTGACCCCCTTAAAATTAGCTTCAAAATTAGGCCTTCAAAAGTTGCATGACAGAAAAAATAATCTTGATCTCAGGACAGTCAAGTGTCTCCAAATGATCAATGGGAGAACTGGAAATGAAAATAGTCAGGTCGTTCATATTGCTGGCATTGTTTTCTCTCCATTCAAACAAAAGAAATTATTTACCCTCCACCCCCAATTCACCCTCTGTTAGATTAATATGACTTCTAGCTCTGGTTTGACCAGTCGTTTTGGCAAACCATGAAGAGAACGGAAAGAAATTTGTGAAGAGGATAATGAAAAGTTCTTGGGTATGCCAAAAAGCAATTCCCCAAAGAAAACCTGATGTTTCGTCAGATAGTGGATTAGTCCGAGAACTTTCTCAGGACCTCCATTTTAAGTATTTTAACAGTAAGGAAAAAAAAATATTTATAATAATACTAATAATAATAAAGAGAGAGTAGAAGGAGAGAGAGAGTAGAAGGAGAGAGAGAGTAGAAGGAGAGAGAGAGTAGAAGGAGAGAGAGAGTAGAAGGAGAGAGAGAGTAGAAGGAGAGAGAGAGTAGAAGGAGAGAGAGAGTAGAAGGAGAGAGAGAGTAGAAGGAGAGAGAGAGTAGAAGGAGAGAGAGAGTAGAAGGAGAGAGAGAGTAGAAGGAGAGAGAGAGTAGAAGGAGAGAGAGAGTAGGAGAGAGAGAGTAGAAGGAGAGAGAGAGTAGAAGAGAGAGTAGAAGAGAGAGTAGAAGAGAGAGTAGAAGAGAGAGTAGAAGAGAGAGTAGAAGAGAGAGTAGAAGAGAGAGTAGAAGAGAGAGTAGAAGAGAGAGTAGAGAGAGAAGAGAGAGTAGAAGAGAGAGAAGAGAGAGTAGAAGAGAGAGAAGAGAGAGTAGAAGAGAGAGAAGAAGAGAGAGTAGAAGAGAGAGTAGAAGAGAGAGTAGAAGAGAGAGTAGAAGAGAGAGTAGAAGAGAGAGTAGAAGAGAGAGTAGAAGACAGAGAAGAGAGAGTAGAAGAGAGAGAGGGAGAGAGAGAAAGAAAAGGAAAAAGTAAAATAGGAAAGGAAAAAGAAAAGAAAAAACAATGTTTGACAAAAGTTAAACAATATATAGTTATATTTAAGAAAGTTTTTTCAAGTATAAAAATTTCTACAAGAAATTACTAGTCTTTATACAAACGTTATTTGTCTTGTAATTAAAAAAACAAAACAAAAAAACACCTGTCCTAGTAATGAACGTGTCAAAACAAATGAAATGCCGCCTGCATAAAGGCATGCAACTGAAATGTGCTTAATACGATGGTGATCTTGCTAATCTTGGTTTTTTTCAGCTAGTTGATTAGTTGCTAAGGGGAATTAATCAAAGAGCTTAGAATAAATCTAATGGAACTCTCCTGTCATTCAGTTCATTCCTCCAGCACGGGAAGTTAGTAATTTGTATACGTAATCATCTTCATACATTTTAAGGATTGAAAGTTTGGTAAATTCTGAATATTTTTTCAGAATAAGCACCTTTAAGATGCTTGTCAAAATTACAATCATTTGTAATAAAATGCTCTGCAAGATCCATTGATGTCACATTGTTGTATTTGACATCATTCCTGTGCCCATTGAATCTTTTCCGTTGTGCAACCCACATAAAACAAGTCATGTTTGGTACATTGGTTGGCGTATATTAAATGAGAATCGGTACAATTGTAGAAATTGAGATGTTTCTCTTGGAATTTGTGATAGAATTAATTTTACTCATGTAAGTATTTTATTTCTTTTGAAAGAAACTATTGGGAAAATCTCTTTCAAATGCAGATATTTTTGTATAACATGTTCATAGCTGTCATGTAGTATTTTCAAAATTCCAGCAAACTTTTGATGCCAGTTGATAACTAATGGGATTCTGTCAGAATTTTATTCTGTTTTCAGGGTTTTGACCCGGTATAAAATTATGGTAATCTTCATTTTTAGCCATTTCATTTGCAATTGGTTTCAGTCATGAATCTTCATAGCTGCACTTAACATAAAGCTAAATTATTAGCATGCTTCCAATAATCTTTCATCTCTGTGCAAATTCACCTATGTGTAAAAACTGGCACTTTGGGTTCGATTTTATCGTGTGATAAGTATGATCAGAACGGCACTGTGGGTAAATGTATGATGAGGTAGACTTGCAAAATAGTTTAGTCATTAGACAATTCTGTGGGAACTTTAATCTAATGTCTAAAAATTCAACACTAGCTTTGGAAAAACTAGAAGTAAATTTTATATGTGATTGAAAATTGCTCTTTTGTATAAAAGTATCATAAAATTGTAGAAAGTTTAGTAAACTTTCCTGCATACCTTCCCAGGTGAAGAAAATTTTTTTAATCCCATTACTGGGTTGTACAAGCATCATGTGTACTGTGTTATTTCTTGAGCAAGAAAGCCTGACCGAGCCGAACCCTTTCCAGTCCGATTTTGAACTCGAAGCTTTTCCTTCTTCTTAGCATAATGCCGAATAAAATTGGTTTCAGCCATGACTCTTGATAGCCACGCTTAGCATAATGCCGAATAAAATTATTAGCATGATTCCAATAATCTTTTATCATCTTATGCGTAAAAATTTCCACTTCAGGTTTGATTTTATCGTGATTTGATTTTTACAGTGTAGGCAAATGTATGATGAGGTAGACTTGCAAAATCGTTTAGTCATTAGACAATTCTGTGGGAACTCTAATCTAGTGTCTAAAAATTCAACAATAGCTTTGGAGAAACTAGATGTAAATTTTATATGTGATCAAAAACTGTTCTTTTGTGAAAAACTATAGCAAAATTGGAGAAAGCTTAGCAAACTTTCCTGTGTACTGTGTACAGATGAAGAAAATATCATCAATAAATCACGGCCAAAGTACTGGTTCATTGATTCTGTGATTTGAAAGCTTCGAGTCAATTTTGTTTGAAGTTTGTCATAAAAACATTCACAACAGCTATGAGTGTCACCATTGCACATCCTTTGGTTTGGTGGAAAATCTTTTTCCAAAACTTCATCGTGTTGCTTTCCAAGATGAAACATAAGTTTACAGAGAAAAATTGATGGAATGGTTTTGTTTCTCAAAACCTTTGTCGCATTCTTCATTTCCTTCATCATGATCAGTATTTGGATGAAGAAATGAGACATCCGCGATGACCAAAAAGAAATGATGAAAATCATTTTTTTATGCTGAGAATTTATTTATTTTAGAAATAAAATCAAATGTGTACGGGACATAAGACTAAGACCATTTTGCTATGGGAGATAAAAATTCCAGCAAAATTTTGATGCCAGTTGATAACTAATGGGATTCTGTCAGAATTTTTATTCTGTTTTCAGGGTTTTGACCCGGTATAAAATTATGGTAATCTTCATTTTTAGCCATTTCATTTGTAGTTGGTTTCAGTCACGACTCTTCATAGCCGCGCTTAGCATAATGTCGAATAAAATTATTAGCATGCTTCCAATAATCTTTTATCATCTTATGCGTAAAAATTTCCACTTTGGGTTTGATTTTATCGTGTGATAAAGCTGATCAGAACGGCAGTGTGGGCAAATGTATGATGAGGTAGACTTGCAAAATAGTTCGGTCATTAGATAATTCCTTGAGAACTTTAGTGTCTATAAGTTCAACACTAGCTTTGGAGAAACTAGATGTAACTTTTATATGTGAGTGAAAATTGCTCTTTTGTATAAAAGTATCATAAAATTGTAGAAAGTTTAGTAAACTTTCCTCTTCTATGAGCATTTTGAAGAGTACAACGATCGAAAACTCCGATGTTGTTTTGAGTGTGGATGCTTGCATTTGTTAAAATTGGTCTAATGTTTTTATTTCTTTTGAAAGAAATGATAGACAGGTTGGAAAAAAATCTCTTTCAAACGCGAATATTGTTATGCAATGTGTTCATAGCAATAATAATAATAATTCCGTTTTTCACATTTTCCGACAAATCTTAAGTTAATGAGTAAGCCCATGGCGAATTTTACGACAAAATATCCATAAAAATTCCCCTACTGCATGGAAAAATATTTGAGCTTCACAACTTGAACAAAATACTGCAATAACAATCTGAATGCTGGTACACCTCAGGATGTTGTAATGGTTAACAAGCCTGTCTCAGTAGAACAATTAGTACCGAGTAGTGAGTTTGATCCTCACTGGGTGCCCAGTTCTTTTGACCTTGTGGTACATCTAAGCTATGCTTAGAAAACCATAAATATGAATGCTGTTCGTTATTTTAAGAAGTGGGTACAAATGAAAGGATTTGAAATTGACAACTTTTTCCATTTCACTGAAAGAGCCGTCAAACACTATAGCTATTTTCCCTTCTTTCATTTTCTCACTGAAAGCGAGTAGTGTCTTTTCTACACTTTCTATGTGATCAAAATGGAATAGTCCATTATTTATGGGGTATTGGCAGGAGACGTTAAACACTTTTCTTTCTTTCCTTCTTTTCCAACAGGCCTCAGTGACAAAGATGTAGCGAATTAGACTCGATAGAGTGCCGCTTGATCATATATTCTGTGGTGGAACTCATCCGAGTTTCCCTTACCCATAGGACTGTGCTACTATGAGCCACAACTACTATCCCCAAGCCGCTCCATCCAGAGCATTAGAAGCTTCAATTTTCAAAGCTTTAAGGTTTCAATTCTCGGTAGTGGATGTGCACTGCTGATGAGTCCCAAATATAGGACGAAACGGCCGTCCAGTGTTTTCTGTTGAGGTTTCTTCTAGACTCAATGAATTAATTATATATATATATATATATATATATATAAAAACCACACATTATGAAATGGACAAGGTGCGACAATTATTTACACTCTTTTTAATGTTTATACGCTCTTTTTATAGATACAAGTATTTAAGTAAATGCTCTATTTTATAATAAAAAGTATTAACAACATTTACCGGCCTGAATGTCCGAGAAATTTTCATAGAAAATAGGAGGACTCCTATTTTCTATGAAAATTTCTGACATTCAGGCCGGTAAATGTTGTTAATACTGTTTATTATAAACAGAGCATTTACTTAAATATTTGTATCTATAAAAAGAATGTATAAACATAAAAAAATGTCATTATATATATATATATATATATATATATATATATGCTCCAAGTTAGCAGGAAGGCCAAGACCGACTTTGCATTTCCCAACTCTCATCGATAGTGGAAATAATCAATTTTTTCATGCTTCTATGCTAGTTTTCATGTAGTTTGTGGCCATTTTCTACTGGCCTGAGTGAGAGCCTATAGCTGGCTGCCACAAATAGGCAGGAAGATTCTATTGGCCAGCGTGACAGCCAACAGCTGACTGACCTGAATGTTAACTAGCATGCAAAAAAAAATCGATAGCTGCATTCGTCACAAGTGGGAAAAATTTTAATCTGCATGGCACTTTACTCCAATTGGCTCATTCGCTTGCTTAAACTCAACGTTGATTCTGATTCCGCAGAACTGGGTTGGGTGGGAAAAAGTATTTGTTGTTAACATTCTTTTTTCATTCGGTTTTTCCAGTTACGAGTCCTTTTTTAAAGCTGATCATTTTGTGTTCATTTTGTTTAGTTCTTTTTTTCGTAAAAAAAGTTTTTTTTCAGATTTAATGTTTAGTATAGAGCCTAGAAAAAATTTGCAGTGTGAGATAGGCAAGAAGTAAGGCATGTAGCAACATCAGCACGGCAATGCTGCTAGTATATATATATATATTTTTGAGATGAGGTATTGTAACTATTTACATCATTTGGATTATTGTCCTCATCTTTATTACCATATTCCCAATGTTTTGACAAATGGAATTCCAAATCAAACCCTTTAATTAGGAGAATATATCCCTGTGGATTAAATAATGGGTTCGGTTCAAAATTCCAATGTATATCACCTGAAGAAGGCTGGAGAGTACCTCTCAATATTATTTTTAGTTACACTCTCTCCACAGACAGAGAGACAACTGAGAGATGAAATGTAGTTTATCTGCCCTTAGCAGATACTACACTTTGATCCCAGCCAAAAGGCCGAGCAATGATTACATTTTTCAGCGCCCACACATATAGCTACTGAACGTGACACCAGGTCAAAGCTTAGACTGGGTTTACTGGCAATAACGCAGAAAAATTGCCCAAGCTCTCACAGGACTTCCCTTTTGGTGATACCTCAAGTGCTGGCAAATGAAAGTGTGGTACAGCCTGGTGGGGAATGCCAAAAGGTCATGAATATGGCAATATAGATGAAGACAACAGTCCGAATTATACAAATTCGGTAAATATATATAATACACAAACAGACTTTTAAATGTGTGTTGTCTGTAGTGGAATGGCATTCAATACTGGAGATAGAGCATCTGTAGATAAAAGTAAGGTAGTTCGGACACTGGAATCAACACTGTGTGTGTGGGGGGGCTCTCCCATTGTCTCCAACTTATGAGGGTCTAACAATTTAGCCCCCTAGAACCCTGTATCCAGACTACCCTGCAAACTTTTCAGAAGAACTGAAGACAGAACTTTCTCACAGTGCTCCCAAAACAGCTCTCCCAAAGACTTTGGCCTTCTCCTAGACTGGTTACCAACCAAGAATAAAAAGCTACTCATAGTAGTTAGACATATGGTTTCTAAATCCCAACTTTATGCATTTCTAAATCACTATAAATAATTTCAAATACATTCATTTTTTTTTTTTTTTTTACATCTTACAACGGCATGAAGTGGGACACATAAAATCTGTATACAGTGTAACTCGGATATAGGAGAAACCCGGATATGAGAGAGATTTTCTCTGGTCCCAAATTAGAGCCTGTGTTAATGTATATATAATAGACCAAACCTGGATATAAGAGACTTCTTCTCTGGTCCCGACAACTCTCTTATATCCAGGTTACACTGTATTTGTAAGTGACCTGGGATTGCAACGGAAATATTTGTCGCAGATTATTTCCACAACGCAGATAATAAATGACTACGTTCAGACTCGAACATCAGGGGTGGGGCAGAAAGAAATGCCGAAAACTCGATTCGCAGGTACCATCTCACAAATCCCAATGCACGCAACCAGTCAGAAAAGTAACTCCCTCTCCGACAAAAGCGGGTAGCCAAAATACCCGACTAGTACCCAGAATCGAGGACACCAACTGCTTTTATCGGCCGAGCATTTTTTCCATTCGTCGACAGTTGAGAGAGGTCATTCAATTTTTGCATATCAAAATACTTTTATAGCGACTCCTGCAATGGACTTGTTTTTTTTTTTATTTAAATTCCGTCTTCAGCATGTCATGCGGAATACGTGCCCCCTTTTTTTTTGGTAAGTAATTTTTCTGTCGGGTTTGATGAGGTAAGTCATCGTTTTCTTCGCTATAATATTCTAACGCAATTTTGTTTGTTTCTCATTAAAAACTTTTAGTGAACCAATATGAAAAACTCCTGTGTCCCAAATGAGTGACAAGTCCTCACCACCACACCCAGCACAACCAACAATACCACCTAGGAACCTCATTACCTCTACCCTATCCCCACTGCCCCTGCGTGCCAAGATGTGCCCTGGAAAATATATAACAGACTCCTTCATTAAGGATAGTAAATTTTTGCTAGTTTACTAAAGTGACAGAAAAAAAAGTGGGGGGGTAGGGAGAAAAGTCGAGGGAAGGAACTATTAGGGGTTTGCATTGTTAATAGGGGGTTACAGGTAAAGAAAGGTTTTGGGGAAGGGGAAAAGGCTTAAAGATCTTGTGACCGCATTATGTGTACCCACCCAATTCCCAAGGAAGAAATTCAGGGCAAGCTAGGTATTTGTCATATAGCCCTTGTAGGGGTTCACATTGTTTTAATAGGCAATTGTAATGGACCCCCTAAGGTTCTAGAGGCTTTAATCTATACAAAGTCAAGTATAAAGGAAAGTAGAGAGGGTGGGTGAGATTTGAGAGCTGAGTTCAAATTATTCAAAGAATTTTTTTTTTTTTTTAAGTGTAAGGAGCTTTTTTTCTTTCTGTTTGAAAGTTTGGTTTGGTTCGTTTCATTTTATGGCATATCAACCCCAATGGGTCATTTCATGCCGACAACTTTTTTTCCTGGTAATATTTTTGTTTTGTCAAATTTATTTCTGGTAATATTTTTTTTCCTTGAAAATGTATAGCTGGTAATATTATTTTTAAAAAACGTATTGCTGGTAATAATTTTTTTTTTTTTTCATTAAAAAATTCAATTCTGGTAATGTTTTTACAAAATATTTCTGATATTAAAACCTATTTTTACACTTTTATCATGCTTTTTACAGGGTTATCTATTTGCCCATACCTGGGACCCTAACAGGTGCTACTACCCTGGGTCGGGTGAACCTGGGAACACCAGCAATTAAGAGATGGTTCCACACTCCTCAAAGCCTCCTTGCTGTTGGACGTAGTTTATTGTCTTACCCTGGACTCGGATGTAGTTTATCGTCTTACCCTGGACTCGGATGTAGTTTATCGTCTTACCCCGGACTAGGATGTAGTTTATTGTCATACCCCGGACGGGTGTTTGAAAGTAAAATGCAAACTATAGATTGGTTCTTAAAGTTAAGCAATATGGAGAAGTGGCTTCCCTCTGTGTTTTTTACAAATATTTTCATGGCAGCTGCTCTGACAAGCTTTTTTTTCACTCTGGTGCCCAGACAACATGAATTTAAGTGTGCCACCAGATTGGCATCATTGACATTTACCACCACCACTTCTACACTCCAACAGTTTCTTTTCTCGCACTTCCCACCTGTGTAACTCCATTATGATTTCTTGCTTCCCTGGCAATTACAATCTCAAAAATTTAAATGCAACATCAATCACCATTTTCTATCTTGAACTAAGTTCCTTTTTTGTCCGTTCCTCAATTCTCAGTATTCTTATTCCACTACCCCATGTCCTAGCCACCTTACCGCCTTGCTTGGGGTGAAACAATTAAAAAAGAAAAAAATATATTATTATCGCTTTTAATTAGCCAGTTTCGCAAACAAACACCTGGTCATTATTCTATGGAAATAAGTTCAAAATATTCACAATACATCAATTTGATGCCAGTTGAAATGTCTTATGAAAAACCGTTTAGATTGTATATGGGGTGGCAGAAATACCGTTCACATAACGGCAAGACATTAGCTAGATCAGTCGTTCTTAACTGTTTTTGAGTCATGCTCCACTTTGGGATTTCTAAAATTCTGGTGCCATTGTACACTTCGACCTTCTTCAGGTGACATATGTGCTTATTAGTGTAAAAGTACACTAATCACACTCTACAAGAGGCTTTCCTGAGATTGACCATAGAGAATTGTGAGATCAGTGTACTTTCAATATATTTTCTTCTTAATAAATTCTTTTAGCTTTTAATCAAAGGAACAGCTGCAAATCATTATTTGGAAATAGGTTAAAAGGTATTTATAATACCGAAAAAAAATGTCAGCTAGAATGCCGATGTCCTGAAAAGTCTTTAGACGTAATGTTTGTATTGGGGAATCAGTTAAAAATGTTTATATTATGACAATTTGAAGCTGTGCCGATGTAATATTGTATCCACTAAGACTTGGGTCTGCTCATAAAGAAAAAAAAACAAAGAAACAAAAAATAACTTGGTTTTATTAGAAGACAAATTCTTAATAAACCTTCCTTAAGAGTGCAAGCATATACCAACAATGAAGTCACTCCAGTGCCGAGATCTGTTTGGGAAACTAGAACACCAAACTCGTAAAAGAGTCTTCAACCTTTGCTGTCATTATAACTAATGCCAATAACTTATTTATTAGGATTTATAATTAAATCAATGATAATGGGATTACGTATTAAAAAAATAAGATGTTTAGAAAATTAATTTCACACGTGTGACAAATGACTGGAGGTGACAGGAATTGCTTACAACAGTAGCAGATCAATGTGGCATGAGGCCAAAAATATGGGACACCCAGTGAGGATCAAACTCAGTACTCGGTCATAACTGCATGAATTCAAGCATGCTACTAGGTTGGCATCTCGGTCCCACCCTTTCACTGTCGAAACGGTTAAATGTAGCTTCTACTTCAACAGCCTCTTATCACGCACTTCCCGACAGTGGAACTCCCTTCCTCTTACTCAATTCCCTGATAGCTATAATCTTCAAATATTCAAATGCAATGTCAATCGACATCTTCTGATGCCTTGATCTTGATTACCATTTTTCTCTATATCCTTTTTTTCAAACACACCTCTTTATTTACTCTTGCTCACACTCTCTGTAACCCCATGCGTGCTAGTGGCACTTCCGCCCTGCTTGGGGTGATATGCTTAAAGCAAAAAGAAAGAAAAAAAAAAAATTGAACTAGTTCAACCCACTTTTCAAGAAACAATTGACTGATCATCTGAATCTTTTTCTATGGAGGGGCAGAGAATTCTTCAGCAAAACTACATTTGGCACAAAGAATTTTTCAGCAATGCCACATTGGGTGCAAAAGAGAACTCTTTGGCAACACCACAATGAGCTCAAAAAAAAAAAAAAAAGAATTCTTTTGCAATTCTTATTGCACCCCCTAAACTCCACAAGGAGTAATGAAAGTTTATAACGTTATCAAGGAGGGACTCAGCAGCTCCCGCCTAGATACGGCAACAGATATCCGAAAAACAGGTACCCCGTGAACTTACAAGAAAAAATTTCAGCACTTGTCTGACATCCAACAAAAAAAAAAAGTTCTAACAGACGAAAAGTCCAAGAATAGCAAACGCCTACATTTTGCATACATATGAACCATTAACGGATCAGTGTGTAGTAAGGTAATAGATTTAATATGCACTGGAATGTATATTCCAAATTTTTAAATGTCATATTTGTACTTTAATCTCTGAAAAACTGTCTGCGGTACTTTTGGTGACTAGAGTTCGATTAAACACAAGCCTAGAGTAGGTTAGTATCGTTTATCACTGGTTAGTACACTGTTAGTACACTGTCAGAGCTTGGATATCTTTAAAAGTGTAGATCTGTTGTCTAACCAAAAGTGACGGTTCCCCGCTATGATTTGCTGAATCAGTAACTCACCTGTAGACTTGACCCGTTCCGATCGACATATACTGGCTGGTAGAGATTCTGGAAAAAAAAAGAAAAGTGAAAATGAAGTTATATGGAATATTAAGAAAAATGGGCATCATTATTTTTTTTTCCCCTCACTCTTTGAAAATATTGTTTTACAGTTAATTGTTTTGCATCATCTGGGTAACAGAATTATTCATTATAAGGGGGGGGGGTACAATTTACATTTTTCAAAAAGTTTTAATAGATGAAGCATGCTGAAAAATTATCATCTCTCTATTCACAGTAAATATTGGTCTACATTTTCATTGTCGAGAGATTCACGTTCAAACTCCAGTGTCAGCAGTGACACTTTTCAGTCACAAATGACGTTAAAACATGTGAATTTACTAAATACAACATAGTAATGATAAAAAGAAAAAGAAAAAAAAACCCCGACGAGTAGATGAAATGATCACTGGAGATTGGTTTGTTTTCTTTTATTTTGTTTTATGGCATATCAACCTCAATGGGTTATTTAATGTTGGTAAGATTTTTTTCTTCAAAAATGTATTGCTGGTAATATTTTTTAAACTGTATTGCTGGTGATAATGTATTGCCTGTTAAAATTTTTTTCCTTCAAAAATTCATTGCTGGTAATAATTTTTTTTGCAAAAATGTTTTGTTTGTATCAAAACCTATTTTTACATTTTCA
>OZ038497.1:16038458-16075958 GCA_964036315.1 Acanthosepion esculentum | reverse complement strand
CACAAACGAAACAAGGAGAGAGAGAGAGACACACAAACGAAACAAGGAGAGAGAGACACACAAACGAAACAAGGAGAGAGAGAGAGACACACAAACGAAACAAGGAGAGAGAGAGAGAGAGACACACAAACGAAACAAGGAGAGAGAGAGAGACACACAAACGAAACAAGGAGAGAGAGAGAGAGACACACACAAACGAAACAAGGAGAGAGAGAGAGAGACACACACAAACGAAACAAGGAGAGAGAGAGAGAGACACACACAAACGAAACCAGGAGAGAGAGAGAGAGAGACACACAAACGAAACAAGGAGAGAGAGAGAGACACACAAACGAAACAAGGAGAGAGAGAGAGACACACAAACGAAACAAGGAGAGAGAGAGAGACACACAAACGAAACAAGGAGAGAGAGAGAGACACACAAACGAAACAAGGAGAGAGAGAGAGACACACAAACGAAACAAGGAGAGAGAGAGAGACACACAAACGAAACAAGGAGAGAGAGAGAGACACACAAACGAAACAAGGAGAGAGAGAGAGACACACAAACGAAACAAGGAGAGAGAGAGAGACACACAAACGAAACAAGGAGAGAGAGAGAGACACACAAACGAAACAAGGAGAGAGAGAGACACACACAAACGAAACAAGGAGAGAGAGAGAGACACACAAACGAAACAAGGAGAGAGAGAGACACACAAACGAAACAAGGAGAGAGAGAGAGACACACAAACGAAACAAGGAGAGAGAGAGAGACACACAAACGAAACAAGGAGAGAGAGAGACACACAAACGAAACAAGGAGAGAGAGAGACACACAAACGAAACAAGGAGAGAGAGAGACACACAAACGAAACAAGGAGAGAGAGAGACACACAAACGAAACAAGGAGAGAGAGAGACACACAAACGAAACAAGGAGAGAGAGAGACACACAAACGAAACAAGGAGAGAGAGAGACACACACAAACGAAACAAGGAGAGAGAGAGAGACACACAAACGAAACAAGGAGAGAGAGAGAGACACACAAACGAAACAAGGAGAGAGAGAGAGAGAGACACACAAACGAAACAAGGAGAGAGAGAGAGACACACACACACACAAACGAAACAAGGAGAGAGAGAGACACACACACACACACAAACGAAACAAGGAGAGAGAGAGACACACACACACACACAAACGAAACAAGGAGAGAGAGAGAGACACACACACAAACGAAACAAGGAGAGAGAGAGACTGAAAGAAACAGAGAGAGAAAAAGAAGATAACGCATTAGTAAACAGACGAGTGATAGAGAGAGAGGGACAGGAGCGAGAGATAAAAAAAAAACAGAAGAAAAGAGAATGTAGAGAGTGTCTAAAAGAAACAAAGAATAAGAAAGTGAGTGTAGCTAATTGTTGAACGAAAAGACGCGTCTGATAAATATTGCTAGTCAAGTCGTTGGCGCCACACAGCAATTTTATGTCTGAATAGAGAAAGAGGATTGCCTCTTTGTGGTAATGGCAGTAGAAGACGCATATATATATATATATATATATATATATTACACACATACACGTGCGTGTGTTTAGATGCCTTTGCACATACACAGACCTTATACACTCATTTATGCATGCGTCATTTGACTAAACCCACACACACACCTAAGTTATCCGTATCTTCGTGTGAAGGGGTTGTTGTTTAAAATGTCCTGTTTAAGACAAAGGGCCAATCAGTTCTTTAGACATTCATATAAGCTCCTTCGTGTACACACACACACGTGTGTGTGTGTGTGCATTAAATAAACAAATACATGGACAGAGAACATTCTTAAATTACCTGTGTGTGTGTTTGTGTGTGAGAGAGAGAGTTGGCAAAGTCTTCTACCAAATGTTTTACTATCAGACGTGCAGAACTTTACTCATTCCTTGGCATAAAAAAGCAATGGTCAGTAATGCGACCATTGCAAGTTTAACGAGTTCGTTTTTTTTTCTCTCCCTTCACTAGGCGTCCCACATTGTCATTTTATGTCCAGAGAAAAGTTGAGGGGACTGAGAGAGAAAGGGAAAGAGACACACAGAAAGTGGGAGGGGACAAAATACAGACAGAGAGAGAGACCGAAGGGGTGAAGAGACCAATGCTGGAGAACAGAGAGATAGGGAGAGACCAATGCTGGAGAACAGAGAGAGAGGGAGAGACCAATGCTGGAGAACAGAGAGAGAGAGGGAGAGGGAGAGACCAATGTTGGAGAACAGAGAGAGATGGAGAGACCAATGTTGGAGAACAGAGAGAGAGAGAGAGAGAGAGGGAGGGAGAGACCAATGCTGGAGAACAGAGAGAGAGAGAGAGAGAGAGGGAGAGACCAATGCTGGAGAACAGAGAGAGAGAGAGAGGGAGAGACCAATGCTGGAGAACAGAGAGAGAGAGAGAGAGGGGGAGAGACCAATGCTGGAGAACAGAGAGAGAGAGAGAGAGGGGGAGAGACCAATGCTGGAGAACAGAGAGAGAGAGAGAGAGAGGGAGAGACCAATGCTGGAGAACAGAGAGAGAGGGAGAGACCAATGCTGGAGAACAGAGAGAGAGGGAGAGACCAATGCTGGAGAACAGAGAGAGAGGGAGAGACCAATGCTGGAGAACAGAGAGAGTGAGAGAGAGACTAAAGGTGAAGAACAGAGAGAGAGAGAGACTAAAGGTGAAGAACAGAGAAAGAGAGAGACTAAAGGTGAAGAACAGAGAAAGAGAGAAAGAAACCAAGTGTGTGAAGGAGAGAGAGAGAGTGAGAAAGAGATAAAAACTAGGGGGGTGAAGAACACAGAGAGAAAGTAAGAGTCACCGCGGGGGGGGGGCTGGAACAGAAAAGGGGAGAGAGAGACTGAAATGTGGGGAGAGAGAGACTGAAATGTGGGGAGAACAGAGAGGGCCGTGTTTCACAATATTGTCTATGTAATTTCACTGGATGCCCTATATTAGTAGGCTTGTACTAATCTCTTTTCATTAAACACACACACACAATATATATATATATATATATATATATATATATATATATGACACAGAGAGAGATAGATAGGTGTGAGTATAAGAAGATGTATACAATGCACCTATTTGACATTTCATGCTATTAAAACTCTCATGAATTATCTTCATAAAGATTTTTTTCCTACGGACAGTTTATTTCTTTATTTTATTTTTAAACAAACCTGAAAGACAACAACAAAAACTACAAATACCTCACAACGAGTTTGCATATAAAAAAATACCATCAACATCATTATTATCATTATTATTATTATTAATATATAGAGTTTCATTTACCGTCCACGTTCGCTTCGCACTCACGAGTCGCTTGGAAAGCACAGCAGGAATTATACAGCAGCAGTTGAATAAGCTAAACTCGTTCTGAGGCGGACCTATCTTGGGATGAAGATGCTGCAGTAGGCTGCTTCTCTATCTAAAAAGACGAATCTGTTTCTGTTCTACTTAGAGGTGAACCGACTCGAAAGAGGCCTGGGGGGCGGTGCCTAGAATTCTCCTGACGGGCACTTTCCCATGAGATAGAGTCCATTCAATTCGGTTAAGAGAAATATCTACCTACCTATTGGGGATTTTTGCGCCCATCCCCACCTGCTTATAAAGATCGGAGTAGAAAGGAAAAAAAAAAAAAAAAAAAAAAAAAAAAAAAGGGGTTTGCTTCGCAAAAATTAATTAACCCCAGAACACTAACCATTAATTAAAGTTACACTACTAATTAAAGTTATACTACTAACCATGGGTATATCATACCCGATTTTGAAAATATCAAAAAAAATATAAATCTTTATTTGAAATATTTTACATGCAGGCACTTCAAACTTTGTACGTTGAGATAACATTAATAGGAACTGAAAATCAGGTACTGAAAATTGTAATTAAAAATAGGAAAATTTGCGCTGGGTACTATATACCCATGTTTAGTGTTCTAGGGTTAATAAAATGAACTTTTTACGTTGGCAGCGTGGAAAGAATACGGGTCACGACGGGGTGGCGATCAAGTCTCTAGTTTGAGCCATAATTTTCATGCCTACAATAATAATTTATATTCTTTCGTATCGATTATATATTCCAGTCGAATCCATTACATTCATTTTACGTGCTAATACCCTTGGGAAAGGTATGAATCCTCTTCTCCGCCAAGCTATGGGTAAAAATAGCAGGACAGACCCGGTCCTACAGCCTTGGATGGCAACTGGTATACCGCAGAAAGAATTGACAACCTACTGCGGGAAAAAATCTGACTCGTCAGTCATGTATTGAAAGATACATGATCGCTTAAGTGTGTATCACGCATGGAACATAACTGTCTGATAACCTCTAAAAAGGCGCTTTCGAAAATGTTCCAATAAAAATGTGATAACAACGTTAAATATTTTTTATTTATTTTTAAATATGGTATCTCTTCAGAACATATGCTATAACGGTCCTCCACAAGTTCCTTTTTCATTATCTGCGAATTACGAGAACTTTCTTGGGAAAGTTAGGGGAGTAGATTCCAGTTTGGGAATTATATTCAAATATGTCCTAAAACTTGACGCCAGCTTTAAAAGCTAGATGTCCAATGCTTGCTCTACTATTTAACTCGTGGCTGTTGGGAGGGAAATAGATGGATTCATGCCTTTCTCAAGGGCATCAGTGCGTAAGGGAAGTAGGTCTAAACTTGAACCTGGCCCGTAGATTTTGCTCTTCACTCTGACGTTTCATGCCTGATTGCTTTAAAACGAACTTTTCGAAAGCAGCTTCTTGACAAATGAAAGTAAATACAGTTACCCCACCTCAGCCACAATTTATTTAAAAGAAATATATCACTGAGTTTTCGGATTTTAATAAAGTTCCCAATCTTAAAAAAAAAAAAAGGTCACCGTTTTAATTCTCGATGTTAAATGCCTTCTAGATTTGAGGCGGCAAAATGTTTTTTTTAAAAACAGCTTTTAAGGAAGAAATAAAAAAAGATAACTTAACGTTAAAGAGGAAATAGGATTGAAAAAATATTGAGACAGGCGTTAGTAAGAAAGAAAAAGGTCATAAGGTCACTTATGTGGTTGCCCATAAGGGTAGCGACGTTATTTAAACTGAACGGGACAGATTGGGGTGTAAACCCCACATGCAGCCAACTCACACGAGAAATTTACATAACACCGCCGCCCTTTCTTGTTTCAGAGAAAATAGATTTAACATCGAGGCACAGATTGTTTTATTTTTATTTTTTTTTATTACGAAGCTTCTAAACAATGTACAAATTAGTCCAAAGACTAATCCTATCTTAAGGACGAAGAATGGCCGTCAATTTTTTTTTTCTGACACTTTCATTTGAAATAAAAATTCACCTTTCAAAAATTTCGAAATAAGTTTCGTTTTGCAATAGAATCCTTATTCTTTGTACTTCGAAATTATTCTGGTCACACATGAGATGTAGCGTCCTAAATAAGACGATAAACTACATCCAACGGCCATCCTGGGTATGACGATAAACTACATCCGCGACCTGGGTAAGACGATAATCTACACCCGCATCCTGGGTAAGACGATAATCTACACCCGCATCCTGGGTAAGACGATAAACTCCATCCAACATCAAGAGCTCTAATCAGAAGGTTTTGAGGAGCGTGGAACCACCTCCTAATTGCTTGTGTTCCCAGGTCCACCCTGACCCGGGGTGGTACCACATATCAGGGTCCCAGCTATGAGCAAAACGTTAACCCCAAAGTGGGATCAAAACACTATGAAAGTATAAAAATAGGTTTTAATACCAGCAATACATTTTTGAAAAAAAAAAAAAAAAAAAAAATTACCAGAATAAAAAAATTGTCGGATTAAATAACCCATTGAGGTTGATATGCCGTAAAACAAAAACCATAAAATGTAAGAATGACTTTTATATGTCCTTGTTCCTTCTGAGAACGTGGACGATCATGGCTCTCCACAACTTCCTACACTTTGTAGAGTGTCTTTTCACCTCTTTCCCCCTGGTCTGCCATTGGTTAGACAAGCTCGTTAGGAATGTTACGTGCAGTTTTTTGCCTTTGTCTTGTGAGTACCAAATTCGCCAAGCCCTCTTTCCTCATTATGCGTCAGAGAAATCCTAACCGTCTCTTTCTGGTGTTAAGTATATGCGTCCTTTGTTTCAATTTTCCTTAAAATATCTTCGTTATTCACATTTCCCGCCCATGGCATTCTCAGTATCCTTTTGTAGAACCACAATTCTTATTCTTCTTCGTAGCCTCTTGCTCGCTAGATAGAAGTTTAGATATTTTTAAGCAACTTTATTTTAAAATAAGATTTCAAATTTGTTTGGTAATCAGTCCTAGTTCTTTGTACTTTGAAATTTTTTTTTACCGCATAGAAAAACTAAAAATTTGTGATGCTTTTTTTGTTGTTTTTTTTTGTTTACCGAAAAATGTCTGCCACTTCAGCGTGTGATTTACAGATCTTAAGAACAGAAGCGAAATGCGAAATTCTACTAAAGTGTGTGATCTCCACTTTAAAAACGATAAATGAATACACAGAGCCTCGAATGATCATGGCTGGACACTTGCTCTTCAAGAGAGGGGGGGAACTGTATCAATCCAAACATTTCAATCAAATCTAGATTTTATTTGTGGGGAAATTATGCGATCGAATGGTCAAAATTTATTTGTAGCATTTAACTTTTATCAAAAAAAAAAAAAAAAAAAAAAAAAAACGTTAAAATTAATGAAAATCTGCCCCATACGATTTAAGACATAAAAATCATTTAGCAAATCAACCTTCCTGTTGCCAGGGTTTCTACCAATTTGGTTGAATCGTCAAGCTGTAAATGTACTGCCTGACAATTCTGTCAATTTAGTAGAAACCGTGGCAGCAGGAAGGTTAGTTTGCTAAAAATGTTTTCTTAAATTGCTCGACGTTTTCATTCTATTTTGAAAATTGTATTAAAAACGATTTCATTTACCGTCCCCCCCCCCCACACCAACATCATTCGCAGTGTTGATCACCCGCTGAATTCCTATCGAAATAATAGCTACCAAACCATAAACAAAATATGGGAGATCCGTGGCTGTTCTAAAGTAACATTTGAACGAAGTAGAACGGTCGTTTAAGATTTGCCCGCGTTCAAATGATCTTTATTCTTTAAGAAAGAAAGAAAAAAAAAAAAAGTGACATCAGAATGACGTCAAAATCCGCGAAAAATATTCATCCTTTCACCCATTAACTGCCAAATTTTTTGAATACGCAATTTTGGCCCAGACAGGTGTCTTAGAAGTTTATTTATTCCTTAGGTTTAATTTCAGAAGTTACCATTATCGTTTTTATAGAAACTAGAACATCAAATATATGTGTATAAAACATCAAAAAATAATATTGATTAGAAATAATAAAAAAATACTTTTCAAAATAGTCATTATTTTTCTACACGTGAAATTTACGACAGAAAGTGTCTTCTTACAGCTAATAATAAAAACTTTAAAGGCTAAGTGTTGTAAAATATACCTCTGCAAATGCAATGTATGTATGCAATTCAATGTAAATACAAGGAATAACATGCAGTGAGTTTAATTTTAACAGATCCCCAAATGGTGCTCATGGCAGGTAATGGGTTAAGTCCGTTGTACTTGGTTTAATTTGCAACCTATATAAATGTAGGTAAGAAAAAAATGTTGATAACAGACAGGGTCACAAATCATTACTCGGGACCCCAAATCAGGCTTGCAAAAAAAATAAATAAATAATATAAAATAAAATAAAAAATTATATATATTGGTCGCACTTTCGAATTTAAGCTTGTAAAAAGTCTAACAAAATATGTAGTAACGTATTAAAAATAAAAGCTTGTATAACACGCTGTATGCAGATGGCTGAGGTGAGGCAGTCTACTCCGACCTTATTTTTTTTAAGCGCTGAAGTCTATGAGGCTAGCTTTTAAAGCACCTCCCATTCTACAGCTTACATCTAAACTTCGCTTATACAGAGACAAGTAATTTCCCCTTGAGAGCATAATATTTTCAAAAATAAATATTATTTGCCTTGATAAAGTCCCTCAGTAGACGAAACGCGCCGGTTAAGTTTCCCTTTTGTCTTTATACATATTGTAATTTTACTGGTATACTCTATTTGAAATTTTATACAGACATAAAAGTGGGAATAAGTGACTATTACGTAATCGATCCCCACAGACACATTACTATTTAGGTAACAGGTAACTTCACCTGTACATTACACTAACAGGTGGAGATACGCAAGCATGTTAAACAAACAAAAAGGTATAAGAAGGAAGAAGTATCACACTAAATAAAGAGGGAAAGAAAGCGTGTTACGCCAGCTCAAAGCAGACAAAAAAGAAGCGAGTTATCCGAGCTCAAAAAACAAAGAAAACGGAGGACAAGCACACGTTATGCAAACGCGAACGTGGGAAGAGAGAGAGCTCCCATTACATAACCTTGACTCTTCAGACAGGTCAGATGGAGGAATAGTCAACGAGTGTCGGGAGCGTGTCAGATTATAATACAAAAAAAAAAAACAAAAAACAAAAAGAAGATTGTCTAGTCAGGACATCTTACATTAAAAGGTAAAAATGTAAATGGCACAGCCACTCATATCCGAGGGTGCCAGTCTACTACCTAATCCCTACTGCAGACGCCTGCTCAAGCACATTTGTGTTTGTTCAATACCCAGAGCTCACCTGTGGTTTATACTGCAACTATGCTGAGCGGACCATACTTACGGTTTCTGGGAGAGAGCGTATTATCTAGTGTGATCAACAATTTGAACAAAGCCAGTACGCTCAAACCCTCGGTCACGATGACTTTTGATTTCGTGCTAGAGCAACCACCAACGGCTCCCCAAGGGTTCCGTATACTCACAAGGTTATTGGTTCACCACTGCCGTGGCCTGGTATTGAACTCACAACTCTGCGTCTAGCCACTAGATCTAACCAAAGTCATTATCCACTGAGCCATGTGTCCTTGGGGAGTCGAGTTAAAAGGAAATAACTGAGACATCAGGAAGAGGCATGACACGTGGAACTAGAACAATCTACCCCAGTGGACGAAATAAAGGGTTCGGTTCGAAATTCCAATCACCTGAAGAAGGCAGAAGCATACAACGGCCGAAACTTTGTGAATATGGCAATGAAGGAGGAGGATAACAGTCCGAATAATGTAAATAATGCAAGTCATCATAATACGTCATCTCAGAGATATAGACAGAAATAGGAACTTTTCAAGAACAGCGAACCCAATAACCCCTATGTCAAGAATAGTATCAACGACTTGACAAAATCTGTCCTATTTATTAAATTCAATGTCGGAAATATAAATGAACTCTTTTACTGATAAATGAACCATTAAAAAGAACCTTTTATTCAGTTTCCATGAGAAAACAATTCAAATGAATTTATTATTGAAAGGATATTGCATGGTGATTGCATTACAAAACCCCAATAACCTGTTAACCGTATTCCGTCCCATCTTCATGAACCGATTTAAATAACCCGGCAGAAAATCTTTCATTTGGCACTTCCATCCATAACCACCCAAAGTGGAACTGAACTTTGTCCAATTCATAAATATTTTACAAGATTCATATTTTAATTCTCTTCGAAGTGATTTGTTCTTCATTCAGTCACTGGTAAGATATCCCCCCCCCCCCAAGTACAACTTCCGTGAACGCAGATCTAAGTAATTTCCAATGGCACGCAGGCGCAAATGACATCACGAAGTCCGAACCAACAACTAATACAACGCAAAGATATTTAGCTGTTCCAATTTTAAATTACTATATAAAATATATTGTAGAACAGGTATATTGACCTTGTATAAAAATACGTATGCTGTTGGCACACTGAATGATTTTGAAACCCTAAGTCGGCACATAGTTAGCAAAAGGTTGCCGACCCCAGATCTACAGGGCCCAATCCAGGGAAAGACTAAAAACTCTAGCTATCATCCCTAAGTAATGGCTTCACAACTTCTGTGAACGTAGATCTATCTTCAGGGTTCTTGGATATCTGAATTAATGAATTAAAACTAGTATATGAAAACAGCTACTGAACCTTAAAGTTACTTGTACCAAAATGTTCATGTCTAGACCAGCGAATTCTACCGTGAGTGGGTTCGCTAATACAATAAATATTTTGTTTTAAGCTGTTTAATCTTTGTTAATTAAAATTAAAAATTGATGTCGATAATAGGAAAGTACATTATAATTAATTTTTTTGACAAAAGAAAGAAAAAAAAGAAAGAAAAAAAAGAAGAAAAAAAAGAAAAAAAAAGAAGAAAAAAAAGAAAAAAAAAGAAGGAAAAAAAGAAAAAAAAAGAAAAAAAAAAAAGAAGAAAAAAAAAGAAGCAAAAAAAGAAAAAAAAAGAAAAAAAAGAAGAAAAAAAAAAGAAGAAAAAAAAAAGAAGAAAAAAAAAAGAAGAAAAAAAAAGAAGAAAAAAAAAGAAGAAAAAAAAAGAAGAAAAAAAAAGAAGAAAAAAAAAGAAGAAAAAAAAGAAGAAAAAAAAGAAGAAAAAAAAAGAAGAAAAAAAGTTCATGGGTGCGGGCGTGTTTCCATGTCATCAAACCCAATTTTGTTGTACTCCAAGCAAAGTTTACTTACAGTTACGGATGAGCATCCCGGTAAGGATCGAACCCACTAAAATTATAATTTGTAAGCCAAGCTTGCTCCACAGTAAGCATTTCAAACGTAAATAAAAAAAAAATTAAAAAATTAAATTAAAAAATAAATTATTTTTTTATTGTTCCGTCTCATCTTTAAAATCTGCTTTTTAATTTTGTCATTTTCTGTTTCAAACTGTGTTAATTTGTTAACGGCTTTTGTTGGTAGAGGCTTTCTTTCTTTCTTTCTTGTTATTGTGTACGTATGTGTGCCTGCCTGTCCGCTCCCTGTGTCAGGATATTGAATCTAGCCAGTTAGCCTCCCCCATCGATAGGGTGGCTGTTAGGGGCAAGGGTGTAGGAGGGGACGGTGCCGTTTGTCTGACTTCATTGCTTTGTGGTCAGGTCGCGAGGAGATATAGAAGGCCGGGCCATAGGCGCCACACCGATGCTACCGATAATTAATCAAAACCTCGAGACGTCGGGAGATGGAAGGGGGAAGAGAGGCTTTTCTAAAAGAGAAACAGACGGGGAAGGTCGGTCTCAGGTGACAAGTAACCAGCCGGTCAGTCCAGGTCATTTAAAATAAAAGCAATTTTGGTCAAGGAGAGCGATGGGAGGGAATAAAATAATTATAATACACCGGGTTTTATTCAAGGTTTAAGCTTAATCGCTCCCAACATTACAAATAGACAATTCATAGTTTGTACTTAATTTGGGTTCTTCTCTCGGGGGGTGGGGGTCAAGAGTAGTGATGCTGTCCATATTGAAATGCCAAAGAGAAACGTTCCCTTAAGTGAAACTTGTCGATTTTAATAAGCAAACAAGAAAAAAAAATCGCACCCCGACTTAGCTAAGATGTGTGAAAAGGGGCTAATCTGCAGAGTGGCTTTTCTAGCATCTGCGTGCCGTTACGGGGAGTGTCTCCACTTCTAGGTATTCTCCCTAAGGATTTGAACAGCTTGATAAAAATTGAAACCAGTCGTCTGGCCCGTCCCCATCTCACCCAGTTGTTCATAGCCGCCAACCCGTTGCATGTTAGTATTTATAGTATAAAAGATGGTCTGCATCGTGACAGTCGACGGATGCTGACTAAAATCTCTTAGCTTTTTACTTAATTTTTCCTCCCTATTTTTGCTCAACGAATCTCAGGTTTGCAGACCGATTCATTTTATTCTTCAGGCGCAGGCGGAATCTTTTTCTGTTTAGTTTATTATTAACCCCAGAATATTAATTCACCCAACAGTAAAAAAAGAATGTATAGTTACTAAAATTCACACCATATTCTCCATTGCACTCCCGTTGGATTGATATCGTCACAAATGTGAGCGACTCGGATGCGCTATTTCAAGGTGTGGGGTCAGCGTTCGCGCCCACCTCTATAAACAAGCCAAATACTTTTTTTTTTTTTTTTAATAATTGTAAACAATTTCTTGTAGGTACTACGAATGAAATCCACACTTTCGAAATATAACTCCCTGATTCTTGGTAATTTTTCATTCTGACGGTTGGAGTTGTTGCGAGGCAAGCTAAACAAATTTTGATTTAAAAATTTATAATCTCAAAAGAGTACCCAAAATTTTACCCCCCCCCCAAAAAAAACGAAACAAATTTAAAATATATAATTGCGATAAGTAATTACTTTAGGTGAATTAACAGAAAATATCCCGTAGGCGATCATGGCTCTCCGCAAGTTCCTGTTCATTGCAGCTCTTAATAATAAATTTTGTCTTTTTTTTTTTTTTTAATTAATTATTATTCCTTGTCCGTCATATTTAATCAAACATGCATAAAAGAAGGAATAGAAAGATGGAGATCACACACGCACACACAGTTCTATACGCGGCTTAAAGCATATATTGAGGGTTTTGGAACATTCCGCGGATAAGAGTGGACCATTAGAATTATTTCAATTTGTGATTTCAATTTAGCAAAGCAAAATACATTAGGTAAAGAGAGAGATTGTGTAAGAATCAGAGCCATTGTCTACGTCCCCGACCAACGTCAGTAAAACTGTGGTGGGGGTAGGGAAAGATTAGCAGCCCACCGCACGCACGCACAAACACGGCAGCAATGATTTTCCCCTACTCCTCCTAATATGATGATACCATGCGAGTTAGTGACTCAAGGTCGAAGGTCAGAGACATGTGGACTGCCGATGGGTGCCAACATAATTGACCAAATGTCTACATTTCTTGAAGCTATTTTTATGGCTAGAAAAAGAAGAGGAAAACTAAAGTCCAGGAAGGAAGGATCCGTTTTCGGAAAGTGAGAATCTTTAAAAATGAACACACAGACACACACACACATATATATAGAATTTTATTTTAGTAACAGACTTTTAAAGCACAGTAATTTACTATTTTATAGCATAAAAGCTCCCATCGCTTTAAAAAAAAGTGGTACCCAGAGAGAGAGAGAGAGAGAGAGAGAGAGAGAGAGAGAGAGAGAGAGAGAGAGAGAGAGAGAGAGAGACGCGTGCACAATCTGGGGGGAGAGAGAGACGCGTGCACAATCTGGGGAATGAGAGAGAGAGAGACGCGTGCACAATCTGGGGAATGAGAGAGAGAGACGCGTGCACAATCTGGGGGGGGAGAGACGCGTGCACAATCTGGGGGGGAGAGAGACGCGTGCACAATCTGGGGTGGGAGAGAGAGAGAGAGACGCGTGCACAATCTGGGGTGGGAGAGAGAGAGAGACGCGTGCACAATCTGGGGTGGGAGAGAGAGAGAGACGCGTGCACAATCTGGGGTGGGAGAGAGAGAGAGACGCGTGCACAATCTGGGGTGGGAGAGAGAGAGAGACGCGTGCACAATCTGGGGAATGAGAGAGAGAGAGACGCGTGCACATAATCTGGGGAATGAGAGAGAGAGAGAGACAGACGCGTCTATATAATCTGGGAGAGAGAGAGAGTGATACAGGCACGAGAGAGAGAGACCTACTAGCTTCCAGGAGGTGGGAGCAAGTCACCTTGTTGGCCCTTAACTTTTCTCAAGAAGAGCACTGCATTTCCAGAAGCAGTGCCAGACCCCAGTCAGCCACATCACCAGGAAAAAGATAAATAAACAATGATGAGCCAAAAGTGATGTTAACATGTTTACAGACAGATGGTAAGTTCTTATTCGACTAAAGCACTGGGAATTATTTCTCTTTATATCCGACCCCGCCCTGACTCCACCTTACCAACTCCTCCCTCTCTCCCTCCCTCTCTCTCTAAATGAAGGGGGGGGAGGGGACATTCAGTCACATATAAACACCAGAGAATGCCAGCTAAAATGCTTAAGGATTTATAGCCAACCAACTTCCACCTCATGGCACCAATTTATACCATTTATATTCTCTTCAAATTGATGTTCCCATTCTTGAAGCGATTCCAAGAATTACTTGTCCTTCTGAAAAAAGCCAATTGTGGATAGTGGGAATATTTCAGAAATACGTAACAGGAAAAAGGGATTTTGTATTTTCTTTTCTTCATTATTGTTAACTATGACTTTTCGTTAACATTTTCGATAACCATTAAAACCCTTTTATCCATCAGTCAGTCATGTGACATACATGATACACGCTTAGGCGATCATGTATCTTTCAATACATGACTGACGAGGCAGATTTCTTCCCCCGCAGTAGGTTGCCATTTCTTTCTATCGTAGACCAGTTGCCATCCAAGGCTAGAGAACCTGGTCTGTGCTGCTATTCACACAGAGCTGGGGGGTGAAGAAGAGGATTCATACCTTGCCCAAGGGTATTAGCACGTAAATGAATATCAGTTCAGTCATGTGCCGTGCGTGATACACGCTTAGGCGATCATGTATCTTTCGATACATGACTGACGAGGCAGATTTCTTTCCAAAGTAGATTGCCATTTCTTTCTGCGGTAGACCAGTTGCCATCCAAGGCTATAGAACCAGGTCTGTCCTGCTATTTATCCATAGCTGGGGAGGAACGAAGGGGATTCATACCTTTCCCAAGGGTATTAGTACGTAAGTGACTATCAGTTCAGTTATGTGCCATGTGTGATACACGCTTAGGCGATCATGTATCTTTTGATACATGACGGACGAGACAAATTTTTTGCCATTTCTTTCTGTGGTAGACCAGTTGCCATCCAAGGCTATAGAACTTGGTCTGCCCTGCTATTTTACACATATTTACTATTAGGGTGAGAAGAGGAGGATTCATACCTTTCCCAAGGGTATTCGCATGTAAGTGAATGTAATGAATTTGATTTATCCATACAAAAAAAGACCAAAAGTACTAAAAATATATTGGGTCTTATACACAAAGTTGAGGTACTTGAAATGCTAAGAAGATGCCATAGAGAACAAGTCGGAGGCATGGTGGAGTAACGGATAGCGCCTCACATTATGTGCTCATACCCTTGGGAAAGGTATACATCCTCTTCTCCCTCCAGGTATGGGTAAATAGCAGGACAGACTGGGTTCTATAGCCTTGGGTGGCAACTGGTCTAAGAGAACAACAACTGAATTCAAAACCTGATTCTCCAGGTTGAGGGCAGGGGGCTGTGCAGTAGTCTCAACCTACTCATTTAAAAAAAACTGACTTGTTACAGAAACCACAATCATATCTTGTGGCTACTATGTTCCTCAAGGAATTTAAAGGCATTATATATATATATATATATATATATATATATATATACACACACAGTGTAACCCGGATATAAGAGAGTTCTCAGGACCGGAGACGAAGTCTCTTATATCCGGGTTTGGTCTAGTATATATACATTAACACAGGCTCTAATTTGGGACCAGAGAAAATCTCTCTTATATCCGGGTTACACACACACACACATATATATATATATGGTGAACTCTCCTGTTGTATTTGACGTATGAGGTTCAAGCAGCTCAGTTCCTAGGAACCGACAGCCAGACACCAGCACATATGATTTGATTATAGTGGTGAAGGCTTTGTGCAGGACCATCCACACTTTTTGAAGGGCCGAATACAGAGACCTGGTGCATTACGTGCGCGCCACAAGGTCCCCAAACAACCACTCGTAGGTTTTGAATTTAGAGATGTCCTTCTCCTAGACCAGTTGCCATCCAAGACTGTAGAACCCAGTCTGTTCTGCTATTTACGAAGAAGAGTATTAATAGCTTCCCCAAGGGTATTAGCATGTAAGTGAATGTAGCGGATTTGACTGGAATTCAAACTTGGCTCTCAGATTCCTCAATCCGAGCCGCCATCCACCGTGCCTCCTATGGAGAGAGAGAAGAAAACAAGTATTTATACTTAGCTTTACTCGACAATAATGTAATAAGGTGTAATTTTAAAAAAATTTTTTTTTAGGTTATGGGAGTATTTATATGCTATAAAAAACCTAATTACCTAATTTTCCTGATTTTTAATTTCAGTTCCTTTTTATCACAACTAGTCACCATATAGGAAAATAAAATCAAATTAAAACTGATGAATTTCCTCGGGTTAAAAGTTATCTTTTCAGCATAGCCCCATGAACTTCACTTCAACACCACAAAGTAACCCTCTACATTGAGTGGCTCTTGGGCTTTTTATTTGGTGAACATTAGCATTTTTTTAAAAAAGTTTAAGACCTCAGTTGCTATGTGTGCATGTGGGTAGTAGAACAGCCTGATCTTGCCAATGCACTTAATCCTATGCTTTAGCATTAAGTCACATCAAACGTTATACGGGAAACATTATACGGGAAACATTATACAGGAAACATTTCAGATTAAAATTGAACTAGGAACAGTATAAATTTCAGTACTTATTAAACCCAGATATAATATACAGTCACTCACAATAGTGTTCAAGTGCTCCTTCAGGGGGCAGAGAGTGCACACCCAAATGGACTAAGCGAGAGGAAATCTATCTATTTAATGGTATATATGATTGACGTTACTTCTTTTTTTTTTAGGGGGGTGTTATAGGGTGGCATCATTTCCAGAGGGAGAAATTGTTTATAATACAGCTTGACCAAAGCAAAAATAGCCATCCCCGTCACGCAACTAATTCTCCGTAGGAGATCAAATACACAGACGTGCTCGTGCACAAGGTCACTCAAGAACAGTCCGACAGGTCAATGCCAATAGAGAGATAACAATGTTTTTAAGATCTTCTATATAAATTTATGAAATAGCATGGTTGGTTTTTGGTGGGTTTAATTTTTTCGGGGTGCACATGTGTTGAAGGTAAGTGGTTAGTTGAAGGGAGAAAGGAATAACAAACAAAATGTAAAAAACCAAAAAAAGGGAACAACTTTCAAATGCATCCTTGAGTTGGCAAAAGGGCCCAGGTTTCGCTTCAAAATAATGTGCTGAATTGTCTGATCGACCCAAGGTTTATCAAAACCTTTTACAGATTATTTAATGCAGAATTCTGTCTTGATTAAAAACAGATAGAAAGACTAAAAGGGTGGACGTGGGCCTGCTTTCAGCGAGGCGGTCTAAAAGGGTGGAAATTGGCCTGCTTTCAGCGAGGTGGTCTAAAAGGGAGGACGTGGGCCTGGTTTGAATGAGATGGTCTAAAAGGGAGGACGTGGGCCTGGTTTGAATGAGACGGTCTAAAAGGGAGGACGTGGGCCTGGTTTGAATGAGACGGTCTAAAAGGGAGGACGTGGGCCTGGTTTGAATGAGACGGTCTAAAAGGGAGGACGTGGGCCTGGTTTGAGTGAGACGGTCTAAAAGGGAGGACGTGGGCCTGGTTTGAATGAGACGGTCTAAAAGGGAGGACGTGGGCCTGGTTTGAATGAGACGGTCTAAAAGGGAGGACGTGGGCCTGGTTTGAATGAGACGGTCTAAAAGGGAGGACGTGGGCCTGGTTTGAATGAGACGGTCTAAAAGGGAGGACGTGGGCCTGGTTTGAATGAGACGGTCTAAAAGGGAGGACGTGGGCCTGGTTTGAATGAGACGGTCTAAAAGGGAGGACGTGGGCCTGGTTTGAATGAGACGGTCTAAAAGGGAGGACGTGGGCCTGGTTTGAATGAGGTGGTCAGAAAGATGTTGGTCTGGTTTGAGTGAGATGGTCAAAAGGGAGGACATGAATCTGGTTTGAGCGAGGGGGGTCAGAAGGGAAGACGTTGGTCTGGTTTGAGCAAGACGGTCTAAAAGGGAGGACGTGGGCCTGGTTCGAGTGAGGTGGCCAGAAAGATGTTGGTCTGGTTTGAGCAAAAGGTCAAAAAGGGAAGACATGTTTCTGGTTTGAGTGAGAGGGTCAAAAGGTCAGGTTTGCACAAAACATAAAAAGGCAAACTTAGGTCCGATTATAAAGAGTACAAAAAAGTCAGACAAAAGTACAGTAACGTAGACGTTTTTGTCAGGAGGTTTATTCCTTTGATGCACTCAGCATATTCTTGAACTTATCTAGCAGGGCACCGGAGCATTGGGTTTGGTTTGTTGTGTTTTACAGCATATCAACCTCATTGGGTTACAACTTTTTTTTTTCCTGGTAATATTTTTCCCCCCTCAAATATGTATAGCTGGTAACATTATTTTAAAACATGTATTGCTGGTTATTTGTTTTTTTTTTTTTTTCAAAAACGTATTGCTGGTAATATATTTTTTTTTTTTTTTGCTGGTAATATTTTTTTTCAAAAATATATTGCAGGTAATAGTTTTTTTTCTTCAAAAATTTATTTCTGGTAATAATTTTTTTACAAAGTATTTCTGGTATTAAAACCTATTTTTACACTTTTATAATGCTTTTTACCTCAGTTTCGGGGTTAACTATTTACCCATAGTTGGGACCCTAACAGGTGCTACCACACCAAGTAAGGGTGGGCCTGCGAACACCAGCAATTAAGAGGTGGTTCCACACTCCTCAAAACCTCCTGACCAGAGGCCTTGCTGTTGAACGTAGTTTATTGTCTTACCCAGGATGCACTGGGGCATTTGGAAACTAGTCAATTCTATTTCTTTTGTTTAAATTTGAAATACATTTTTCTGATCTTTTAATTGAAACAAAATTAAAAAAAATGGCCAAGGAATTTGTATCATCTTATTCACTAGTCTACAAAAGAAAAAAAAATGGGGTGTGGATTGTATTATGGGGACAGCACAATGCTGATGAAGTGACACTGTGATATCATCTCAGTCGCACCTCTGCCCAGTCTTTTGAACAGAAGCAGAGGTTTAATCACTGTTTCCCTGTTTAGGAACGGGTTCTTTCACTGCCAGTAGCCCCTCTCATCTCAGGGGTATTATCTTCATACCTTTTACCGTTTGACTGACCAGAGTTTTTCATCGGCTGGTTGAGTGAACATCTTGGTACATTCCGTCATTTTCATTACACTAGTGTAACTTGGGGCCGTTAGTCCAAGGGAGATAACTTACAGGGAGAGAAAAAAAAAAGACACAGACAATAAAAAAAGGAAACCATCTGATGTTATGACAGAAGCGGGGGAGGGACATGATTTGTCAGAAGTAGGCTATAATCGTGCATATTTTAATTGCTGCCCGGTGTGAACTCGGCCTTGTCGGGGGTCATATCTGCTCGTGTTGTGTGCGCAATCACAAGAATCAATCAGTGAAACAGGTCGAGTGCAGGGTAGTTACTGTGGCAGTTGCATCAGCAGTTGTTCAGGCTCGTGTTATGCGATGATGAGGTTTGTTTCAATGGATCGCTTCTAGGGGGATTTCATTGAGAAATCTAACGGTAAACAAAGAGGTAGACAAAGAAAGGGTGAGTGGTTGGTGGAGAGAAAAGAAAAGAAGCTAAAAGGGGGAGTAAAACAAACGAAAGTGGTAGGGGTGGTGCAAAGAGTCAATGAACGAACGAAAGGGAAGGTAGCAAAAAAAAAAAAAAAATAAAAAAAAAAAAATAAACAAACCCTGAACGAACGTGAGGGAGGGAGGGAAAAACAAAGCAGAAAACGAACGAACGAACGAGAGGGAGGGAGGGAAAAACGACGAACGAACGAGAGGGAGGAGGGAAGCAAAAAAAAAAAAGCCGAACGAACGAGAGGGAGGGAGGGAAGCAAAAAAAAAAAAGTCGAACGAACGAGAGGGAGGGAGGGAAGCAAAAAAAAAAAAGCCGAACGAACGAGAGGGAGGGAGGGAAGCAAAAAAAAAAAAGCCGAACGAACGAGAGGGAGGGAGGGAAGCAAAAAAATAAAAGCCGAACGAACGAGAAGAAGAGAGAGAAACCCCCAAAAAAAGAAAAATAAGAACGAGAGGGAGGGAGGCAGGGAAGCCAAAGTGAACGAACGAGAGAGTGGGAGGGAAGCCAAAAAAAAAAGCCGAACGAACGAGAGGGAGGGAAGCAATAAATTAATAAATAAATAAATAAAACACGAACGAATGAAGAAGAAAGACTTGAAGAAATAAAGAAAAATATTGATAAATGGGAATGAAACAAAAACTTATATTTAAGAGACACGATAATGAATGCATTGTGTAAAAAGAAAAAAAGAAAAAGAAAGCAATGGAAGAAAAAAAGAAAAAAAATAAACGATGAAAAGACAGGAAACGAAAAAAAAAAAAGTTTACAACTGAAGGTTTCCATAGTTCCATCCAAGCAATCAGTTTAAGCTTGAGAAAGTAAAAATTTTAAAATAAGAATAAGATCATACAAGGAAGGAAAACTATTTCCAAAATCTGATTGTCGTGGCAATGGAATGTAATAGAAACTTTAAATTTAAACACGTTACCGAAGATTGCACGTGTTAAATAAAACACTTTCCTAATTAAGAATTCGTTTGTTTTTTTTTCACCTGTAAACGTGCATCTTGATTAAAAATTCAATAAAAAAAATAAAAAATAAAAAAAAATCTTAATAAAATAATTAAAAGTCCTAAAATCAAATATACAATTTTTAAAAAAATCCTCAGAAATTCTTAAAATGATATCTTGAAAAGTTATTTTACAGTTAAATAAAATAAAAATAAAATATAGTAAATGGTTTCTGAGTGAGTTTATCGGGTATATTCGGACTATTGTCCTCATCTTTGTTGTTATCACGATGTTTCGGCGGATGTACACTCCAGCCTTTCTCAGGTGTATAACGATTTTATAAGCTGAACAACCCTGAACTATCATCCCGAATATCGCAGACTTTTTGCGCACTTGGAAAAGACAAAGAGGTTAGGCTAAATTAGCGACATATACATCTATATATATATTATATTATATATATATATATATGTCAAAACTCAGAGGCGACAGGCTGTTTCATGCTGGACGCAATCGTCAGCGGCCTGACAATTGCGTCCCGCATGAAACAGCCTGTCGCCTCTGAGTGTTGACTTCAATGTTCACTTTATATATTTACATACACTCTCTGATATTGAGCACTTTATCCCATAAATATAGCACACCCTAATATATATATATATATATATATATATATATATATATCTCACACACACACAAATTGAATAGATATGTGTTTGTAACCCTAGGTTTCAAGCTTTTGCTATCATCAGAGAAACAGTTCGATGATCGCAAAAACGTGAAACGCAGGGTGACAAACTCATATTCCATACAACTGAATATGGTATCTCTATCACTGATATTCAGCGCTTTCAATTAAGTACTGCCCATATAAAATAATATATATGTCGAATATGTTTCGGAAGTGACTCAACGAGAAAAACGTATTCCTTAAACAGAGGAACTGAACGTGTGGCTCGATGGCTAACCGAAAACATTGCTTCCCGGATTAAAACAGGAACAGAGATTCGATTTCTGTCTGGAATAAGACTTTCGATCTCTAGGCAGGTAGATATTAATTTTCAATGTTAGAAAAGGCCTGGCTAGTTGAAAAAGTGTATCGACTGAATACAAAGTTTATCATAAGAAAATGTCAGATTGAAAAATAATTCATGAAGTAGTTACATAAGACTTTTTCCACAAAAACAGTTTTGTTTTAAGTGGATGTAAAGAAGAATATACGTTTTATATTTAACAGTTGGGGGGGGGTATTTAAGTGTAAGTTTTTTTTTACCGTTTAAACAGAGTAGAGAAAAAGGAGAGAATGTGAGAGAGAGAACGGACAGAGAGAGAGAGAGAGAGAGAGAGAACGGACAGAGAGAGAGAGAGAGAGAGAACGGACAGAGAGAGAGAGAGAGAGAGAACGGACAGAGAGAGAGAGAGAGAGAGAACGGACAGAGAGAGAGAACGGACAGAGAGAGAGAGAGAGAGAGAACGGACAGAGAGAGAGAGAGAGAGAGAACGGACAGAGAGAGAGAACGGACAGAGAGAGAACGGACAGAGAGAGAACGGACAGAGAGAGAACGGACAGAGAGAGAGAGAGAGAACGGACAGAGAGAGAGAGAGAGAGAGAGAACGGACAGAGAGAGAGAGAGAGAACGGACAGAGAGAGAGAGAGAGAACGGACAGAGAGAGAGAGAGAGAGAGAGAGAGAGAGAACGGACAGAGAGAGAGAGAGAGAGAGAGAGAACGGACAGAGAGAGAGAGAAAGAACGGACAGAGAGAGAGAGAGAGAACGGACAGAGAGAGAGAGAGAGAGCGGACAGAGAGAGAGAGAGAGCGGACAGAGAGAGAGAGAGAGCGGACAGAGAGAGAGAGAGCGGACAGAGAGAGAGAGAGAGAGCGGACAGAGAGAGAGAGAGAGAGCGGACAGAGAGAGAGAGAGAGAGAGCGGACAGAGAGAGAGAGAGAGAGAGCGGACAGAGAGAGAGAGAGAGAGAACGGCACAGAGAGAGAGAGAGAGAACGGCAGAGTGAGAGAGAGAGAGAACGGCAGAGTGAGAGAGAGAGAGAACGGCAGAGTGAGAGAGAGAGAGAACGGCAGAGTGAGAGAGAGAGAGAACGGCAGAGTGAGAGAGAGAGAGAACGGCAGAGTGAGAGAGAGAGAGAACGGCAGAGTGAGAGAGAGAGAGAACGGCAGAGTGAGAGAGAGAGAGAACGGCAGAGTGAGAGAGAGAGAACGGCAGAGAGAGAGAGAGAGAACGGCAGAGAGAGAGAGAGAGAACGGCAGAGAGAGAGAGAGAGAGAACGGCAGAGAGAGAGAGAGGGGGAACGGCACAGAGAGAGAGGGGGAACGGCACAGAGAGAGAGGGGGAACGGCACAGAGAGAGAGGGGGAACGGCACAGAGAGAGAGGGGGAACGGCACAGAGGAAGAGAGCGTGATTAGAAAAGCACAAATATAGAGAAGGCCGGAATAGAGGTGGTAGGTGGGTGTGTAAGTGTGGCGGGACTGGGGGTGTGTAACAGGGAGTAGGTAGAGTGTGGAGGCAAGAGTTCGAAGGATTGTGTCGGTGATGGTTTGAGGCGTGGGGGGTAGGGAAAAGAGGAAGGCCAAATTGTTTAATCAATTGTGGCGTCGGTCGGGCGTCTGTAAATAGTGCGCCGGGGGTGCACTCGGCTCTGCGCGGCTCCAGTTGTAGTCTGGGCCTCAGCGACGACGTCGACACGGCCGACTGCCTACAATAAGCAGTGTGTGTGTGTGCGGTAAATAAAAGGTCTCACACACACACACACATATATATATATATTTCAAGTATGAGCAACAGACTGCTACGTGCGTGAAATATAAACGTGTCTTATATGGAATAAATATATGAAACGCAATGTGGGTAAGGTCGAGTTTAGCGCCCGAAACGATTTTCACATATTAGAATGACTTCCCTAAATTACTTTACCTAGCCTCATATTTTAAGCATGACCCAGCTTTTGGGGGGGGGGGGCGTGAATATGTCCATTAAGTTATAACGTCTGATTTTTACCCACGTCTTTTGTTTAATTCTATTTGTTTATTTATTACTTTTTTATTATTTGTTTATTATTTAATTTTATTTATTTACCGTATATACTTGTGTGTAAGTCGACTTTATGTATATCGCGACCCCTGAACTATTTGCCTGAATTTTAACCCCCTCCAGAAAAAAAAAAATCTAACAGTTTATAGTGCAACCGGTCAGTAAAAATGCATGATTTTAAACCTCTAAGCGCGCGCGCGCACACACACACACACACACACACACACACACCTGGGTATAATGCACTCACTAAATATATTTTGCGTAAAGAACTGTTAATAAAATCTCGCGCCATATACATAAGTCTAGTATACACAATATAATCACAAATGTATAACAACACTTTCAACGAAAAATACGTTATCAGAATATAAAAGGCAAAGTTTACAATCTCAAAGTCTTGAATCAAATGTTTTATTATAAGGTCAACTTTAATTATGTAAATATGAGCTCAGAATATGAGGCTTGGTAAGAATAATGTAAGAGAGAAAGGGTAATTCAATATTTGGTATACGACAAATTGTTTAGCTTGACAACACTTTTTTTTTTTTTTTTTTAAACTTTCTGGAAGCTCAAATTTTCAACTTTCTGGAAGCCCAAATTTTCAACTTTCTGGAAGCCATTGTCATCTATAACTTAAATCTTTATGAAAATAATAAAAAAAGATTCGCCTATCACCCGGTTCATATTCCTCTCCAGTTTTTTTGAACAAGAGTATATGTTCATGCCTTGCTTCTTGTTTAGGATTGAGTTCCCGGTTGTTTTTTTTTCTAAAGTCTTCTTTGAAAAATAAATAATAATAAAAAAGGCTGGAAATACTTATATTAATTGAGGGGGGGGGGGCTGTTTACAACGAATCATTCGTATACATATAGGAGCATGTCATACTTCTCCCACTGTGGTCCTCGATTCGCTCGGGAAGCCCCCCCCCCCCATCTCCGCCCCAGTGATCTCATCACTATTTTTAAAACTGTTTTTTTTAGCAGTTATTCATTCAGGTTTACATGTGTGTGACGTCATGGATACACACGAAGAATTCTCGCCAGGCTAATTGGAGTGTCCGTCCTGTGCCTCATTGTTTACCAGTCACATTTATTCGTTTCACGAGGTAAATGGTTATTTCAATAACTTCCTTTGCGAGTTTCTCGTTTGCGACAAGCGCCTGTGAATTCTGCGCATATTTCCATGCCACCAGACAGTGCAGCAAGGACCACAATATAGGACTTGGGCCCGTTAATTAAGCTTAAAAATATAAAAATTAAAAAAAGTAATCTTGAAGCGATATTACTAAAAATACGTTCTGTGGGCCACATTTTCAAATTTCAGTAATTGAATAATCTTTAAACTGCGAAGGGAATGGAGCAGAAACAGATTCTCAGCCCGACCCGTACAAACTATCTATGTATCTATCTATCTATCTACAAACATTCTATCTATCTATCTACAAACATTCTATCTATCTATCTACAAACTTTCTATGTATCTATCTACAAACTTTCTATCTATCTATCTACAAACTTTCTATCTATCTATCTACAAACTTTCTATCTATCTATCTACAAACTTTCTATCTATCTATCTACAAACTTTCTATCTATCTATCTACAAACTTTCTATCTATCTACAAACTTTCTATCTATCTATCTACAAACTTTCTATCTATGTATCTATCTACAAACTATATATGTCCATCCACATCCATATATTCACATTTGTTTCTACAAACATCAATGTAATACCCTTTAATGTATATTTCGCCGCTGACACCAGTAGCCATGTTCGGGCAAAACTTAGGTTTGGTTTTTAAAAGTAGGTTCTTTCCTCTTCGAAGAAACTAAAGTATCAACTTCCTACCCACCTGCCTTTCCCTTAAACTTTATCTTGCGTCTAAATTACGCTTTGTCTCACTCACAGGCGAAACCGGGTGGCGGGGTAGCATACGTATGCACCTTACTTTACTTTGTATACACATTTTCGATTTTCTAACGGCGGTCACCAAATTAATCTCGCAGGCCGTTGAAACTCATCGCTCCTAACCAGTTTAGCAAGCCTTGGGGCAGACTAGCGAAACCAAACACTAAAAAGGTCATACTAACAATAGTACAGACCATCTCTGTCCAAATAGTTGTGTACGTTTCTATCTAGTTGGACTGACGTACAGAGACTCGTACAAGCAAGTCCAGACGATTTAATAATAGGTCAGCGAAACAAACAAGAATAGTGATCGCTAAAAACTTGCTTCTGTTTAGTGTTTAGTTATAAGCACCGATAATATGTTTAAGGGTTGGGAAGGAGGCTCAGTTGGTATTGACAATTGTCGAGAAATGATGTCACATCTCAGATGACACGGCACAAAAGTGAATGACATTTTTGTTTTTTTTATAGGTTTGTGCATTTGATACAAAGATTGCCTGTGCACTACCAATAATTTTGGTAACGCTTTTTTTTTGCTGTTGTTGCCTGAATATTCCCAAAAGTTAAATAAATTGAATATCAGTTCTCCTACAGGACATTAAATACTGGAGAATTTCCTCACAGATGAAGAGAACAGGTTCTACAGAAGGATGCTGAGAATACTAAAGACGGTGCATGCGAGCTTTGGGGAAAAGCTTCACCGGAAAAATGAACACAAAATAAACAAAAAGTACATTTAGAATCGGTAAGAGACAATTGACATTTCTCAGACACACGTAAAAACGGGTTTAGAGACTGACTCATAGGCATGAAAGGCAACCGGACCAGGGCGGGAAACCTCGAATTACCTAATGGTAGAACAGAGAACGTTAAGGATAGTAAAAAGATTGCTTAGGGCTACGAAGGAGAGGAAGTTGTTGAGAGACATGATCGCCAACACCCTGAAGTAGTAACACGGCATATGACAGATTTTTAAAGTGACAGTAGTGAGCCTTGAAAAGGAAAGAGTCAGCCGATCTTTTACAGCCAAAAGGTGGATAAAATATATTAATAAATAAATAAAAAATAAAGGCGTTCTGTCTATATTTCCGAGATGAGGTATTGCAATTATTTACACTATTTACATTGTTCAGACTGTTGTCCTCATCTTCGTTGCCATATTCACGACGTTTCGGCCGGAAGAAGGCCGGAGCGTACATCGGCTGAAACGTCGCGAATATGGCAACAAAAATGAGGACAATACTCCGAACAATGAGTGTAAATAAAATAAAGGCGGTTGCAAAATTAAGTCCATTTAGCAAACACGTATATATATTTAAATTCAAAGTTGCAGATAGGTACTTCCACTTTTTCGCTGAAAAAATAGCTAAACATGATGAAAAAGGAACCAAACCTTAATAAAGGTCGGATTTTAATGAAATTTTCAGGACTTATTCACAAATGAATAAAATTATTTTTGAAATTTTTGTTTTAGGAAATCGGGTAAACAACCCCTCCCCCTACATATACGTTACCCTCACATGCACACTTAATTTCATGAAATTTCGAGAAATTAAATTTTCTTTCCAAACTGTTTTTTATTAGTTAAAAATAAGACTCCTTGAAGAATGTATCTTCCAATTTTATTTTTCAAACAGGACCCCCAGTTACCAAAAAATCTGCTCCAAATCATAAACTAAAAAAAATGCAAGAAAACTCTGACATTATTTAATTAGAAAAGCTTTTAAATGCTTTTAAGGACACTCTTGTCTTAAAAAAAAATAAAAAAAAAAAAAAAAAAAAAAAAAAAAAAAAGAACCTTCAAGGTAAATGAACTTGAAAGAGATTTTTTATTTTTATTTACCGTAATTCCATGTATACTACGCATTATTTTTCTTTAACAAAAAAAATGTAAAAAATTAGGTGCGCATTATGCACAGTTACAAAAAAAAAAAAACTTTAAAAAATTGCCGTTTCATAGGTCGATTTCAGTTGTAAAATGACTACTCACCACAAATATAGACAATTTGACACTAACATTCGGCGATTGCGACCCCATGAGGATGTCAAATACAATCATATGTACCTAACAATACTTACAAATATAAAATAAAATAAGAATTATCATAAAACTAAATTAGAATAATATTCATTGTTTAAAGAATCAAAAAAAAAAATTTATAAGAGCAGGAAACGCTGGCCGTAATGAAATTGGAGAGGTACAACAATTTATAGGGTTTCATTACCAAACAAGGGGTGCGTATTATGCGTGAGTAAAAGCATTTTCCCATACTTTCAGCTCAAATTTAGGGGGGGCGTATTTATGAATGAAGTCGTATTATACAAGGGGAATTACGGTATTTCACCGAACAAAATCGTAAAATATCTCAAATTCTTCAAATGCTCTAAGTCCCGTGGTCTGCACTGAAATATCTAAGTCCAGGGAGACATGCGTGGAAATTTAACAGCCACGCAAGTCAGGCAACCTTTAACTCTTTCAGTACCCCGTAATATTTATTTATTTATTTTGTTTAATAAAGTTATTTCAGTAACGCGTTTCTTCATCCCTATTAACTGCCAGCGGCTATAAATTCTTCACATGTTTTTGTGACGTCACACACATTTCAGTACGAACCACAGAACCGAATTGGAATTGTACCATTCTGTTCTTAACAGAAAAAAAAAAAAAGGAAAAAAGTGTCTGATAAAACGAAAAGCAAATTTTCTACACATTTATTTCTAATAGATTTAATTTTTAACAAGTCATGGAAGCAAAGTACTACCTTCCCCAACAGTATAAAACCAGAATTTTTTTTTTTCAATAACAAATTCTACTTTAATTGTAACAAAACAGGTTGACACAAGGTTACGCTTATAGAGCACTTAAGTTCGACAAATCTCGGTGTCGTTTACGTACTCTTTAGGTACTAATTAATACAAGTTTTAACAATTCGAAGGAGGTTTGAATTTTTCTCAATTACGGAAGAAGGATCGTAATATAGGGTCCGGAAGAAATACATCCCGTATATAATGGCAAGACACCATTGCTAGTAATGTTTTATATTGGCGGTATTTCTGCTTCACTTAGTAAAAATGAGATCGGATAATCGTTTAAAAAAAAGGGTTAGGAATTTACAATTTAAGTCAAGAAAATAAATAACTTTATTAAGGAATGGGATGCAGTAGTTTTGTAAAGAATAACAACAGCAAGGAACAGAGAACATTAATTTTTGAAAACTATGCAATCATAAAACTAAAAGCATACAAGTAGCAAACTTGAATCAACTACTAATTAATATTTCCGGTTTCAGCTCTTGGGAATATTGCATTCGGCGTAAGAAAATTTCCTTAAGAAGAAAAAAAAAATTCTATTTTAAGGGATCAGTTCGGAATAATTTTTAAAAATTTCTCTACCCAAACAGGTTACTAAGCCCACCCCGCTTATTAATAAATTAATATTGTTGTGGGTAGGTTTACACGGTTCGACATACCTGATGAAAGCACAATTGCCCGAAACGTTGTGATAACGAGAAAGATGTGGCTGCCCTAAATAGTTTAAATAAAAATAAGCAGTCAGTAAATACATACAATAAACGTACACCTTTATTACGCATCTAAGAGTCCAAGAAAATGCCTCTACAAATAGTTACTCACTACAAATGCTTATCAAGATCATATGGTAGGCGCCCTAGCGTGTTCCAAAATTCACAACAGGCTTTTTAAAAAGGTTTTAAATGTTAAACTCGAGAGAAAGAAGAAAAAATTCTTTTAGGTTTTTTTGTTTTTTTTTTTGTTACTATCAAAAGTAGGGAGGGTAATAAAATAAATTTTAAAAAATAAAACGCTAATACATTTTTTTATTATTATTTGCTTATGCTTTTATATATAAACATTTTTTTATTATTATTTTATTAGCATGCTTCTAAAATCTGCAGAGCTGACGAGACACAAACATCAACAAGTACAGCAGGGAAATTAGGTCAAGAGATAACTGGTTGGGGTTGACACAAATATTGGGAAAAGTTTTACAAGAGGCAAGAATGTACCATTTTCACCTCTCTTGACTGAAGAAGTTCACACAGGGAGATAACCAAGCTCCACCTCCCGACACTTAAATACTTGTGCAAGACTCCCAACTTACAGTATATATGACTGCATTAATTAGAACAGAACTATTTTAGTTTTTCCTTTTTTGCTAGACAGTTGGCCTCCGCTATCTACTCGCCTAGAGGCCGAAACTTTCGAAAAATAATGAAAACCAGACTGCTTGTTAAAATAAATAAATTATAAATTAGATAGATAAAATTAGAGGAACGGGAGAAAAAAAAAGGGGGTTAGTCTAGTAGTTTTTGGTTTTAAACAGAATTGGTAATTCCTTGAAGATATTTAAATGAGGAATGGGAAGACAAAAAACAACTTGAACACGTTTTGTGTTTTCTGAGAGAGTGAGAAGGAACTAATTCGTTTTCTTTGATAAAAGAGGCAAAGTTTTATTTTATTTTACCATATCACAATTAACATAAGATATTTAATGATTTTTTAAAGATTTTATTTTAAAAATCTGTAAAAATCGAACAAGAGAAAAGACAGGGTGGGGGGAAGGAAAGTTATGATAGAAAATTAAAATGTTGATGCAATGAAAGAAAAAAAAGCGTGTGAGAGAGACGTGTGAGGGAAAAAACAAATGGAGAAGGAGAGAGAAAAAAACAAATGGAGAAGGAGAGAGAAAAAAACAAATGGAGAAGGAGAGAGAAAAAAACAAATGGAGAAGGAGAGAGAAAAAAACAAATGGAGAAGGAGAGAGAAAAAAACAAATGGAGAAGGAGAGAGAAAAAAACAAATGGAGAAGGAGAGAGAAAAAAACAAATGGAGAAGGAGAGAGAAAAAAACAAATGGAGAAGGAGAGAGAAAAAAACAAATGGAGAAGGAGAGAGAAAAAAACAAATGGAGAAGGAGAGAGAAAAAAACAAATGGAGAAGGAGAGAGAAAAAAACAAATGGAGAAGGAGAGAGAAAAAAACAAATGGAGAAGGAGAGAGAAAAAAACAAATGGAGAAGGAGAGAGAAAAAAACAAATGGAGAAGGAGAGAGAGAGAGAAAAAAAACAAATGGAGAAGGAGAGAGAGAGAAAAAAAACAAATGGAGAAGGAGAGAGAGAGAAAAAAAACAAATGGAGAAGGAGAGAGAGAGAAAAAAACAAATGGAGAAGGAGAGAGAGAGAAAAAAAACAAATGAAGAAGGAGAGAGAGAGAAAAAAACAAATGGAGAAGGAGAGAGAGAGAAAAAACAAATGGAGAAGGAGAGAGAGAGAAAAAACAAATGGAGAAGGAGAGAGAGAGAAAAAACAAATGGAGAAGGAGAGAGAGAGAAAAAAACAAATGGAGAAGGAGAGAGAGAGAAAAAAACAAATGGAGAAGGAGAGAGAGAGAAAAAAAACAAATGGAGAAGGAGAGAGAGAGAAAAAAAACAAATGGAGAAGGAGAGAGAGAGAAAAAAACAAATGGAGAAGGAGAGAGAGAGAGAAAAAAACAAATGGAGAAGGAGAGAGAGAGAGAAAAAAACAAATGGAGAAGGAGAGAGAGAGAAAAAACAAATGGAGAGGGAGAGAAAAGCGTGTTGCGTTACAAAAAAAAAAGAAAAAGAAAATCATAAAAAAAGAATACGAGGAAAGAAAAAAAATAAACGGTGTGTTTGTGTGTGGCGGGGAGGAAGGTAGTAGGGGGAGGAGGCTGGAGTGATGATGTTGGTGAATGCAATCAATGCCGAAGCGAGACTCAGTGTCTCCAGCGACCGCCAACAAACGTTTCTTCCCCTCTTTGCCCTAAAACCGCTCAGTCTTCTCCAGCAGTCGGCCTTACGCTCTCTCTCTCTCTCACACACACACACACACACACACACATATATATACGGGAGAGAGAGAGAGAAAAAAAGGAGGAGGAGGAAGCTAAACCTCTACACACGCATACACATACCACACTAAACACATCCCCCACCACTGCTTGGATACATATGCGTACGCACACAGGCTTGTGCAAACACCCGTGTGGACGTGTACCTTCCAATCGCGTAGTTCCAGTCAGTGTTACTGAGAAATGTCCGCTTCATTGTTGCTCCGACAATGTATTGATGCCAATCCTCATCAGCAGACCTCAGATATATGCTTATATATAATATATATATATATATCCCTTTTGTATGCGCGCGCGCACACACACACACACACACACACACACGTGTGTGTGTATAGAAACGGGAGTGCTGAAAAGTTCTCGGCTCGACCTACTTACCAAAATCTACAAAGAAAACCTTTTTTTTTTTTTTTTTACACGTCTATTTTTAATAGGACCTAGTTCAGCACACCCTCAATTTCGGTATTTTTGATTTTTTGAGCTATAGAAATTGAGAATGATAACTCAAGCATTCAGCATCCCCAAAGAGGATACAGATTTTTTGTTTTGTTTGGTTTTTAAGATGAGAAAAGAAAGAAAAACCAAAAAGTGAAGCAAAAAAAAGCACTTGCGACAACAGTGGGCTGTTCCCAAATCAATGACAACCTGACCTAACTTCAATGATCTACAGGTGTAAAAAAAAAATAAAAAAAAAAAAGAATAAAAAGAAAGAGAGAAAAAAGCAAAAAGCAAAAAAAAGTGAAAAGAGAAAAGAGAGAAAAGAGAGAAAAAAAAGCAAAAAGCAAAAAAAAGAGAAAAGAGAAAAGAGAAAAGAGAGAAAAAAAGAGAAAAGAGAAGAGAGAAAAAAAGAGAGAAGAGAAGAGAGAAAAAAAGAGAGAAGAGAAGAGAGAAAAAAAGAGAGAAGAGAAGAGAGAAAAAAAGAGAGAAGAGAAGAGAGAAAAAAAGAGAGAAGAGAGAAAAAAGAGAGAAGAGAGAAAAAAAGAGAGAAGAGAGAAAAAAAGAGAAAAGAGAGAAAAAGAAAGAGAGAAAAGGAGAAAAGGAGAAAAGAGAAAAAAGAAAAAAGGAGAAAAGAGAAAAAAGAAAAATGGAGAAAAGAGAAAAAAAGAAAAGAAAGAGCAAAGAAAAAAGAAGAGAGAGAAAAGAAAAAAGAAAAGAGAGAGAAAAGAAAAAAGAGAAAAGAGAGAGAAAAGAAAAGAGAGAAAAGAGAGAAAAGAAAAAAGAGAGAAGAGAAAAGAGAGAGAAAAGAGAAAAGAGAGAGAAAAGAGAGAGAAAAGAGAAAAGAGAGAGAAAAGAAAAAAGAGAAGAGAGAAAAGTGAGAGAAAAGAAAAAAGAGAAGAGAGAAAAGAAAAAAGAGAAAAGAGAAAAGAAAAAACAAGCAAGAAAAGAAAAAAAAACCTTGCGCAAAATTTTAAGATCAATGGAAATGACAGAATTTAAAAAATATATCAAAATAAAAAATGTAATTATATTTAAAATTTTCAAATGAAAGCATGCCTTAAAAAAAAAAATTAAAAAAAGAAATTATTTCATTAATTTGCACAATCATAAGTGGGCATGTTGAAGTCTTTAACATATCATTTCATTTGTCCTTGCATTATAAGTATACGCAGAACAATTTTGCTGAAGAAAGAAAAGAGAAAAGTCACGCTTATTTATAAGTTCCCCACCCCGTGAACTCATACACAGGGCACCTGGGACATATCTAGTCAATCAAACTGGAGTTTTTTTTGTTATTTATTATTTTATTTTTAAGCATGACAACCCTGATAATACAAGTTAACATCAACACTTTCATAAAAAGAAAAAGAAAACTCAAGATATGAACTATACACAAAAAAACATGAGAATATGAAACGTCTGCATCACGGGTAATGCACTCAAAGGCAGAGACATGCAAAACCCTACACACAAAAATGCTGTCAGATAATCTATGGGTAATCATGTCAAATCAAAGATCCAATGCTTACAAGAACATATAAATAAATAAATAGAATAAAAAAAAATAAAATTAAAAATATTTATTTCAGCAGAAATAAAAAGTTTTTTTAAGTAATTTTTTTTTTTACAACAAAAGATCTTCCTTCTTGAACTCGGCAAAAGAGAAAAAAAAAAACCTAAAAATTTATTTAAATTTGTTAACTTTTCTACCTCATAACGCTTTAGGAAAATTGACTAAATAAGTACAACTAAATATATACAACTAAATACAAAATAAACAAACAAATATAACCAAATAAAAATAAATAAAAAGTAAAAATATTTAATTGTCAGTTCGGCAGTTTTTTTAAATTCTAGCTAGACATTGCCAAACCTAAACACATATTTTGGTGAGTTGTTAGTTGAAGAACTTTCCAAGAACTGCTTCCGTTTTTCATCATTCTTACTTGGATACAGTTCTGGAAACTGCAGAATTTAACAAAGCTTAAAAATCTGGCACAAGGCCATAAATATAGAGTACCGGCTATGTTGGCATATGGATCCAATAAAATACAAAGAAAAAAAGGTGGAGTCATCAAACCCAGTCAACAATAGGGAAAACAAGACAACATTGTCGATAATTGATCTGTTAATGAAGCCAATATATAGTTTTTGATAAGCAGAGAATCATTTGTAACAGTTTATATATACGCATAAGTAAAATGGTAATTATATATATATATATATATATATTTTAAAGAAAAACAGACCACCTTAAGGCTCCATGTAATAATTTATTTCACCATAGCCCTTTTAAAGGACGCTGGATCATCAGACTACACTTCCAAAAGGTGAAACGGAAAATGAAATGAACATTTACACTTTTGACAGGTAGTATTAAATTCATGTAATTTAACAGAGAGGGCAGTGAGGAGTGGTGTGAGAGACATGATCGAGTTTTATTTTAATATTTCTATCTATCATACTTAGTATTAGGGGAGGAGGGACCAGACAGTGACCCATTTAATCGGTTAACTTAAGTGATATATTGAAAGGGAAGGGGGAGAAGAGAGAAAAAAAAGAAAAAGAAAGAATGGGGAAGTAAAAGAAACTGTAATTAGGATGTGTGGTAATGGTAATGATACAATACATGGTGCGATGGGTAAATTGTCGCCATCTTATGTTTTTAATTTTGTGAATGGATGTTGCTTGCTTGTGATTTTTTCAATTGCGCAGTATAGTAAGGTCAGTTGGGCACCATCTGTGAGAAAAGAGCCCCATGACAGTTCACTCTGCCAGAAATTTGGAAACGGCATGCTGTACTGCTTGGCATTTGTGCGTCGATAGGATTCGGAAAGACTTGAATGATTAAATGGTGATTACGCGCTCTGATTGTTTTAATGTGAAAAGAACTCACAAATTTGTTGATGAGGGCCCCAGAATGAACATGGAGGACTACATCAAGGGCCTTGAGGAGGTCATGCTGCCCTGGGGCAAGGGGGTGGCTGCTGGAAGACCCTATATCTAACAGCAGGACTCTACACCGTGCCACACAAGCAGGAGAACACAGTCATGGCTGCCAGATAATTTCTATGACCACATCTGGCCACCTAACTTCCCAGACTGCAACTCCCTTAATTATTGTGTGTGTGTGTGGCGCAGTTAGGCAAGAGACCAACAGAACTCCTTGTAACACCAAAGATGAACTGAAGGCACAGATTATGGTAGCATTCACCAACTTAAACAAGGAGACTGTCCAGAAGAGTTGTAGGAGATTCCGAAGTCATCTGGAGGGCGTGGTTGAAGCCAATGGCCATGTAATTTTGGTAAATATAGCTGTTAAAATGAGATGTCAGTGTTATTTTCAGTTTTGCATAATTTAGATGACAGTTTACCCATCACATAGTGTGTGTGTGTGTATATATATATATAACGAAAATCTTGGTAATCCATATGGATAATTCCAAGGAGAATGAAGTTCTGAGAGCTCAATGTTAATTCAGAGCAAGTAATTTAATTTAAAAGAAAAACAGACCACTTTCTCATTTCACCTTTTAAAAGTGAAGTCTGAAGATCCAGAGAAAAATAAAATTCTCTGGTGAAATAAATTATTACAAATAAAGCCTTAAAGTGGTCTGTTTTTCTTTAAATTATATATATATATATATATATATATGTGCAAGTCTGAAGATTGAGTTCAAGCATGGAACCGATTGCATTTTACTGGTGTTGACCTCAGTACTCATTCTTATGCACACTCTTTATTTGATAATGAGCACTTTTACCCAGAAATATAGCATACCTTATATATATATATATATATATATATATATATATATATATATATATACACACACACACACACAGAGTCCAAGAGAAGAATAGTAGGCAAGTCTATCCTCCACACTTTTCTTTGTTTGGTCGGATAATGGTTCAATGTCTGTTATCACAGTTTCAGTGGTAAATACCATTTATTGTCTTATGTGTATTGACTGATGGTTTAAGGGATGGTATTATTTGCTTGAGGGTCTCGGACATCAGAAAGCAAGTCAAACTACAAAAAGCACTCAAGAGGAAACAAAGAAAAAAGAAGAAAGAAAAAAAACTTTACACATTGACGTCACCGACTTCAACAAGTGTGATCAACTATTGATAACAACGTTGCATCAACATGCAGTCCGCACAAAGCAAGAACCCTACAGATTTTGTTGCTTCAGTGTTGCCAGAGCAAATTTATTGTCCGTTTTCAGAACCTAGTCTGGTAAAAGGCCACAATTCTTGAGCACCAAATTTGTATTCTGTACACAGATGCACGACGAACATCACCAGAATTCAGGACGGAGCCTAAATTAAAAACTAAATCACATTTACATGACAAATTTGGAAAAATTTGTTAGTCTGGCACAAGGCCATCTTAGAAAGCAACCGTTTTACAGATATTTAGTTTGTCACAATGCAACAATGCTGGGATGATTACTATTTAGTCGGATTTTCCCCAACACAATTATATGTATGGGTTTTGTTACGTACACCCAATTGTACAAATTTGATATAAGGGTAAGTTTTAGTATAGATTAGTTTTGAGTTGGATATGAGTGTAGGTTTAGTTAAAGTTTGGTATGGAAATAGGATTAGTATTTAAAAGGTAAAACATGGACGTAAACAATGCAATAAAGTTACCAGCTTACCTCGGTATGGATTCCGGAAATAAAAAACCGGATGTAGTAATAAGACACCATTATATAGAAGAGGAGTATGAAAAGCGCTGTTTTCATTGGCTGACGCTGACTGACATGTGTCAATAAGAACAGTCGAGGTCCAGCCTTTCTAGTTTATCGTAATTACTGTTTTTTGCAATGTCGCAGTGTGTAGCATGACGCTTTCAAGAAGGCGGCCTGTTTCACCTAGAATCAGGGTTGCTGTTGGAGCCGATATGATGCGAAACCCGAAATCGGCGATGAGAACAGCGCATCACTGAAAACCACCCTTGATGCATCTAAAATGTATGATTTAACTATGTGGGTTTTAAGAAAATATTGCTCAAGTTCCATCTGCATTTCCAGGCACCAGATAATGACCCCAACCTCCTCCTGAAGAGGTACTGTCTGGAGGAATGGCCACCTAATGTTCGAGCTAATGTTAATTTCAAAATTTACCAGTAGGGTTGCAAATTATACATATGACTAGTGGTTTTCTGTAATACAAACAGCCTTATCACAATTACTATATACCTTCCCAATTGAACTAGTGTCATGATACTGTTGTATGAATACAGATTCACCTCAATGTACTGCAGCTTCACATACATACAATTGTATAGATTAGGGACTATCACTGGAGAAAGATTATTCCACACTTCTTATACCTGTCATAATACAACAATAGTTGTAGGCGAGTTAACTGAAAGAGTCTTAGATCCATCATGTCTCATATGTTTTCAGTGGTGTACAGGTGTGGCAATCATACCAGCAAGGGAAGGTGTTAAACATTTTCAGAGCCATATTGAGATGCATGAGCACCATCTGGGTAGGCATTGATCTGCAGGAATGGCAACTCACATTCCTTTTGCAGAAATGGCAACAGGATAGTTTCTTCTCTGTATACAGGGCACTGTTCAACAATCTCTCTACAAACAAATGCAACTTAGAATGATTTAGAGAACACCTAAACCATGATCCCGAGAGCAGGGCCTGTGTGTTTTATGCTGCATACATATATGGTCACTTGCATGCATGCAAAAAAAAAAAAAAAAAAAAAAAATCAACAGAGCACAATTTGATATTCTGGGTGATCCCATTGTAACACCATTGGAGTTGGGCATGTCAGTGTTGTGGTGTAAAGTAGATTTACTTAATGAGGTTGTTGTAAGAGCAGATAAAGAGCAAAGGTGTATATTATGAAGATATGTAGGATAGATAATAGTCAACACTAGACTTAAAAAGATCATGCTTGGAAAAGTATCCTCTCAGGAGCCTATTCCACAATGCAA
>OZ038497.1:16015958-16033458 GCA_964036315.1 Acanthosepion esculentum | reverse complement strand
GTAGCTGAACACCACCACAAGATGGACTTGTCTAAGACTATTTAGAAAATACTCTCTTACTGAGGGAAAACAATTAATGATTAGATTTTGTTAAAGTTCTGCTAGTCGACCTCTCTGTCCGAAGGCAGTGAGGAACCCAGATGATGCTATGCCTGTGGGCAGAGTCTTGTTTGGAGAGGTAGACAGCTGCCTGACCCCATCTATGCAGGGTCTACAGGTAATTTTTGCATGCGTGTACATGCTTGAAAAACTCCATATTAAAAACCGGCCTTGTGCCACATCCTGCCTTATGAGGAGGGCTCTGGTAAATGCTGAGGAGTTAACGATCAACTCTTAAAGCTTGTCAACCTCTCTGCCCAGCGGTAGAGAGGAACATAGACAAGGGTCTGTGTTCTCAACCGTTTACCATATTCTCCAGAATAAACTGTTTTCTACATGTTTGTCAAGCTTTCCTATTTATGACAAACTAAAAAAAATATAAACTAACCACTCTTTCCAAATTAATATTTTTATGTCATTAATTTCAAGCCATCCACAATCGGGTCTACATTTGACAAACTATGGTCATGGCTGAAGTGCCAGAAACCCACTATGAACACTAATTCCCGAAAATGACCATCTAATCCAGGGGTGGCCAACTTTTTGATTCCATGCGCCAATATTTTATACGATTAATATAAATGTGCCACACAAACATTCACTTCCTTTTAGTACGTGTTGTAATACGGACATATTTTAAAGTTATAACAAAAAGAAATGGGACAAACACAAATCAAACCTTTAGCACTTTCGCAAAGGACGGGCACTAAATATAAAATCACTGAAATGAATGTGTAGAAGTGGTTTAGTTTCTTTTCATCAAAAGGATGCAATGCGCCCCTTGTAAGTATCCAATGCGCCAAAGGTTGGCCATCCTTGATCTAATCTATCAAAGGAAGAAAAAGGTGCACTTAATTGATTGCAGTACTATCCAAAGCTCAATCACTATACAAGGTAGAAAACCGAAAATTTACATTAGAAAATCTTTAATATCCAAGTCACCATAGACTGTCTCCACAACAAAATCTGCAATGTCCTTCAAGGTGCTGAAATAATTATTTGAACTAGCAGGCTTATTGTAGAAGTTGAAAATATTCCCACTGGTATGACTATTCCAGGTGAAAATTTGGTTGATTCAGCAATATGAAAAGCAGATGATCTGACACCTGAGACCATATTTGTCATTATCTGTAATGTGCCAGTTCTGCCCTGACACTGCCTCAATCTGGGCGAGTGCCTATACAACAAGCCTCAACCAGAACCTAGAATACAAGAGTAGGAATGGTCATTTTACCATTATTGCTTTAAATAGATATACCGATGCATCATACGCAGCAATTGTCCAAATTGACCATCCAGTATTTGGAAGGCGCACAATCTGACCCTTATCGGTTTCTTTTGAACAAAAGGGGCCGAGACATTCGCCAGGCTGAACCCTGAGGCAGCATCTAAAGCTCAGACATCAATGGTGTCATGCGGCACATGATGGCTGAAATATAATCATTTATTTGAAAATTATAACATAAAAATGTTATAAAATCACTACAAAAATAGCCATTTTGTTTCAACACTTCTGGTGCCTTCAAGTGTTGAAACAAAATGGCTATTTTTGTAGTGATTTTATAACATTTTTATGTTATAATTTTCGAATAAATAATTTGCTCTAACATGTATTGAGCACTCTTAAGAATAGTATTTGTTGGTTATTGGAATTTATTCCGTATACATAAATCCTATACTTGGGTATGTGTGTGTGTATATATATATATATATATATATATATATATATATATATATATAAGTGTGTGTTTTGATGTACATACTGTTTTTACATCTATAAAAACTATGAGACTGAGCCCTTGTCCCATTATATATATATATATATATATATATATATATATATATACAGGTATGCATAAAAACAGGAAAGAACATGTTAGGTAAATAATCCGGTGTTCCTTAGTATTTTTGCTTTTATTTTCAAAAAGATAGTGCTCCATACAGAAGTAGAGCTTATATTATAATATTTTTTGTTTTTAAAAATATGATTCCTTCGCTACATAAGAGTTCTTATGTTTCAAAAGCGAGGGCCGAGACCACTAACATAATTTTTGAAGTTATGTTAAGGTGCCTGGACCCGCTTCCTCGTCAAGCGAGAATTTGGTTCCCAAATTCTCGCTTGACGAGGAAGAGAGAGGAGAGAGATTATCTGATTCACAACCCTATTTATTCATTACAATTTATTCAATAACTACAAGAAGTCATCCCTCACCATTTGATCCGACATATACCACAATACAACATATTCACAGGGAGCCGACTAAAATAGGCATGACATAAAAATTTGATAATATACAATTTTTTTTACAAAAATATATATGGTATGAAATGATCGGGGAGGGGATGAACCCAATAATGAAAATAACGTACAACAAAAACATTCAAAATAGAAAAAAAAATTTTGTTTGTCAGATAATTTATAGCAGTGCATATGTTTTAAAATAAATGTGAAATCAAAACAGTGTTAACCGAAATGTTAAATGATGGAAGAGAATTCATCGTAAATGATAAAAATAATGATAATAAAAGACAGTAAAATTTCCGACTTTACCTTGCAAAAATTTGAAGATAACATCATGGTGGAAGAGGGTCGTTTGAGGTCCTTGTGTAATTAAGACATCATCATCATCGTCATCATCATCATCATCGTGATCATCCTGATCATCACCTTTAAAAGTGGCCAAATCATACTGATTAACGGGCAGTCTTGATTTTGGGGGGAAGGGGTGATTTTCTTTGTCCAAAAATAAAATAAATTGAAAAAAAAAAAAAAAAAAAGGGAAGAAAAGAAAAAAAAAAAAGAATATTAAAAAAAATTGAAAAAAAAAAAAAAATAAAATAAAAATAAAATAAAATAAATAAAAAGCTAAAGATATGAAGGAGGCGGAGTTTATATTGCTTCAGGCCCAAACTATTTTTATTTTTTTTTCATCATTGTCTTAGAAGCATCTCACCCACCAACTCCAAAACACAACTTTAATGTCAATCCACCAACAAAAAAAAAAATAAAATAAAAAAAACACACCTTAAACATGTTTTTTTTATTTTAATTCCTTTATATGCTGTGACCCTTCAGTATGTAGATGGTCATGGCTCTAAACAGATTCCTTTTCCTATCTGAATTGGCATACTTAGGAAAGATAGTGGAGTGGCTTTCTATTCCCTTCTCTCTTGTTTGGAATTCAGACTTTATAATTTATAAAAAAAAAAATAAAAAAATAAATAAATAAAAAGCCAAAGATATAATGTGCTTGGGGGGATATATTCCTTCAGAATTCAAAACTTCTAATTTTTTTTTTGTAAACCATCTGCTCAGAACTAAAAAAAAAAAAAATAAATAAATAAATATCAGAAATCAAGATTTTTGTTTTTAACACTTATTCATAATGGCTATGACTTTCTTTTTGTTTTTTGTTTGCTTAAATGCCATGTCCATTTAGGATGTAGACATTCCTGGCTCTCAAGATTCCTTTTTCTTTACTATCTGAATTGCTATACCTTCTTAGGAAAGATACTGAAGATTGTCTTTTACATGGTTTGGAATTCAGAATCTTCCTTCTCTGGTTGCCATTCAAGGCTAAAAATTCCAGTCTTGAATATTTAACTCCTTCACTTAATTTTTTTTTTTTTTTTTTTTTTTAAATTCAGATGTTCAGGGAACTGCCAATGACAAATCATTTAGTTGAGTTCAAATGAATTACATTCAATTATGCGCAAATACTTTGATTCTATCTTCTCCACCCCCAGCTATGGGTTAAATAGTAAGACATCTGAGAGGAAAAATCATTATTTGCAATCATTAATGCAAAATTCTTAGATACCCCAAAATGTTTTAGTCTTAAATAGCCCTCAGTGGGGTGATAAGCTGTATAAAAAAATGTGGATGAAAATCTTGGTTTGTGAATTTGGTGACAGTGATTAGAAGTTCAATCCCTGGATTGGACAATTTGTACCATTATCAAACATCTTTCATTATGGCTAATCACACACTTTTATTCTAGTCGCCATTATCAAGGAGTTTTTTTATATCATTGATAATGGTTATAAAAGAATAGCCGAAAACAAGAACTTACCAAAAGCAGAGAAAAATTTGTTATTCCAAATTGTAGTCAAAGCAATGGCAAACCACACAACTACCTTTCCCAAGAACTTATTGCAATTCATGAAGAACCATGATTGCCTAGGTCTAGCATAGAAAATGCCTCTAACCATAAAGCGATGGGTGTGTGTGTGTGTGTGTGTGTGTGTCCTGAGAGGTTAGGACATTGATCTGTCAAGATATCTTGGGAAGACTGCAGTAACATTGAAAATTGCCTGAAAAATACTCAAAACTGTTCAGAGGCCATTGGTGGTTGTGTCTAGCATAAAGTCACAAGTCATCGTGACTGAGAGTTTTGAGCATGCTGTGCAACTTTCTCTACTGTTTGCACCAGCTGAGCACTGTCCTTGAAACTGTAACTGGTCCACTCAGCATAGTTGCAGTTGGAGTATAAACTCTAGCTTGGATCTGAGCATATGGCAAGGATTAGCTAATTCACTCTAGCAGATGCGGTGTATTTGGAAATGTGCAGCCAGCCACTATATATGTACACCATTGTACAAATTAATTGAAACAAAAACGAATAACTCTGTTATTATTTACTTTTTTTGTTTTTCCCCCCCAATGGAACATGACCCAGTGCACATGTTAGTACCTCATATGTCCATTGTATGAAGTCGTTCCTTGCAGATTGATCACAGATTCTCAATCGGATTTAAATCAGGAGAGTTTCCAGGCCAGTCTATGATACTATGATTTGCTCACTGGTAAGGCTTACCAGTGTGTTTGTGCAGTGTTACAATTTTCATATGCTTCCTCGGAGTAATGTCCAGCGCAGAGAATGACCGTAGGACAACTAATCGACAGTAAAGACAATAGTGTCAGGGTGTGATGAAAATCTGATGCAATCGTGGATGACGCAATATTTTTAAAGACCAGTTTTCATCACCCCCCCCCCCCCGAAAATAGATTCATATTACTGCACACCACTGCAAATGACCTAATCTCAGGAAAAATAAAAATCGATTACATCCTGGGGTCTAAAACTGACCGTATGGTGAAAGAAAGGAAACTAAAGCTGTTGTTTAAATTAATTTGCACAAGGGTGTATGTGCGCATATGTGTGGGTTACATTCTGTTCAGACTATCGAATAGATACCTTGAACATACAATGAAAGTTTATTTTTTAAATTTTATGGACCAATTGAAAACAAAAAGCATGAATCGATGTCATCCTAAATTAAAACATTAGCAAGACACCCAAGGTTGGACCTTGAATTCATGAAATGTCCATACAGACATAAACATCCTATCAACAACTTGTGAGCCACTAATGATCTATTAATGATGTGGATTCTTTTGGGGGGGGGGCTATGGAAAGGACGCCTACCCTATGCCATAACCAGAAGTTCAACATTATGAATTCAGCAAAGACTGGGTGCTTTCCTACTTTTCTCTCCTTCGGAAGGAAGGACTGCTTTGGTGTGACTGATTGCAAGGAATCGAGCAAGGCTGGCCCTAACCCTCCCCCCCCCCGTAGCTCATCAATTCCTCTTCAGGGGGAAGGGAAAAAAAAAAAGTTTTTAGCAGATATTCAATTTCATGGACTAGTTTTCTAGGTCTCCCTCTCCTGGATGGGACCCCCGGGGAGCTCATAGTCCAGTAAAAAGGAGTTGGCAATTGTGATTCCCAACTTCTCTGGGTGTTTAGAATGAGGAAAGGAGGGAAAACTGAAAGTATAAAAAAGTAGGGGATTAGTGAGTAAGTAAATAGGGTATTTGGGAAGCAGGGTGTGGGTGGGGTTTCAGCCAGGGAGCAAAATGTTGAGAGAGCGAGAGAGAGAGAGAGAGCGAGAGATGATAAAAATATGAAGCAAAAAAATTTAAAAAAAGGTAAGGAGACGTGAAGAAGAAAAGAAAAAAGGTAAGGAGACGTGAAGAAGAAAAGAAAAAAAGAGAAACGAAAAAACAGGAGAGTAGAAGAATGGAAGAAAAAAGTAAATCGAGGAAAGCAGATGCAAACGGTCGAGATATCGGCTACACAGGTCGAGATATCGGCTACGCAATCTTAAAAGGTGTCTAAAAATTTTGCCAGAAAAAGCATATACAAGTGGAAATTTAGGTTTTCTTTTTTAGTTTACATAGTGTTTGGATAATCACAGGGTTTCTTTCTACTTATTCTTAATGAGCAAAATTCTTGCTCAAATCTGAAAGATCACAATCAAGGCCCATCATTTCGTAGTTTTAATTTGCCAGTACTCCCCCCCCCCCGCCTTTCTATAAAAAAAAAAAAAAAATTATTTGGCTAATAATATTTGACTTTCATTCCTGACAACATTCTATTTAAAACGTTGACTTATTTTGGGAATGTGAAGGGGTGAGGGAGCTTCGCCTCCTCCACCCCCTCGAAGATCCACTTAGACTCTCATGAAAAAACAAACAAACAAACCCTGGACTACTTGGGTGGGATGGAAAATTAAAATAAACATCGTGAAAGTAAAAAATAATGAAACCAATTCAAATTTGACCCGCGTTTAAAAGATTTTGCATATTTTGGTAAAAAAAAAAAAAAAAAAAAAAAAAGAAGATTATATGCAAACACCTAATACAAAAATATAGTTAACTCCCTTGCACTAGCAGTTCGAAAATCTGTCTATATTTCTGAGATGACACTATTTACATTATTCAGACTATTGTCCTCATCTTTGTCGCCACATTTATTATAACATTTCAGCCATTCTTCAGGTGGTTGGAATGTCGAACTGAACCCTTTATTTCAGTCACTGGAGTAGACTGCTCTAGTTCCACGTGCCATGGATGTCAGTTATCAGTTATCTCCTGTTAATTCCCCTCTCCAAATTCTCCACAGTCTTAACCAGGTATTGAACTCACTTTCTTCGGGTCCTGTCACTGGATCTAACCAGTGCCTTTATCCACTGTGCCATGTGACATTGTAATAAATATGGCGACAAAGATGAGGAGAATAGTCCGAATAATGTAAATAGTGTACATAATACCTCATCTCAGAAATATAGACAGATGGATATCACATGTATCCGTTATCTCTTGTTAATTCCCATCTCCAAGTTCTCCACTGCCTTAACCGGGTATTGAACTCATACTCTTTGGGTGCTGTCAATGGATCTAACCAATGCCTTTATCCACTTTGCCATTTGTCCTTAAGAGTTGTGAGCTCAATAGCTGATAACTGACATCCCTTAAACATGACACGTGGAACTAGAACAGTCTACCCCAGTGAGCGAAATAAAGGGTTCAGTTCGACATTCCAACCACCTGAAGAAGGCCGGAGCGTACAATGGCCGAAACGTAATAAATATGGCGACAAAGATGAGGACAATAGTCCAAATAATGTAAATAGTGTCTGTGTACAATACCTCATCTCAGAAATATAGACAGATAAGATACTGAAAGGCTGAAACGTTGTGATAAATATGGCGACAAAGATGAGGACATTAGTCCGAAGTGTACAGTTCTAAAAATGTTTACAAAACCGGAAAGAGACCAACTCCGTGAAAGAGCAGAGCACGGTTGTAACTGGAATACATAATTTTTAAAATGTCATCAACAGCATCGCTGAATTCGTTGATAAATGAAATCGCAACCTATGTATGCATTATTTTATTTTATTTTGTCTTTTGCGCGCAAGGTGGTCAGTGCCGACCTCGTAGAATCAAAAGATACGCGATGAAATCATGAAACAAAGGAAATTCGCTCGTGCTCTATACACACAAGCATCGGCCGCAGAAAGAAAGAGAAAAAAAAAAGGAGCGAAAAGCAAGTCGACATTCCTTTACTCACCGTACAACCCTCCCACCCCCCAATCACGCACTCTGTACTGTTTATTTGCATCAGTCAAGAGAGAGAATTAAGTGTGGAGAAGGAGGTGGGGGAGTAGAGAAACGTGCACCTAGTTGAGGTTAACGCGAGGGGAAAAAAAATAAAAATCATTCACAACACCCGTCGAACACCACACCCCCCCACACACGCACTTTACTGTTGTTTTTATAGTGTAAAAAAAAAATATATATCTTTCAATAAACAAACGTAAAAAAACCATCATAGCTACTTGAATTTACAGATCGCGACATCTATCAGAGAGATGAAATTTAAAATTTTTGTATTGCATTATTCCCAAATTTTAACACATCAGCAGATAGCTATTTAATGTCAACAACTGAGCAGAAATAGTTAATTTAAAAAAAAAAAAAAAAAAAAAAAAAAAAAAAGTAATTAATGTATAATAATTAAAAAAAAAAAAAAAAAATAAATTGTAAAAATCCCGTTATTCATCGAAAGAAAATGTTTGCCTTTGGACAATATTATCTATATTCATAAAAAAACAACTAAAAACATTTTAAATTAAATGCCTTTAGGGCATTGTATGTTTCAGAGTTGGCTTTAGGTAGATGAAGGAAGATCGATTTTAAAAAAATGAATTACTTCCCTCAAAGCCTTGTGCTTAATATAATCACTAAATGATTCATCATTGGATTTTTAGAGTTTTCATAAAATTAGTGTGGGTGGGGGTAGTAAATAAAAAATATTTTTACCGTAACTTAAAAAAAAAAAAAATAATAATAATAGTTTTCATCATTTGTGCATAGTTTCTGAAAGTTTCATTAGAATCTGACAATTATTTTTTTTTTATTTTTGTAAGATTTTCCAAATTAATGTCCGTCATTTAAAAAAAAAAAATAAAAAAAAAATGAGAGAGCTAAAACCTGCTGTTTAGTACCCCTGGACGCAAAAAGAAATTCGTTTTTTTTTTTTGTTTTTTTTTAAATCAAAATTTAGAAAATTCTAAAAAGGATGGAAAATTAAAAATAATAAAATAAAATAAAATAATTAAAAAAAAAAAAAAACACTTTGTTTTTTCCTCTTAAAAACCTTTTGACGTTAAAATTTTAGTTTCGTCAAGTTTAAGGCCGTTTTTATCATGCTATGCTCATTTTCCAGCAATCTCATGGCGGTCCCTAAAGTATATTTAATCACATCTCCCTAAGTAGCTGTTGCGACCTGTTAATAATAATAATAATAAAACGAAAAAAAAAAAAAAAAGAAAAACGAAACAAATAATATTCAGTCGTTCCTCGGTATTCCCTCTGAATTTGGAGGATATGGGATTTATTACCTAGACAAACACTCTGAGAATAACTTGGACTAAACAGGTGGAGGAGCAATGAAGTATTTTTTATATAGAGAAAATAGAAACAAAAAGGACATATATACTTGACATCAGAAAGAGAGAGTTGAAATTTTTAGGGCACATAATGAGGAAAGAAGCTTCGGAAAATTTGATACTCACAGGACATATTGAAGTCAACAGGGACAAATGAAAAGACTACATAACCTGCCTAGGAATTAAGAGAGATAGCGAAAAGACAAAATTTTATTAAGAGCTAAAAATGACAGGAAATTGTGGAGAGTCATGATCGCTAACCCCTTGAAGCGAGTACAAAGAATAAGCCCCCCGCCGCCCCAACCATGGATACCAAATTCGGAGAATATTTAAAAACCTTATATAAAAGTGCATAGCATTAAAATCAATATCTATTCCCTCCCCCCCAGTCGGGCTCTTTATTAACTTTGGGGAAGGTATGAAAACCACTTATTCCCGTTAAATGCCGTTTCATAGGTCGATTTCAGTTGTAAAATGACTACTGACCACAAACATACGACAATTTGGCACTAACATTCGGCAATTGTGACCCCATAAGGATGTCAAATACAATCATATGTGTCTAACAATACTTACAAATATAAAATAAAATAAGGAATTATCATAAAACTAAATTAGAATAATATTATTCTATGTTTAAAACCATTTTTAATAAGAGTAGGAAACGCTGGCCGTAATGAAATTGGAGAGGTACAATTTATAGGATTTGATTACCAAACAAGGGGTGCGTATTATGTTTGAGTAGAAGCATTTTCCCCACACTTTCAGTACAATTTTTTGGGGTGCGTATTATGAATGAAGGCGTATTATACATGGGGGATTACAGTATTCCTCGCCAGCTGTAGGTTAGGACTTGCATCAACAAATCATTATTATCTATTAGGTTGGTGCAAAAATAATGTCGTTTTCTCACATGAAGTTGAACGCCAAAAAACGACATTATTTTTGCACCAACCTAATAAAACTATTTTCTGGCTTTAAATAACCTGCAAAAGGTTGGTAAAGCATAAAAAAAAATTCAGTATACTTTAAACCGTACTTTTATTACTTTTTTACCGTACTTTTTTATTACTAGTACTTTTTATGTTACCAGTACTACAGCATAACATTGCATTATTCAGGTCAATAGTGTAATAAAATTAATATTACCCCGTCAATGTTGCTTATTCCTTTAAGTGCTGACCACCACTTTAACAGTGGTAGAGAAAAATGACTTAATGACCAGTCGCCGGTTGAACGGTGGGTAAACACTTGTAACTATGCTTATCTTCCGTGAGACATTACATACCAGTTATTTGCGAATTTAAATCCAGGAGCTCAGTCAGAAGATTTGAACACAGGCCTCAAAGGGTTATGGATAGGTTAGTTTGTAAATATACAACGTGAATTTCAGTTACTGAAATATTTTATATTTTTAAATATTTATAAATCATTTATTTTGATGGTGGAAGATTTTATTACGCAACTAAAGAGTTGTTCAGCATATTGTAAATAAATATTTATATCTTCACAGTTAACGTAAATAAATTTAACCCATTCTTCTGACGTAAGTTTAAACTGATGCCAGTGTTGTTTTTTTTTTGTTCCATATTGTGACCATTTTGCTTAGAGTTGTTCTGTCCACGGGCGGAGAGGAACCCAGACGAGGTTATGCTGAAGGGCAGAGTTTCGTTTGGGTAGGTAGACAACCCCGACCACATGTATACGGGGTGTACGTTCAATTTTTGCTTGAGCAGTTCCCCACCCCTCATGTTATAAACTGGCCTTGTGCCACATGTTGATAAGTAAGAAAGTTACTTGATTTCAGCTGAAAAAAAATAATAATCAAAGTTTGCCAACGTATTTCAGTGAAATTTTAACTTTAAAAAACAACTATAGTTTAGATAAATGGTGTGGGGTAAGCGTCAACTTAAACTGACGCCATGGGGATGGGAGATTGCCACAAAAAGCTTAAAAAAAGAAAGTTACCGTAATAAAGTTATTGAGTGATGGCAACAAAATATTGGCCATTGTGAAAATCAATTGCAGTACAAAAACAAAGAAATAGTTTAATAAAATGTCAAAAAAATTGATTTGCGAAAATATTAGAAAAAAAACAAACAAATAAGCATGAAAACTATTTACCAGTAAGAGGCCATAGATAAAAATAAAAAAAGAAATAAAGAAAAGAAAAGCAAGCAGTAGAGGAAAGAAGCCGGTTTGGTTTGATTTGGTTTACGGCATATCAACACTTCAATGGGTTATTTAATGCCGACAAGATTTTGAGGTTAGGTTCATAACGTGCTGCTTCGACTTTTCCCCTTTATTTATTTATTTTTTTCTTCTTTTTTCGTCATTCTAACGTTTGTCTTCAACTTTTGTCTCCTCTTCTTTCTTTCTCATTTCCTCTAATCCTGTAGATAAATCCTATTTACACAAGACCGATAATTTTATTAAAAGCAAAAACCTATTTCGAATGTATTCTCTTCCGGTTTGGTGTGTTGTTTGGTTTGTTTTACGGTATATCAACACCTCAATGGGTTATTTAATGCCGACAAGATTTTTATTGTTGGTAATATTTTTTTTTTTTTTTTCCAAAAAGTATTTCTGGTAATATTTTTTTTCAAAAATGTATTGATGCTAATATTTTTTTCTTCAAAACTTCATTGCTTGCAATATTTTTACAAAAAAAAAAAATATTTCTTGTATTAAAACCAATTTTCTTTTACACTTTTATAGTGTTTTGACCCCAGTTTGGGAGTTAACTATTTACTCATAGCTGGGACCCTAACAGGTGCTACCACCCTGGGTCAGAGTGGACCTGCAAACACCAGCAATTAAGAGATGGTTCCGTGCTCCTCAATCGCTCCTGATGAGAGGCCTTGCTGTTTGATGTAGTTTATCGCCTTACCCAGGATTGGAAAAAAAGCAGAATGTTAACATTTTTTATTTCTTCAAGCGTTATTTTTTAGTGGATATCCCTGTTTGAAATAGACGCCGCATTTATTTATTTTTTGATTTATTTTTAAACAGTGTGTATTACATGTACTGGACTGCACACTCACAAGAACTCCCCAGCAGGGTTCAAACATGCATCCGTCCCCCTTTCTAGGGGAAACCATGTAGGGGATCTAGTGTGCTTTAGTCTGCTCAGGCACAGTCCAGTAAGGTTCTTGTTGACACTAGTAAGGAAAGTATGCATCCCTCATAAACAGGTTGTGATGCTCTCTATAGCCGAGAGATCTGAAGCACATTGAATCAAATGGTTTGCCCTACGAAGAGGGACACAGGTTCAAACCATGCCAGAGAGCATATTTTCTCTCGTGTGCAAGCCAGTAGATGTAATACATTCTGTAAAAAAAAAAAAAACAGGTCGTCTATTTCAAACACGGGTATCCACTAAAAGAAAAAAAATTGAAATATCAAAAATGGAGTAAAAATAAATCCATTAATTCTTTATAAAAAGAACATGGCACAGTGGATAAAGGTGTTGGTTAGATCCAGTGACAGGACCCAAAGAGTTGAGAGTTCAATACTTGGTTAAGGCAGTGGAGAACTTGGAGAGGAGAATTAACAGCAGGAGATAACTGACATCCATTAAAAACATGGCACATGGAACTAGAACAGTCTACCCCTGTGAGCAAAATAAAGGGTTCGGTTCAACATTCCAACCACCTGAAGAAGCTCGGAGTGTACAACGGCCGAAATGTTGTAATAAATATGGTGGCAAAGATGAGCACAATAGTCTGAATAATGTAAATTCGGTACATAGAAACTAATCTCAGAAATATAGACAGATAAAAAGATGACTTATCACAAAAAAAAAAAAGAAACATTAGGCAAAGAAGTATAGAATTAGATGTTTTATGGGTTATCAACCTTTTAAAGAAAGCCAGAAAATGTTCAGATTGTAAGAATTTGAAGGAGGTGGAGATAATTATTTACTGATACAAGCCCTACTAATTAACCCATAGCTGGGGGACAAGAGGTGGATTCATATCTTTCCCAAGAGTATTTGAGGGCAAGTGAATGTAAGGAACCAGATTAGAGTTAGAACTGTGCTCTCTAATTTCCAATCCTGAACCATTAGCCATTACATCACCTGCACATCCAAGCATCCTGGTATTTCTAAGTGGACACCCATTTAGGTGTTGACCAGGCTCGACATGGCTTAACTTTGGTGATTGTACAAGAACCAAATTTTTAATGATGAATTTAGAGCTACATTAGATGAGTGCGATGGCTGTGCCAGCTGTTGGATTTTTTTGGAAAATAGTCAACCGACATGACCTAGAAGAGGGCAAGGTCATTTTTTGAGCTGTTACTGTAGACAATAAAATTATTGGTTTGTTCAAAATTGGTGATGACATCAAGATAAATGCATCAAATTATTCTTTGAAAAGATGTATTTTCTCTTGATTTGGTTTACAACATATCAACATCAATGGGTTTTTTAATGCCAACAAGATTTTTATTAATCGGCAATTTTTTTTTTTTTTTTTTTTTTTTTTCAAAAAAATGTATTACTGGTAATTTTTTTACAAAAATGTATGGGCACTATTAAAACCTATTTTTACACTTTCATAGTACTTTGACCCATTTTAAGGGGATTAACTATTTGCCCATAGCTAGGATCCTGATGTTGATATGCTGTAAAACAAACCAAACCCCCACCAAAAAAGCTGTCAATACTTGGAATTAAAAAAGATATTATGACCCGAATAAGCACAAGTTGTATTGCCCATACAAATGCAAGAAGAGCCTAAAAATATTGTTAATACACATTATAAAAAAATAAAATAACCCCCACCCCCAAGGAGTGCTATGCAAAAACATACCCAACTTGGTTTCTTATGTCTGAATTGTAGATTTGTTTTGTTTTTGTTTTACAGAATATCTTACCTCAATGGGTTATTTAATGCTGACAAAATTTTTATTGCTGGTAATATTTTGTTTCGTCAAAAACCTATTTCTGGTAATATTTTTTTCATTCAAAAACCTATTTCTGGTAATATTTTTTTTCATTCAAAAACCTATTTCTGGTAATATTTTTTTCATTCAAAAACCTATTTCTGGTAATATTTTTTTTCATTCAAAAACCTATTTCTGGTAATATTTTTTTCATTCAAATACCTATTTCTGGTAATATTTTTTTTCATTCAAAAACCTATTTCTGGTAATATTTTTTTTCATTCAAAAACCTATTTCTGGTAATATTTTTTTCATTCAAAAACCTATTTCTGGTACTAATTTTTTACAAAGTATTTCTGGCACTAAATTTTTACAAAGTATTTCTGGTACTAATTTTTTACAAAGTATTTCTGGTATTAAAACCTAGTTTTACACTTTCATAATATTTTGACCCCAGTTTGGGGGGTTAACTATTTACCCATAGCTGGGACCCTAACAGGTGCTACCACCCGGACAGCAATTAAGAGGTGGTTCCACACCCTTCAAAACCTCTTGATAAGAGGCCTTGTTGCTGGATGTAGTTTATCGCCATACCCAGGACGGTCTAAATTGTAGAGGGAAATTACGTAACGTTATACGATGGCCAGCCAGGACTAATTTTTATACCCACAGGACAATAGCCTACTGGATTAAAGTTTTGATTTGTGAAATTGGTGACAGTGTTAGTTACTTTGTCCCATTGAATGCATAACAAAGCAATGCTTTTACCCATTAGTGGGTAAAAGTATTGGTTTATGAATTTGGTGACAAAGTGGTCGTGAGTTCAATCCCTGGGTTGAGTAGTATGTTTTGTACTTGGTGGAAACAGGCAAGCAATAACATAACAGTACTAAATAAAAGTAAGAACTAGATGATATCTCTAGACATGAGCAGTGGAATGAGAACAGTCTACGCCCGTAGATTAAATGAGGGGTTCAGTCTAGAATTCCCTGTAGGTTAGCCAGATCAATATACAGCCGAGGAAGATGCGGAGGACATAACGGCCAAAGCATTGTGATAAAAATGAGGACAACAGTCTAAATATAAATCTCGTAAATAACTATATGCCTTATCGTATGGTGACCAATGATGGTTGCTGGTGGAAAGGGCATTTACTCCACCTCGACCAGCTAACCTAAGGGTGATCAGCGGTTGGTTTAGTGATACCAATTTAACTGTGACTTACATAATAAAACCTAATAACCTTGTTACTGTCAGTATGGGGTGGAAAAAAACAAAAAAAACACCAGAAAAAACCCACACATTTGGTATTAAAATAGACGCCTGAAGACACCGCCCCAAAGAAAAGAAAGAAAAAATTATATATACCATATATACTGGCGTATTATGTGTCTTTTGAAGACCTAATTTTGAAGCTAATTTTAAGGGGGTCACATAATACATGAAATAAAATTAGCGTATGTACTACTAGCCCTGACTACGTGGTTGACCAAACTCTATATCCATTTACTGTAGTCAAAAGGTACAGCTGTATTTAAAATAAACATGATTTTGATAAAACTGATGTTTTACTTCACTGTATCCAATAATAAATGCATGTAACATTCACATATTAGTAATATCGTATTAGAAAATACAAACATAGTGAATATGCATCTTTTCCGTTGTTTATGTTTATAAGATGCTTTAGCTGTCTCTTGTTCGGTTGTTGATCGCTGTACGCATTTATGTGTTGAGTATAGCGTTACTAACGATACTTTTATCATTCTCTTTTACTTTTTTTTTTTAACTTATTTAACCAGAAGATGGGATAAAGAGATAGAGGGAAAGATTACTGTAATTTGGTCCCTCAAAAAAGAACTTGCGTGATAAACGAAATACATGATAAAATCATTTTTATAAGTGGAAATTTGGGGGTTACACAAGTATATATGCTAAAAACAAATCTGTGTCATTGTCACAACATTGTTGCCTGTCTGTACTGGCCCATTTTGGGAAAACAGGAAATTTGTCATCCATTTAAAATAAATGGATACGTGAAGATATGAAAACAAATTCTCATGGAGGCTGGCATTTTAGATCAGATATTCTGCAGAAACAGACTAAGCTAAACGACTCCCCCCACCCCGACAATACAATAAAAATACACCACATAAGAGGTTAGATTATCATAGGTCTACACAGCTTTGGAAATAGCATTAACTGTTTGTTAGTTTTAAAACAGACAGGAGGCGCCAACTTTTCGTGGCATCTTCAAAATGTATATAGGAATAAATGATATGTCATGGGTGCTGCCATTCCGGCTGGGATCGGCTACTCTAAAGTATAGACTAAACTAAGTGACACCCAAAATAAAAATACATCACAAAACAGGTTGTATTGTTCGCTACTATATGCAATGTGCAGTTTGCAAGTTTAAAAATAGCATTCGAGTGTTAGTTTCTAAGGCAGATGCAACATCATGGTACCCTGAAAAGTTTTCGACAGCTTTAGAAGTTTACCCCTCGTTTTCTGTTTAAGATTGGGTTTCCCTGACTCCTTCTACACAGTTTAATGAAAATTAAAACTACTCCATTACCTACTAGAACTATTCGCAGTATATTAAATAATACCAGCAAACAACATATTACATCCGATGCTTGCATCTACCAGATCCCATGCAAAGACTGCAACTTGAGATATGTGGGGGGAAACAGGTAGGTCCGTAAAATCTCGTGTTTCCGAACATAAACGAGATATTCGCCTCGGTAATTTAAATAATGCTTTATTTGTACACTTAACTAAATCTGATCATAATTTCGATTTTGCCTCTGTGAAGATTTTAAAATATATCCATAATAACAAACCTTAGACGGATTTATGAGGCAGGCATAATATCCACTTCACGTACGGTAAATACTAGACCCGGCTTCTTTAACATCTCCCCTTTCCTGGCACGATTAATGCTTGACAAACGTACTGATAAGCTCTAGATTCAAACAGAATTCCTCCTTTTCACTTAAGATAAAGTCTCTTTCTTGGGGGCGCGTTTTCACAGCATCGCCCGCAAGACGCCAACGTGACCAAATCCCCAAAAAGGGAATGCTGACTTTAGAATTTCAGTTGTTCTGTTTCTGACTAGTCTTGTGTCTGTCGTCTCTTCATGTTGACTTAAATATCATCTAATCCCAAGTATGTGTTTCTAATAACCATGTCCTGAAGATGATCTACTAGACCGAAACGTCTGACATCGACAGTAAAGCAACATTAAAACAGTAAACTTGCATATTCAGG
>OZ038497.1:16008458-16010958 GCA_964036315.1 Acanthosepion esculentum | reverse complement strand
GTAGTCTCCGCATGCCACCTTTTCTACAAATACTTTCATGGTAATTGTTCGGATGAGCTTTCCTCTTTGGTACCTAAACTTTATGAATTTAATCGCAGTACTAGTAACATCTTATTTTGTGCAGTAATTGAATGATACATTACATTGAATGTAAATGTAACCGGGACTCCAACCTCTGATTCCCAATTCAGAGCCGTTATCCATTACACCACCCGCACACCCACACTTACAGCACCTGGAATTCCCACAATGTGATGGGTGGCCAATTGTATCCTTAGTTAGCATGCCAGGAAACGTTAGCAAGACATAAAATTTTATATACATACACACTCTCGACTCTCCCATCAAATTTGACGTATGAGGGTCAAGTTCCTATGAAACTGACAACCCGGCACTAGCACATGAGATTTGATTATAGTGGTGAAGGTTTTGTGCAGAACCAACCACACTTTTTGAAGGGCCGAATACAGAGACATGGTGCACTACATGCCACAGGGTCCCCAAACAACCCTTTGCAGGTTTTGAATTCAGAGTTGTCCTTCTCCTCGAACAGTTGCCTTCCAAGGCTATAGAACCCAGTCTGTCCTGCTATTTACCCATAGCTGGAGGGAGAAGAAGAGGATTCATACCTTTCCCATGGGTATCAGCACGTAATTGAATGTAATGGATTCGAGTGGAATTCGAACTCGGCTCTCCAATTCCTCAATCCGAGCCACTACCCATTACTCCACCATACCTCCTCATATATATATATATATATATATATATATATATATATATATATATATATATATATATATATATATATAGGGATAGTAATGTAAAAGGAAGACTGAAACAGATGCGCCAAAAAGGTATAGACAAGAAAAAAGTGCTCAATACAAAATTCAAAAAAATAAAAAATAAAATGCCAACCAACCTCACAACCTGGGTTTTGACCATGAGGTACCCTCGGCAAGTGGAAGGTTATATATATATATATATATATATATATATATATATATATATATATATATATATATATATATTTATTTTAAATCGATTTAATTTTTTAACTTATCAAAATAAAACAAGTATTCATTGCTAGCAATTTCTAATAATAACTGATAAGCAAATCATGAATCTATCACGTTGGTAGGAAGAACTGTGTTAATGGCTCCTCAAGACATTAGACAATAAGTGTGTGTGTGTGTGTGTGTTTTAAAGAGTCAGGCTGATAGACTGATGGATAGGACACATTTTTGATCAACAAGAGGAGATCTGATTTCAGGAGGTAGTTCCTTACACAAGTTAAACATTTGTTAACTGGTATGTTCATCTAAAAGGATTGAAGACAGTCATAGACAAGCAGAGAGATTGACAGAGATATGAAGACAGGCAGGGAAAACGCAAGCAGAGAGAGAGAGAGGAGGAGGAGACAGGCAGAGGGAGAGGAGGAGACGGGCAGAGAGAGAGGAGGAGACGGGCAGAGAGAGAGGAGGAGACGGGCAGAGAGAGAGGAGGAGACGGGCAGAGAGAGAGGAGGAGACGGGCAGAGAGAGAGGAGGAGACGGGCAGAGAGAGAGGAGGAGACGGGCAGAGAGAGAGGAGGAGACGGGCAGAGAGAGAGGAGGAGACGGGCAGAGAGAGAGGAGGAGGAGGAGACGGGCAGAGAGAGAGGAGGAGGAGGAGACGGGCAGAGAGAGAGGAGGAGGAGGAGGAGACGGGCAGAGAGAGAGAGAGGGAGAGAGAAAAATTTAATTAAACCATCGTGGCCTAAAGAAGACACTATGACTTGACCATATCAAGGTTGACAAGGGATGCAACAGTTTTTACCTGTCCAGAAAGATAATGATGATACAAGAGATTGTTTGCCTACAGTCTTTTCCATCCCCATTGTGGCATGTCAATGATGAGATTTCTTTTTTGTCTAAATTTCTGGCAACTGGAAAGGGCACAGGGAGATATGGATTCCTGCCTTCCCCAAAGGCATTCAGACATGGTCAACAGATGGAATTGAAACTCACTTCATTGATTTCATTTTTTTTTTTTACATGCTATTAAATGTTACATTATCTTGCACATCAATTTAGCAAAGCTACAGAACGCAAAGGAGAAGTGGATTCATGCCTTTCCCAAGGACATCAGTTCTAAAGAAACACAAGTGGCAACATTTTTTTCACCTTAGGTTCAATTATGTCAGACACACATTTGTCTTCTGTTACAATTTCAGGCAAGTTGATTTGTGATCTTTCTTCTACTTTCTTCAATTCATTATTGCCAAGAAGCCTTCCAGGTGCCATTTTCTTTGACGGCTAGGAATTGCCACGACTTCTTTTGAGAAAGAAAGTGAAAGGGTACTTTTGTTGCCTGTTTAAAATTCAACCTTCATTCTCCTAGACAAGCTGCCAACTAAAAAAAGAGAGCACAGTCTACGCTACTATTTAACCCATAGCAGCGATGGGAGAAGTGATGGCCTTATGCCTTTCCCACGGGTGCAAGAATGAATGAAACAGACGAG
>OZ038497.1:15978458-16005958 GCA_964036315.1 Acanthosepion esculentum | reverse complement strand
TTTGTGCGGAACTAGTACTTAACTGTACAAGAGAGGTGACAGAAAGTCTACATTTTCTTTTCCTTTAATCAAAAGCATCCCCAACTCTCTTCCACCGTCACCGCCTTATAGAACTGCCAAGAGAACTAAGCCCTCACCCCCAATTACACACACACACACAAATAAATAAATAAAACGCACTTACAGTAAGCATTTTAGTCCCTGTAACCACCTATATATACAAATAAATATAAAAAAGAAAAGAAAAGTATAAAAAAATATAAAATAATTAATAAAATATAGGATAATAACTATTTTTTTAAAATTATTCTTCAGGCGATCATAGCTCTCCATAGCTTCTTTTCCTTTCTCTACGAATTGACATGCGTTCTTGAGCAAGACAAGGAACATTTCACGTTACTTTCTCTCCAGTTATGAACTGAAAGTCGCCCTTCTCCCTAGATTCGAAACCAGGTAGCCCAGTCCACCCAAGCGAAAAAGAAAGGGGGCCATGTTCCCCCTTCCCCAAAGGGTCTTCGTGCGAAATTCACCGCAAAGTGGCTGGGACGAAATTTGAACTCGATACGCCCGATTATTACACTTTCCCTGTCGATAGAGACGCAACGAAACATGGTCAGGAAATCGCCAATTTTAGCGAATAGTCCGAGGAAAGGGGAGGAGAAAAAAAAAATTTTCTTGGTAATAATATCGTAATTTGGACATACGAATTCTTTTCTCATTTTTAGAAATCTTTTAAAATTAAGAAACGAGAAATTGCGAAATTTAAAAAAAAAGTAAAATAGTTAAATTAATTCAGACTTCTGCCCACGAACCGCTGTTTTGTAGAATAGACTCCCAAGAGGATGTTTTCCCTGACTACTACAATAATATTCTTACTTAACTTGTTCATGTTATCTTCCCAACTCCATAAACAATAATTCTAATTCTGCAACCCTCAATTGTTACTTACTGTAAAAAGAAAATGGTTTTGAAATAAATTATATTGCATTTTTTAAAAGCTCTTTTTAATGGTCTTTCGAACGCAGAATGAGTCTACGACTAAAAAAAAAAAAAATTTTATATATATATATATATACACACACACACATTACACACAAAAGAGTGTTTAATATGTAGGATTCGTTTGAAACGCTTTAAAACAAATACCCACGTATTTATTTACTATGTAACCCATTACCACCTGTTGTGTGCTGGGAGGAGATGGGCACCATCAAGTAATCTCCGAGAACTGTCACACTAACAGAGAACTTAACACCGTATCACCGAGTTCACGATTCGAAAATACTAAATCAAAATGAGTTTTCATATTCCACGAGGGTGGGGGGTTATTCCCTGATGCCTTTGTCGTGCCAGAAGGAAAGCTTGGAGGAACGATACAAGTTTCCTGCCTACCCACAACATACGCATGCTGAAGTCCCTGGAATAGATTTATTTTGCCCTCGTGAGAAGGAATGATGATAATAAAAAAAAAAAAAAACGTCATATTGTTGTCCCCTTAAACCTTGGTCAGACCCCAGAAATAATTCATACATGTTCGTTTTTTTTTGTTTTTTTCTTCTTCGTATTAAAAAGGGCTCCAAAAAGTCGATTCTATCAATTTGAACACGTCCACGAGAAATCAATCGTTCCCTTTTAGAAAAAGGGACGATTGAAAGTGAAAAAAAAATAAAATAAAAAAAAAACGGCAAAAAATATCGTATGTTACTAAAAAAATCTACAATTAAACGGTGGCCGAGACGGTAAAAGCGTTGATTAATGAATTTGGTGGGATAGTAAGGAGTTCAAACCTTGAAACGAAAAAAGAACTAAGACGTGACATGTACAGTTGGATTGGATGAGAACAATCTACCCTATAAATTTAATAAAGAGATCAGTTCGAAATTCCTTTTAAAAAGCTGCCTCCAATTGCCATCCACCTCCTGAAGAAAGCAAACTTATAAACAAATTAGTAACTTATTACTCAAAACAGTCATGCTTCAAATTTGTTAATCTCTTAGTGTAATTAGTCTATGTCTACATAGCAGAGAAAAGGTACCAATAACGTTATTGCTATGTGGTCTCCTAAAAACCCCTTTCCCATCAACCTGTGATATTTTTTTTCGTTCTTCCTGAACAACTTGCAATATTTTTTTACAACTTCAAGTGTATCTACCCCATCCCCTAGGACCAATGTATTTATTTATTTAGAAAACATCCACACTGCTCTGTTGTCAAATTTACCGAATTCTGAGGTTTCCGGCGTTTGCAATGGCTTCTAAAAAAATAAATTATCTATGATAAAGATTTTTTTTTTTTTTTTCAGAAAGTCTCGGCATAATATGGTGGTCGAATAGTATATAGATGAGAATACTGCATATGAAATTAAAAGAATAGATAAAAAAATTTAAAAAAAAAAAAAGAAAACAATTATTAGTCATTTTAAAACTACATGAAAAGTTATCAATATATAAAAATAAAATTGACTGTCCAGTCGTCAGACTATCCCTGACATTGGCATTGTATGTCCCGATATTTTTTTTTTACTTAAAAAATTAATCATATAACTAAAAATGTTCACAAGAAAGAGTATTTTACTTACCCTTATGAATCTTATATATTTTTGACTAACTTCATTTAATTTGAAACAAAAAAATCATACTGAACACAAAAAAGACTTTATAAAAATACAAGTTTAATATTGGTCTGCTTGCAAGGCTGGTTACAAAAAGAGCGAGTCTCACACACTTGTGATTCTATTGTAAGAAGATTAGTTCCGCATAGAACCCCATTGTCTTGTACCAGACTTTACTAAAATGTAGAATAATCTTGTTGGTTTCCACCACAAGTTGAGGGGAAAATATGAAAGAGAATCTCTAATTGTATGGTGTTGAAAGCGAGGACAATTTCATTAAATTGATAATGCTTCGCGCGCGCGTGTATATGTGCTCTGTAAAATTTCACATTGAGCACGGTTTTTTTGTAAGAATAAAAATATCAATAAGAACACCGGATTATCTATCTTTCTTACTGTTCTTTCTTTTTTATTATTATAATTATTATAATTATTATTATTATTATTATTACAATAAGAGAGATAACAGAGTTAAAAATAAAATAATTTTACCATAAAATAATTTTTTTCCACGTTTCAGTTTAACCAATTGAAATTATTTCTAAAAATTTTCGAATCTCTGGAAGGTCTTTACTCGCATTCATTCAAGTAATAATAAAATTTAGTAAAACAACCCTCCCAAAAGCGTAAAGTATAAATTTTATTGAAATCTTCAATTAAAAAAAATAAACAAATAAAAAATAAAGAGATATAGAAAAGTTCACTTTACGAAATACTGAGAAGGTATGTAAATATATTTCTAAAGAAATAAATTTTACAGATTTTATTTTATTAAACGTTTTTATTTTTTATTTTTTTTATGGATTTCCATATTTGAGTAGACGCTCCATTTAGGGCAGTGGTTCCTAACCGATTCGGGGCCATGCCCCACTTTGATATTTCTAAAATTCTGGTGCCCCCCACTGTCTTACATATTGTATATCAATTACACATGTACGTACACACACACAAAATATTTGTATATGCATCGTATGTACTATCAACACGCATTTAACACTTACTTAGACACACTAGAAAACACTTCACTGTTAATAACGCATTCTCGAATTGCCCCCTTATTCTGTTCGTATAGTAAGCCGAAGGGTGCACATCCTACGCACGCCCCACTGGTAGGGCATGCACCCCACGTTGAGAGTAATTCTCTCATAAGGAAAGAGAGAGAGAGACTTTCCTACGGTTATTTATTTGTCTATTAAAAAAAGTTAGAAAGAAGAGTTTAAGATACCAATTCTAATTTATTTAAATCACTTATGCTTTTTTATTTATTTATTTGTTTTTACGGTTTATCAACCCTTTGCAGATACCGTTTATGGATATAAATCCTACTAATTAACCCATAGCCGGTGGTGGAGAAACCCTGGATTCATGCATTTCCAAAGGGACGGAGGAGTAATGGATAGCGGCTCGGATTGAGGAATCGGAGAGCCGAGTTCGAATTCCAGTCGAATCCATTACATTCACTTACCCTTGGGAAAGGTATTAATCCTCTTCTCCTCTCCCAGCTAAGGGTAAATACCAGGACAGACTGGGTTCTATAGCCTTGGATGGCAACTGGTCTACCGCAGAAAGAAATGGCAACCTACTGCAGGAAAAAAATATCTGCCTCGTCAGTCATGCATCGAATGATACATGATCGCTTAAGCTTGTATCACGCATGGCACATAACTGAACTGATATTCCATTACGTGCTAATAACCTTGGGAAAGGTAATCCTCTTCTTTTCTTCCCAGTTATGGGTAAATAGCAGGACAGACCGGATTTTGTAGCCTTGGATGGCAACTGGTCTATAGCAGAGAGAAATTGGAACTTACCGCGGGAAAAAAATCTGTCTCGTCATTCATGTATCGAAAGATACATGATCGCCTAAACGTGTATCATACATGGCACATAACTGAACTGATATTCACTTACGTGCTAATACCCTTGAGAAAGGTATGAATCCTCTTCTCCCGCTCCGTTACGGGTAAAAATAGCAGGCCAGACCGGGTTCTTTAGACTTGGATGGCAACTGATCTATTGCGGAAAGAAATGGCAGCCTCGTCAGTCATGTATCTTTCGATACATGATCGCCTAAGCGTATACCACGCATGGCACATAACTGACTGAATTGAATTTAACTTAAACACGACTGGAATTGGAACTCTGCTCTCCGACATCCAAGCTTACAGCACCCGGTATTTCCAAGTGGTCACCCATCTAGGTATTATTGACCATGACACGACGTTGCTTGATCGTCGGAATATCAACATGATATGGCTGTCAGCCTCGTTATTTTATTTTATTTTTTTCTCTCGGAAGGATCATTATCATTTCCTGAGTTGTCCGTACTCGGGATCTTATTTGTTGCATTGTGTCTCTCATCAGCTCAACGCTACGGCCGTTCCATTTTACGACCTTCGGACGCCTCGGCATGAGGCTAATAATTAAACGAGCATAGTCTGACTGAGTAGGGAGTTCGATTCTCACTGGAAGTACCCATAATAAAGAAATTCGATAAGTAACCCCATAAAAAGAATTGGCATGTCGTACGATATAAATCTAACTTCCGTCCTTAAATTGTTTTTTTTCAGTACCCACACGTCATTACCGAAGGTGACACAAGGCCTAGGTTTAAAGCGGGTTTGAACGGAAATACCGTGAAAGGTTGCCTAATTGGCAGTAAACCCAGCCTCCTCCCGAAATAGAGGTACTGTCGGTGGTGGTAGGATGGTCTTAGGCTTAATATTTTTTTTAATTTCCTAGGCATGTGCTAGGTTGGTGCTGGAATGAGGAATTGCGATTTACAGATAATTATTTCTTTTTTTTTTCTTCAAATTACAAGATTTAAATACTCAAATCACGAGACAATACCAAATGTTTTTCAAAATCTTGACTGAAGATTGTTTTTAAACCATATTGAGAGTATTTAATACGGCAATGAACTACGGGAATTTATACCTTTTATATTAATTGTGATGTAAAAAAGGAGCTTAGCCAACATATTTCCACGAACCTCATGTGACACTTTTTGGTATATACCATAAGAGACACATCGCGAAAGCCTAGAGGAAATACTTAAAGATGGTAACAAAAAAAAAAAAAAAAAAAAAAAAAAAAAAAAATGAGGCCTATAACTCAGAAGCAGAAAGAGACAGGTGAAATTTCTGGGACACATCTTGAGAAAGGATGGCTTGGAGAATTTGACACTCACAGGACATATCAAAGGGAAAAGGGGGAGCAGAGGTGGGGGTAGGGAGCGGCCAGCCTATCTGACGAGCTTTTATGGGTGCATGGCGGAACGAGATGGGGTAAGAGACTTTTTACACAAAAAAGGCGTGCTAAAGAATACGAGGGATAGGACGCTGTGGAGAACAATGATCGCTATGCCCTGAAGGGACACATTAGAAGAGGAAGAATATGGAGTACTTAATCGATGAAAAAAAAAAAAATAAATAAATCTGATAACGAGTTGCAATTTTTTTTTTCTTTTTCAATTTTAAGAATTTTTGTTTTGGTCTCCATATGTGGTGGAGGGTGGAGGTCAATTTACAATAATTTGCATAGCAAACTGGATAGACCCATTTAACCTGTATAAATAGCAAAATAAATTACTGATTTCATTACCACCCCCTCTGTACAACTTCATCTCTTTGGTGTAAAGATCGATTTCTTTAATATAAAATCGGAGGCAAATATTTTATATATATACATACCTACATACATACATACATACATACATATATATAACATCTGTTTTTCTTTCTGAGAGGGATTTACAGTACACTATTTACATTGACTGTTGTCCTCATCTCTACTGTTACATTCATGACGTTTCGGCCGTTGTCGTTCCGGACTTCTTCAGGTGATATCTGTTTGAATTTCAAATCGAACCCTTTAGTCCACGGACGTAGATCGTACCATGACTGGATAATTTATTTATTTGTTAGTTAATACGCCTTGATAAACTCCCAGTTTTTTTAACTCTCCGCTGAGGCCAGGGATTGAACTGACAATTCTTTGGATCAAGTCACTTTTTTATCATATGGATCAATCAATCAACGCTTTCTACCCACTGGGCCATGTGTCCTGGGGGGGGGGGGGCGTCGAAATTCCAACAAGCCTACAATGGCCAAAAGCTCTTGAATGTGACAATAAATATAAAGAAAACAGTCCGAACAACTCAAATAGTGTGTAAAATGTCAACTAGTTCAAAAGGCATGTTTCTCGGAATCACAATTAATTGCAATTAATATCGACAAGAAATTACATATGCAACCATATTCCGGTTTCGTTTTCAGAAATGTAAATGTAATAATAATTCATATCAATCGTCATCTTATCTGTTCTTTTATTCTCATATTCTTTCACACTCAGTAACCTCCTCCCCCCCCCCATGCGTCTTAGTGGCTTTATACCCTTGCTTGGGGTGAGAGGATTGAAGAAAAAAAGATCAAATTAATTCAGGGTTTCATTTTATTGTAGAGACATATGTTGGCTTTCCGAGGTTGAAATTCAAGGTTTTAAATTACTAAAGCTAGTGTATGATTGAACCCACTACAAAGGTCGGATACTTGACCATAAAAAACAGTGGGGGGACACCAAAGATTAATTAACGTATAGATTTTTTTTCCCTAAGCGCATCTTACAGGTGGGGGTGGGTTACCCATAGAGGTTTGAACCGATTTCGTAGATGAGAAATGTAAGCAGTCTACCTAAAGTTATATTCATAAAAAAAAGCATGCAATTTTTGAGTCCATATATAGATATAATAATTGTGTATTTCGGCAGCAGTCCATCTTTTATACAAGTTTCTTTCATTTAAAAACGACTGACAAGATACTGCGGTTAAGTTTTTTATCATTTCATTTTTGTGTTCTTATAATTTTCTTTTCTGGATATATAAATTATGTAGAAATTGTCCGAATGTTCAGCATGTCCGAAGTGAGCCATTATCAAGAATGGGTTATTTTATGCATCTAGCTAGACTCTAGATGCATAAAATAATCCATCCTAGATTCTAGAGTTACAGGAATGTTTTATTTTCTAAACATGGTAAGTGCATTGTGCATGTGGGTACACTACACTTAAGACACGCTGTAGCCCCAAATCAGGAGAGTGAAAAAAAGATTAATTTCACGAAATAAATTTTATGGTCAACTGTCCGCTATTTAGGGACAGGCGTAGGGTTAAATTTTTAAGTATTGGCTTGATTTTTTAGTGGGTAACCTGCCCTGTTTAGTTTAATATACAAATTCATATGAACTTCATAAGACTGTATCAATAAGGACGTCAAGCGCACAAAGCATCATGTGGATATATACATACACACACACACATATATATATAATTTTAAGAGATTACAAAAAACTTATGGAAAGTAAATATGGGGAAATATGAAACCATGGTGGGGTGGAGAGAGACCGAGAAAGAGAAAAAAAAAGACAGAAAAGAGAAAAGAGAAAAGGATTGGAACGGAGAAGGGTCACAAATAGGAGGGGTGAAAAAGAGGGAACAAGAAGGAAAGAGAAGAAAAAAAAAAGTAGGTAGTGAAAACGTATCCTTAGAAAAGAAGAGACCAAAATGGAAGACACAAGGAGAGAACAATAATAATAATGATGATGATAAAAACGAAAGAAAAAAAGGGAAAATGCTTAGAGAGAAGGAGAGTTAAGGGTGGAGAGGGCGGAAAAAAAATGTCTAGAGGTTGGGGTGTTAGGCGTCTTCATGTCGCCACGATGTCTGAGCGGCGCCAAACGCCTCGCAGGTCCCCGGCGCTCTGGGACACTCCACACACACGCACCCCGACCGACCCCCACATAACTGCTGATAGTGTTTTTTTTTTGTATTTTTCACTAACCCCCCTTCTCTTTATGTGTCTATTTTTTTATATTACTTTCTTCATTTGTGTACGGGTGTTTTTTTATTGCTAGTTTTTTTTATTTCTGTCTCTACGCACACAGAAAAACGTGTTCATTTCTTAAAAAAAAAAAAAAAAAAAAAAAAAACCCTTTCGCGAACTAAACTGAACCGGCCGAAAACAAAACTTCAGGACGTAAACAATCATGCCTCTCCTCAGTTTCCTTTTTTATATATGTAAACTACATTAGTGACCCCACCCCGGGAAAGATAGGGAATCCCACTACATTTTTTTTTCTTTTTCTTCAAGACTACTTGTAACTGTCTTACCCCAAAAAAGAAGAAAAAAATACCTACAAAAACCAAATTATTTTAAGGGTAGAGATGGATTTATGCCTTTTCTAAAAGAAAGAAAAGATGAATGAGTGACATAAAGAACGTCCCAAATAGACGTTGTTATCTATTAAATATTCACTAAAGCCGAAAGCGTTTTTCATGTACCATACAAGTTTCTACAACAAACTACTAAATAAACATGTATTGTAAAAAATAAATAAAGTCGAGAAAAGGAATCTATGGTCTTGGAATACGTACATATTCTGGGATATGTGAGAAAGAAATGCATATTTCTTAGAATATGGATACGTGAGAGAAATATGAAGTCTTGTAAAGTTTTTTTTAACAAAGTGCATATACGCACAAAGTTTCTAACAATCGGACACTAACCGGTGGCCAAATTTTCATGATTTCTCGCGTACATTTTTTATGTCAAACTTCTGTTTTTCTATAAATATTCAATCAATTTGTCATATAGTTCTGTCGAAAAATTAAAATTAAATAAAAACACCATTTTTATTTTGAAAAGAGTAGGTAGGTTATGCAAAGAGTTTCAGTCGCTATATTCATACAGTATGGTTTTACGAATATATCACAATGTCCTGTCCAATAACTAGTCGATAATAATAACATGGTTTGCCAGGGGACTGTCAAAGATAGACAAGTACGGAGACAATTTGTTCTGTAGTAAATAAAAAAAAGACAACAAAAACTAAAAAAAACCCAATGCTACTTAGAAAAAAAAAAAGTAAAATTTTATATATATATATATATATATATATATATATATATATATATATATATATATATATATATTCAAAAGGCCCAATATTGAGCATTTATGCTAATTAAATTACTAGCAAAATCTTAAATTGTAAAGCAACTTGATGAACTGAAAAGTTTACTGTAAAAATTCATACATTATTCAAATTGGAATATAGACTAATTATAAAATATTTTTTATTTATACTTTTAGTTTAATATGAGTGCAAAAAAAATTTTAATCCTTCAAAAAACAGAATTTTTAAAATATTTTGAATGCTTTTAAACAGTTTGTGTTTCAAGCAAGTGCTTGTCTGGTATTTTGAAAAAAAAAAATTAAGAAAATATTTTTATTTTAATTATTCAAAAACTTTGATGACAATCTTTTTTTTTCTTTCCCCCATTTTTAGAATTATATCTTATTTTTTTATTTTGGCCCAAAACAATTTTCAAAACTGTTCACAGTTTCAGTTCAATTAATTAAAAACTCTTAACCAAATCAGTCCAATCAACAATTAAAAACCTATACAGGTATGTAGATAACGAACGTATTTATTGTATATACAGATACATAGATGAATATACAAGGAAAATGTATATTATTTATTAATCGGGAAAAAAAAAGAGAAAACCCAGAGTAAAGATTTTTTTTTTCTATGCTAAAGTTTGTTTTTTTTGTTTGTTTGTTTACCCCCACAACCCATATTAATGGCTTCTGTCCTCTAAGTGGAAACAAACGGACCCCCACTGATGTATTTAAACCTCATATGGTACGCCCAAGACAGGAAAAATTCTACAAATAATGGCTTAATAAAAAGAGAAGAGAGTAAATATTTTAAAAAACTAAAATACATAGTCGGAATAGATTTCTATAGATATAAATTTCGTTGAAGAAAGATAGACGTAAAGATATTCTCCACAACTGAAGCATCAATTTACGAGGAAAAAAAAATGGCTGCTTTTTATTTCATACACACACTAAACAAAGCACAAGGGAGAAACGAGTAAATGACAAGGATGTGGACCCAGGGTTAGGTGAGTATTTAATAAAATAACAAATCTATAGATAGCCGGACTGTTAACAGCCATGAGGGTATTAAGATAAAGTATTAGGAAGACAATTGGTCAGTTAATAGAGTTGCCATGAAGGTCTATTTTTGGGACATTTCAAAACATGACTTAAAAAATAAATGATTTTTTTTTAAAGGGGGTCATGTAGACATTTCATTTTTGTTTAAATAAAAACAAAAACATTTCCTCGATAAAATGCTAATATAATAGAAGATAAAGTTTTAAATGTCAAAGTGAATAGTTTAAAATATCAAATTGAAAGTATTAAAAAAGGTCTTTGAAAATGCCTTATTTTAAAAAAAAAAAAAAGAAAAAAAACGGAAAGAATAACTCTAGTAAAGTGTAAAAACGTTTTTTTTCTAGGTCTTCAGTTATTGCTTAGATAAAAATCAATATTAAAAGATAAAATACAAAACTACAAGTAAAATAAAACAAATTTTTTTTTTTTTTTCATTCTTTACATATGAAAAGGTCAAGTTTTTTTTTCTACCTACAAAAGGGCGGATAGACAACACGTTTTCATATGCAAATTACAAACTTTATATTATGAATGAATTTCTTTCCATTCAACAAATGCCTTCCTAACTAAAACTGCATAAAAAATCGTTTCTCACCCCAAAAAGATTTAAAACAAATAGCGCTTTAAATAATTAAATTTCAACTCCAAAAAAAGATATATTTAAAAAAAAAAAAAAAAAATGAAATAAACACCTTTTTCTCTAAATTAAATAATAATAAAAAAAACTATCAAATTTCTAAATAAATTACTAAGTAATAAAATTATAGATTTTCGTAGTAAACAAAAAAATAGCTTTTAGTAAACATTAAGAAAATACCTTGTAAGTGATAATTAAAAACTGGACATTAGCAATACGGCACTTCCTACTTAAAATTATAACAAATTTAAAACCTAATTTGCAACACATTTTTTAAATTTTAAATCTAATGCTGGGTTTTGTTGTAGATATGATAATAATAAAAAAAAAACAGAATCATTGCCAATTTGTGTCTGTCTTTGAAACATAAAAAGAAAGAAAACACGTGTGTAAACTTTGCACTGAATTTAAATATTTTACATCACACACATATTGACCCGTTTGTGTAGTCAATAAAGTAAAGTGCTTGCTTGATGGTAGAATTTCTTAGAGGGGAGGGCATATAAAAAGTTGTAAGAGTCAAGCAGTCTCCAGATATGATATCTAAACAATTAACGATGTTCTATAAACGAATTGTATTTTTTTTTTTTTTTAAGTAAAAACCTATCTGTCCCCTGATAGGCAATGTGTCAAGGTAATTAGGGGGAAAAAATGTTATTTTTCCTTTTTATCCAGAAAATAAAAATAAAATTGTTCAGGAATTTATTTGTCGTTGTTGACATTTTAAGATCAAATCAATTATCTTGGAGAATGCTAAAAATTAAAGCTTTAATTGCATAGAGAGCAATTCGATCTATTTTTGTTGTTACATTCACAATACAATACAATTCATTTTTATATAAAATCTAAAGGCAGCTAATTAAATAAAAATGAAAAATTAAGAAAAGAAAAAAACAACCATAAAGTACTTTGAGAAATAACAATTAAAAATTATTTAATTTTTTTTTTTTTTTTTGGTTGGAGGGTAGCTTGTTATCCTTACCTGTTTTTAACAATAAACTCCAGTGATAAGGATTGCAGCAGACGTAAGCCGGATCATCGGCAGTTGTGCAGCATGGTAACCTTTTCATCTCCGTGTTTGGCGTAATAGTTGGCCATCGCCAAAGCTGACAGCACAACACATGGGCAGAAACGGTCCGCCGACCCACGCGGATTTCATCCTTGGGTAGCAAGACACAATCCGTGGTCTCACCGCCTTTGCTTTCCACACTTTGTATTAAAATGTCCAGCTGTCGTTCGCGAAGTCTTTTTAGCATTGTATGAGAAACCGATTTCAACTCCATCTCATCTTGATAGCTATAGTAATTGTTGTTGTTGTTGTTGTTAGTGGTCGTACTGTTATTGTTAGTAGATGAAGGGCCGAGGGCGGTTGCACCCCCGGCAGCACCTGCCGTAGTTCCTGTCGTGGTTGTTACCAGTACGGGTCCGCCTTCAGTCGAACCCGTGGCTTCATTATGTAAAACCCTATTTCTCCACAGTCGCTTCACCAGGGCGTTTCGCTTAATAGAACGGAACATGAACCATCGGGCCGACCGATTACAGGATCGTTTACATACATAAAGCCAACAGACGGCGTGGTTGTGTCGAAATTTATGGCTGCTATACGTGATGAAGCCAGACCGATAAATATAGCGACAAGGACTCTTCCAGAACGGGGTCCGTCGCCTCAAGATGTTGTAGGGTGGTGTTGTACACGTACCACAGACGTGGCAGCAAAGGTCAAAGAAGATAGTGCAGGTCTGGAGAAGGAATACTATAGGGTTAATTAATTAATAAATATATTTTTTCTCTCTAGCTAGTCTTTTTGTATCTTAAGGACTACTACTTCATATATTTTTAAACAACTTAAGATTTCCAAGGGTTGAATACGGCGCGCACTAGCTAAGATCAGCGATTTTTTTTTTTTTTACTTTAATTAGGATTTATGATAATTTTTAAATAATAAAAGAAACCTTATTTAAAATAAATAAAACCTAAAATAAATTAAATCTTTTCGTTCACATTAGAACAGAGAACTAATATTTGAGAATAAAATTTTAATTTTACCTCTAAGGATTAAGGCTTAAAAAAAAAAATGTACTGAATAAATAAATTATAATAAGTTAAAGTACAAACAGATATTGTAGTAAATTTTAGAAACTTAACCGTAGATTCTAATAACTTTTTATATTTGATTAGAATTTTTGCTAAAAATTTATTCACGGTCTAGAGAATAAATTAGCTACTGCAATTTACTATAAATGTGCACTTAAAAACAAAAAAACGTAACCTTGTTTTGGGGGATTCTTTTTTAACACAAAAAAGGTATTCCTTGGGAAAACGTAGATAAAAACGCCCTATTTGTAAAAATTTAACAATTTAAGGTGTTTAAAAAATAAAGACTAACAAACAGGTTAGTTAGGTAGGTAGATTTCCAGATAGGTTTGGTCTTTTTTTTTTTTTTTTTATGTATTCTCCAGGTTGAAATGTAGGTCCGTGGTAGTTTGTCCACACATACAAGTGATGACGGTCTGAGACGATTGTAATAATATCCAATACGGTCCGTAAGGAATGCGTTGGTTTTTCTCCTTGGATTATCTTTTTTTCTTTTTAAATATCCTAAAACTGTAATTCCGTGTGCAACGTAAATGGTAACAAATTCTTTTTTTTTTTTTTCCTTAAAATAATTTAAAAAAAAAATATAGAGTATAAAACCAGAAGAAAAGCTTCAAGTTTTTTTTTTTTACCAAGAAAAGAAAAAAAAAACCCAGCTTTTTCTTGGTACTTAAAAGACAGGAAGGGTTATTTGCAGGTATATAAAATATAGAGGTCTGATTTTTCTTTTGCCTCCCAAGTGGGGTTTTCTTTTTGTTTTAAATAAAAATTGATGAATTTTTCCTTATTTTTTGTTTTGTTTTCGTTTTAGACTTGATTTCTAAAAAGAAAAGAAAAATAAGGTTTTTTTTTTCTCTTGAGAAGGGGCTTGAAGAAGAAATAAAAAATAAACTCCCTGTACGTTACAAAAAGGTTACTGCAATGAAATATAGCTGTCGTATGTGAAGGTACCACAAGCACTGACTGTTTTTTTTTTTTACTTCTTCTTTTTAGAAGTAGTAGTAGTAGTAGTTGTTGTTGTGATGGTTGTAGGTTAGTGTTACGCTATCCGACTATTAATTAAATACTTGGCAAGTAGCAAAAATTGCTTGCTTCACTAGCCATCGGCGCCTAAAAGACTGGACTTTTTTTTATCAACAAAACAGAGGAAGAAAGTCGTTGCCTGTATGGAGGAGTGTGTAGAAAAAGAAAGAAAGGAAGATCTTGTGTAAGAAAAAACAAAAGGGAGTTCAGTAAAGTTTTTTCTTTTTTTCTCTCCCATTCACTTTCTTTCCGTGTATCTCATACTCTCTGAAACTACAACGTGCGTATATATATACACACACACGTATATATATATATATATATATATAGCTGTATAAAATAATGTGTATATAAATATATAATATCACAGGCTACGCGCACGTGTCAAGCACAAAATTGTGTACCCTAGGTAGGAAAAACTGATGATGAGATTAGGTATCAATTGAAACTTAACTTCCTGGAAAGAAATATATTCTTTGGTCAGTCCGTAGTGAATTAGAGAGATATTTTTTTTAATATACGTGAAAACGTAAATTATTAATTATATATATATATATATATATATATGTTTTTTTTCGTTTTTTAAGCCTTGATCCGTAAGGAGTTTTATGTTTTCAGAACAGCAGAGGGTTGTAAATTATTTCCATGCCGTCAAAAAAAGACATATTATTATTTCTACAAGATGGGGTTCTTTTTTTACCCCACCAATGTTGAAATTGAATTTGATAGTCCTCAAAAATCAGTGTTATGTACGTTTCGTGTTATTTTGTTATTGATAGCAACTATGGGTGGATTTTAGTGTCCCGATTTATAGTTGGAAATTGACAATTGCCTTAGTTCTCCTATGATATATAATATTATATATATATATGTATATGTAAATTTGTAGTTGTCTATATAGAGTGGTTCGTTTGCTGGTTTGGTAGCTCACACTGGTATGGACTTCCGAGTAGGTAGAATATCTCTAAAACTGGCTCCACACGGTCGGATTTGTGGTTGGTTGTTGCTTTTTAGGGAGGACAGATAAAGTGAGGGAGAAAGAAGAAAAGAAGACGAACAGCAGAAATTATATAAACGGATCTAAACACAGAGAAGCAAAGAAGATGATGACAACAGATAGGTATAAGAATTGGTCAATAAATAAATAAATAAATAAATAAATACTGTTAATTATGTATTGATTTGTAATCGGAGAGTGTTCTTTAAAAACAAATTAAAAAAATCAAAGAAACAAACTACACTGTCCGATGAATGAAATTTTTTGTCTCTCCTTTTTTTTTTATCGGTTATTTAAGATATAATTTCAAAGAAAGACGTCTATTAATTTTTTTTTTAATAAGCGAACCTTGTGTAAGTCATGTTCCTTTCTACTATACTATGAACGCGTGTGTGTTTTCAAAAATGTTTTAAAACACACACGCACATGCTTTTTTTGTTTGTTTGTATTTTAACGTTGTTGTAAAATACATATAAGCCTTCTTTTTTTTTCGTGTGTGAGTGAAAGTAGGTTTAGTCCGTGGTTTGATACGGTAAAAAAAAAAAAAGGTATATTGAAAATATAGATATAGGTAGGTAAGAATATGTCTCCTCAGTCTTCCCCCCCTTTTTTTTTCTTTTTTCTGTTGTTGTTGCTTCCTGACTGTAAGTAGCTAGAGTACCAAAACACCACAAGGGACCTTCGGCACAGTCCAGCGAAAGAGGGAGCCACTTTCGAGCAGTAATATTCGCTGGAGAAGCTTTTGCTAGCAACACCAGGACGGGCGCCAAGGAGCGAGCACTTTCGGGTCAGTCCATTGTCGATAATTGTGTAGGGGTGTCAGCAATCGTTTGCTTTTCCTCACTTTCTCTCTCACTCTCTCCATATATTACACCTTAACAGTTTCGCAAAACAACGAAGAAAGCGACTTATATATATATAATATATATATATTTACTTGTCTTCTTATATCAATGACGCGTTCACATTTTTTTAGTTATTAACGAAAGATACTGGTTAGTATAGGTGGGTGGGTAAGTAAAGTGAATGTATCTCTCTCTCTATCTGTGTGATCTGAGTGTTTATATGTGTGTGTGTGTGTTTAGTTTAAAATTATTGGCGTGTGGCACGTATGAATGTGAATGCATAGTTTGTAGTGTAAAAGGACTTATGTGTGTAGAAATTATGAGTACTTATAGATTTGTGAACATGCATGTGGTTGTAGAGGTTGTGAAAAAAATTCAGTGTGTGTGTATTTGTGGAATGATAATTTAATCAAAATGTGTATAGTAAGAGGTTTTGTGTGTGTGTGTATATATATATATGCATATAAACTGTTAGTGTATGTGTGCATTTATATAATTGAGTATATGTGTGCTTGAAGAATCATACATATATATGTTTATATATAAGCTTATATATCTATATGCCTATGATTATATATATATATATATATATATATATATATATATATATATATCATTATATGTGTCTCTCTCTCTCTCTCTATATATATATATATAATATGCTAATGGTTATGTATATATAAATGTGCAGGTATATGTATGCATATATATAAATGAATGTATATATATATATGCTCATATATATATATGTATACATATATATTTAAATTGTGTAGGTATCAATTTTTCAATCATGCATGTTTCATTAAATAATAAAATTTTGTCATTATTTTAAGCAAATTCCTTTAATATTGTCTGATAAGCATAATATATATATACAAGCTTATATATAAATATATATGCTTATATATAAATATATATGCTTATATATAAATATATATGCTTATATATAAATATATATATGCTTATATATAAATATATATATGCTTATATATAAATATATATATGCTTATATATAAATATATATATGCTTATATATAAATATATATATGCTTATATATAAATATATATATGCTTATATATAAATATATATATGCTTATATATAAATATATATATGCTTATATATAAATATATATATGCTTATATATAAATATATATATACTTATATATAAATATATATACTTATGTATAAATATATATATATACTTATGTATAAATATATATATACTTATTTATAAATATATAAATATATATATACTTATATATAAATATATATATACTTATGTATAAATATATAAATATATATATACTTATGTATAAATATATAGATAAATATATATATACTTATATATGAATATATATATACTTATGTATAAATATATATATAAATATATATATACTTATATATGAATATATATATACTTATGTATAAATATATATATAAATATATATATACTTATATATGAATATATATATACTTATGTATAAATATATATATAAATATATATATACTTATATATGAATATATATAAACTTATGTATAAATATATATATAAATATATATATACTTATATATGAATATATATATACTTATGTATAAATATATATATAAATATATATATACTTATATATGAATATATATATACTTATGTATAAATATATATATAAATATATATATACTTATATATGAATATATATATACTTATGTATAAATATATATATAAATATATATATACTTATATATGAATATATATATACTTATGTATAAATATATATATAAATATATATATACTTATATATGAATATATATATACTTGTGTATAAATATATAAATATATGTATACTTATATATAAAATATATATTTATGCTTATATATAAAAATATTTATGCTTATATATAAATATATATATATATGCTTATATATAAATATATACATATATGCTTATATATATATATATATATATATATATATATATATATATATATATATATATATATGCTTATATATATATATATGCTTATATATATATATATGCTTATATATATATATATGCTTATATATATATATATGCTTATATATATATATATGCTTATATATATATATATGCTTATATATATATATATGCTTATATATATATATATGCTTATATATATATATATATGCTTATATATATATATATATGCTTATATATATATGCTTATATATATATATATATATGCTTATATATATATATATATATGCTTATATATATATATATATGCTTATATATATATATATATATATGCTTATATATATATATATATGCTTATATATATATATATATGCTTATATATATATATATATGCTTATATATATATATATATGCTTATATATATATATATATGCTTATATATATATATATATGCTTATATATATATATATATGCTTATATATATATATATATGCTTATATATATATATATATGCTTATATATATATATATATATGCTTATATATATATATATATATGCTTATATATATATATATATGCTTATATATATATATATATGCTTATATATATATGCTTATATATATATATATATATATGCTTATATATATATATATATATATGCTTATATATATATATATATATGCTTATATATATATATATATATGCTTATATATATATATATATGCTTATATATATATATATATGCTTATATATATATATATGCTTATATATATATATATATATATATATATGCTTATATATATATATATATATGCTTATATATATATATATATATATATATATGCTTATATATATATATATATATGCTTATATATATATATATATATGCTTATATATATATATATATATATATATGCTTATATATATATATATATATGCTTATATATATATATATATATATGCTTATATATATATATATATATATATATGCTTATATATATATATATATATATATGCTTATATATATATATATATATATGCTTATATATATATATATATATATATATATATATATATATATATATATATATGCTTATATATATATATATATATATATATGCTTATATATATATATATATATATATGCTTATATATATATATATATATATATATGCTTATATATATATATATATATATATATGCTTATATATATATATATATATATATGCTTATATATATATATATATATATGCTTATATATATATATATATATATATATGCTTATATATATATATATATATATATATGCTTATATATATATATATATATATATGCTTATATATATATATATATATATATGCTTATATATATATATATATATATATGCTTATATATATATATATATATATGCTTATATATATATATATATATATATGCTTATATATATATATATATATGCTTATATATATATATATATATGCTTATATATATATATATATATGCTTATATATATATATATATATATATGCTTATATATATATATATATATGCTATATATATATATATATATATATGCTTATATATATATATATATATGCTTATATATATATATATATATATATGCTTATATATATATATATATATATATGCTTATATATATATATATATATGCTTATATATATATATATATATGCTTATATATATATATATATATGCTTATATATATATATATATATGCTTATATATATATATATATATGCTTATATATATATATATATATATATGCTTATATATATATATATATATATATGCTTATATATATATATATATATATATGCTTATATATATATATATATATATGCTTATATATATATATATATATGCTTATATATATATATATATATATATGCTTATATATATATATATATGCTTATATATATATATATATATGCTTATATATATATATATATATGCTTATATATATATATATATGCTTATATATATATATATATGCTTATATATATATATATATGCTTATATATATATATATATATATGCTTATATATATATATATATGCTTATATATATATATATATGCTTATATATATATATATATGCTTATATATATATATATATATGCTTATATATATATATATATATGCTTATATATATATATATATATGCTTATATATATATATATATATGCTTATATATATATATATATATGCTTATATATATATATATATATGCTTATATATATATATATATATGCTTATATATATATATATATATGCTTATATATATATATATATGCTTATATATATATATATATGCTTATATATATATATATATATGCTTATATATATATATATATGCTTATATATATATATATATATATATATATGCTTATATATATATATATATATGCTTATATATATATATATATATATATATGCTTATATATATATATATATATGCTTATATATATATATATATATATGCTTATATATATATATATATATGCTTATATATATATATATATATGCTTATATATATATATATATATATATGCTTATATATATATATATATATGCTTATATATATATATATATGCTTATATATAAAATATATGCTTATATATATATATATATATATATATGCTTATATATATATATATATATATGCTTATATATATATATGCTTATATATATATATATATATATGCTTATATATATATATGCTTATATATATATATATATATGCTTATATATATGTATATGCTTATATATATATATATATATGCTTATATATATATGTATATGCTTATATATATATATATATGTATATGCTTATATATATATATATATGTATATGCTTATATATATATATATATATATGCTTATCTATATATATGCATATATATATATATATATATGCTTATCTATATATATGCATATATATATATATATATGCTTATCTATATATATGTATATATATATATATATATGCTTATATATATATATATGCTTATATATATATATATATATATATGCTTATATATATATATATATATATATATATATATATATATATATATATATATATGCTTATATATATATATATATGCTTATATATATATATATATATGCTTATATATATATATATATATGCTTATATATATATATATATATGCTTATATATATATATATATGCTTATATTATATATATATATATATATATATATATATATATATATATATGCTTATATATATATATATATATATATATATATGCTTATATATATATATATATATGCTTATATATATATATATATATATGCTTATATATATATATATATATATGCTTATATATATATATATATATGCTTATATATATATATATATATATATATATATATATATATATATATATATATATATATGCTTATATATATATATATATATGCTTATATATATATATATATGCTTATATATATATATATATATATATGCTTATATATATATATATATATATATATATATGCTTATATATATATATATATATATATGCTTAATATATATATATATGCTTATATATATATATATGCTTATATATATATATATATGCTTATATATATATATATATATATATATGCTTATATATATATATATATATATATGCTTATATATATATATATATATATGCTTATATATATATATATATATATGCTTATATATATATATATATATATGCTTATATATATATATATATATATATATATGCTTATATATATATATATGCTTATATATATATATATATATATATGCTTATATATATATATATATATATATGCTTATATATATATATATATATATATATATATATATATATATGCTTATATATATATATATATATATATATATATATGCTTATATATATATATATATATATATATATATATATGCTTATATATATATATATATATATATATATATATGCTTATATATATATATATGCTTATATATATATATATATAATATATATATATATGCTTATATATATATATATATATATATGCTTATATATATATATATATATATGCTTATATATATATATATATATATATATATATGCTTATATATATATATATATATATATATGCTTATATATGCTTATATATATATATATATATATATATATATATGCTTATATATATATGCTTATATATATATGCTTATATATGTCTTATATATATATATATATATGCTTATATATATATATATATATATGCTTATATATATATGCTTATATATATATGCTTTATATATATATATATATATGCTTATATATATATATATATATGCTTATATATATATATATATATGCTTATATATATATATATATATATGCTTATATATATATGCTTATATATATATATATATATGCTTATATATATATATATATATGCTTATATATATATATATATATATATATATATATGCTTATATATATATATATATATATATATATATATATGCTTATATATATATATATATATATATGCTTATATATATATATATATATATATATGCTTATATATATATATATATATATATATATATATATATGCTTATATATATATATATATATATATATATGCTTATATATATATATATGCTTATATATATATATATATGCTTATATATATATATATGCTTATATATATATATATGCTTATATATATATATATATATGCTTATATATATATATATATATGCTTATATATATATATGCTTATATATATATATATATATGCTTATATATATATATGCTTATATATATATATATATATGCTTATATATATATATATATATATGCTTAGATATATATATGCTTATATATATATATATATATATGCTTAGATATATATATGCTTATATATATATATATATATATGCTTATATATATATATGCTTATATATATATATATATATATATGCTTATATATATATATGCTTATATATATATATATATATGCTTATATATATATATATATATGCTTATATATATATATGCTTATATATATATGCTTATATATATATATATATGCTTATATATATATATATATATATGCTTATATATATATATATATATGCTTATATATATATATATATGCTTATATATATATATATATATATGCTTATATATATATATATATATGCTTATATATATATATATATGCTATATATATATATATATATATGCTTATATATATATATATATGCTTATATATATATATATATATGCTTATATATATATATATATATGCTTATATATATATATATAGGCTTATATATATATATATATATGGCTTATATTATATATATATATATATATGCTTATATATATATATATATATATGCTTATATATATATATATATATATGCTTATATATATATATATATATGCTTATATATATATATATATATATATGCTTATATATATATATATATATGCTTATATATATATATATATATGCTTATATATATATATATATATGCTTATATATATATATATATATGCTTATATATATATATATGCTTATATATATATATATATATGCTTATATATATATATATATATGCTTATATATATATATGCTTATATATATATATGCTTATATATATATATATATATGCTTATATATATATATATATATATGCTTATATATATATATATGCTTATATATATATATATATATATATATGCTTATATATATATATATATATATGCTTATATATATATGCTTATATATATATATATATATATGCTTATATATATATATGCTTATATATATATATGCTTATATATATATATGCTTATATATATATATGCTTATATATATATATATATGCTTATATATATATATATATGCTTATGCTTATATATATATATATATGCTTATATATATAAATGTTTATATATGCTTATATATATATATGCTTATATATATATATGCTTATATATATATATATATGCTTATATATATATATATATGCTTATGCTTATATATATATATATATGCTTATATATATAAATGTTTATATATGCTTATATATATATATGCTTATATATATATATATATATATATGCTTATATATATAAATATATATATGCTTATATATATATATGTACATATATATATATATGCTTATATATATATACATATATATATATATATATATATGCTTATATATATATATATATATATATATGCTTATATATATATACATATATATATATATATATGCTTATATATATATACATATATATATATATATGCTTATATATATATATATATATATATATATATATATATATATGCTTATATATATATATATATGCTTATATATATATATATATGCTTATATATATATATATATATATATATGCTTATATATATATATATGCTTATATATATATATATGCTTATATATATATATATGCTTATATATATATATATATATATATATATATGCTTATATATATATATATGCTTATATATATATATATATGCTTATATATATATATATATGCTTATATATATATATATATATGCTTATATATATATATATATATATGCTTATATATATATATATATATATGCTTATATATATATATATATGCTTATATATATATATATATATGCTTATATATATATATATATATATATGCTTATATATATATATATATGCTTATATATATATATATATATATATATATATGCTTATATATATATATATATATATATATGCTGATATATATATATATATATATATATATATATATGCTTATATATATATATGCTTATATATATATATGCTTATATATATATATATATGCTTATATATATATATGCTTATATATATATATATATGCTTATATATATATATGCTATATATATATATATATATATGCTTATATATATATATATATATGCTTATATATATATATATATATATATGCTTATATATATATATATATATATATGCTTATATATATATATATATATATATATATATGCTTATATATATATATATATATGCTTATATATATATATATATATATATATGCTTATATATATATATATATATGCTTATATATATATATATATATATATATGCTTATATATATATATATATATATATATGCTTATATATATATATATATATGCTTATATATATATATATATATATATATGCTTATATATATATATATATATATATCTGCTTATATATATATATATATATATATGCTTATATATATATATATATATATATGCTTATATATATATATATATATATATGCTTATATATATATATATATGCTTATATATATATATATATATATATGCTTATATATATATATATATGCTTATATATATATATATATATATGATTATATATATATATGATTATATATATATATATATATGCTTATATATATATATATATATGCTTATATATATATATATATATATATGCTTATATATATATATATGCTTATATATATATATATATATATATATATATATATATATGCTTATATATATATATATATATATATATATATATGCTTATATATATATATATATGCTTATATATATATACATATATGCTTATATATATATATATGCTTATATATATATATATATATATATGCTTATATATATACATATATGCTTATATATATATATATGCTTATATATATATGCTTATATATATATATATATATATGCTTATATATATATATATATATGCTTATATATATATATGCTTATATATATATATATATGCTTATATATATATATGCTTATATATATATATATATGCTTTATATATATATGCTTATATATATATATATATGCTTATATATATATATGCTTATATATATATATATGCTTATATATATATATGCTTATATATATATGCTTATATGCTTATATATATATATATATATATGCTTTTATATATATACTTATATATATATATGCTTATATATATATATATATGCTTATATATATATATATATATATATGCTTATATATATATGCTTATATATATATATATATATATATATATGCTTATATATATATATATATATATATATGCTTATATATATATATATATGCTTATATATATATGCTTATATATATATATATATATATATGCTTATATATATATGCTTATATATATATATATATATATGCTTATATATATATGCTTATATATATATATATATATATGCTTATATATATATATATATATATGCTTATATATATATATATATATATGCTTATATATATATGCTTTATATATATATATATATTTGCTTATATATATATGCTTATATATATATATATATATAGCTTATATATATATATATATATGCTTATATATATATGCTTATATATATATATATATATATGCTTATATATATATGCTTATATATATATATATATATGCTTATATATATATGCTTATATATATATATATATATGCTTATATATATATGCTTATATATATATATATATATGCTTATATATATATATATATATATGCTTATATATATATATATATATATATATGCTTATATATATATATATATATATGCTTATATATATATATATATATATATATGCTTATATATATATATATATATATATATATATATGCTTATATATATATATATATATATATATATATATGCTTATATATATATATATATATATATATATATATATATATGCTTATATATATATATATATATATTATATGCTTATATATATATGCTTATATATATAAATATATATATGCTTATATATATATGCTTATATATATAAATATATATATGCTTATATATATATGCTTATATATATAAATATATATAGGCTTATATATATATATATATAGGCTTATATATATATATAGGCTTATATATATATATATATATGCTTATATATATATATATATATGCTTATATATATATATATATATGCTTATATATATATATATATATATATATGCTTATATATATATATATATATGCTTATATATATATATATATATGCTTATATATATATATATATATATATATATGCTTATATATATATATATATGCTTATATATATATATATATATGCTTATATATATATATATGCTTATATATATATATATATATATGCTTATATATATATATATATATGCTTATATATATATATGCTTATATATATATATGCTTATATATATATATATATG
>OZ038497.1:15971098-15975758 GCA_964036315.1 Acanthosepion esculentum | reverse complement strand
ATATATGTATATGCTTATATATATATATATATATATATATGTATATGCTTATATATATGTATATGCTTGTATATGCTTATATATATATGTATATTCTTATATATATATGCTTATATATATATATATGTATATGCTTATATATATATGTATATGCTTATATATATATGTATATGTTTATATATATATATATATGCTTATATATATATATGTATATGCTTATATATATATGTATATGCTTATATATATATCCTTATATGTATATGCTTATATATATATGTATATGCTTATATATATAGGCTTATATATATATATATATATGTATATGCTTATATATATTGGCTTATATATATATATGTATATGCTTATATATATATGCTTATATATATATATGAATATGCTTATATATATATATATGTATATGCTTATATATATATGCTTATATATATATGTATATGCTTATATATATTTGTATATGCTTATATATATATGCTTATATATATATATATGTATATGCTTATATATATATGCTTATTTATATATGTATGAATATGCTCATATATATATGCTTATTTATATATGTATGTATATGCTTATATATATATGCTTATTTATATATGTATGTATATGCTTATATATATATGCTTATATATATATGTATGTATATGCTTATATATATATGCTTATATATATATGTATGTATATGCTTATATATATATGCTTATATATATATGTATGTATATGCTTATATATATATGCTTATATATATATGTATGTATATGCTTATATATATGCTTATATATATGTATGTATATGCTTATATATATGATTATATATATGTATGTATATGCTTATATATATATGCTTTTATATATATATGTATATACTTATATATATATGCTTATATATATATATGTATATGCTTATATATATATGCTTATATATATATGTATATGCTTATATATATATGCTTATATATATATGCTTATATATATATATATATATGCTTATATATATATATATATATATATATATGCTTATATATATATATATATATAAGCTTATATATATATATATATATAAGCTTATATATATATATATGCTCATATATATAAGCTTATCTATATATATATATGCTTATATATATATGCTTATATATGTATATATATGCTTCTATATGTATAAATATGTATGCTTATATCTATATATGTATGCTTATATATATATATGTGTGCTTATAGATATGCTTATACATGTATATATATATATATATGCTCATATATGTATATATATATATGCTCATATATGTATATATATATATATATTTTCATATATGTATATATATATATGTTTATCTATGTGTATATATATATATATATATATATGGTATGTTTATATATATATGCTTGTATATATATATATATGGTATGTTTATATATATATGCTTGTATATATATATATGGTATGTTTATATATATATGCTTGTATATATATATATATATATGTATATATATATTCTTATATGTGTATGTATATATATATTCTTATATGTGTATGTATATATATATTCTTATGTATGTATATATATATTCTTATGTATGTATATATATATTCTTATGTATGTATATATATATTCTTATGTATGTATATATATATTCTTATATATGTATATATATATTCTTATGTATGTATGTATATATATATTCTTATGTATGTATATATATATTCTTATGTATGTATATATATATTCTTATATATGTATATATATATTCTTATATATGTATATATATATATGCTTATATATGTATATATATATATTCTTATATATGTATATATATATATGCTTATATATGTATATATATATATGCTTATATATGTATATATATATGCTTATATATGTATATATATATATGCTTATATATGTATATATATATATGCTTATATATGTATATATATATATGCTTATATATGTATATATATATATGCTTATATATGTATATATTTATATGCTTATATATGTATATATTTATATGCTTATATATGTATATATTTATATGCTTATATATGTATATATATATATGCTTATATATGTATATATATATATGCTTATATATGTATATATTTATATGCTTATATATGTATATATTTATATGCTTATATATGTATATATATATATGCTTATATATGTATATATTTATATGCTTATATATGTATATATTTATATGCTTATATATGTATATATATATATATGCTTATATATGTATATATATATATATGCTTATATATGTATATATATATATATGCTTATATATGTATATATATATATATGCTTATATATGTATATATATATATATGCTTATATATGTATATATATATATATGCTTATATATGTATATATATATGCTTATATATGTATATATATATATATATGCTTATATTTGTATATATATATATGCTTATATTTGTATATATATATATGCTTATATTTGTATATATATATGCTTATATATGTATGTATGTATATATGCTTATATATGTATGTATGTATATATGCTTATATATGTATATATATATATATATGTATATATATATGCTTATATATGTATATATATATGCTTATATATGTATATATATATATATATGCTTATGTATGTATATATATATATGCTTATATATGTATATATATATATATATATGCTTATATATGTATATATATATATATGCTTATATATGTATATATATTATATATGCTTATATATGTATATATATATATATGCTTATATATGTATATATATATATATGCTTATATATGTATATATATATATATCCTTATATATCTATATATATATATATATGCTTATATATGTATATATATATATATGCTTATATATGTATATATATATATATATGCTTATATATGTATATATATATATATGCTTATATATGTATATATATATATATATGCTTATATATGTATATATATATATATATATATATGCTTATATATGTATATATATATATATGCTTATATATGTATATATATATATATATGCTTATATATGTATATATATATATATATGCTTATATATATATATATGCTTATATATGTATATATATATATATGCTTATATATGTATATATATATATATATGCTTATATATGTATATATATATATATATGCTTATATATGTATATATATATATATATGCTTATATATATATATATGCTTATATATGTATATATATATATATGCTTATATATGTATATATATATATATGCTTATATATGTATATATATATATATGCTTATATATGTATATATATATATATATATGCTTATATATATATATATATGCTTATATATATATATATATATATATGCTTATATATGTATATATATATATATGTGTATATATGTATATATATATATATGTGTATATATGTATATATATATATATGTGTATATATGTATATATATATATATGTGTATATATGTATATATATATATATGTGTATATATGTATATATATATATATATGTGTATATATGTATATATATATATATGTGTATATATGTATATATATATATATATGTGTATATATGTATATATATATATATGTGTATATATGTATATATATATGTGTATATATGTATATATATATATATATGTATATATGTATATATATATATATGTGTATATATGTATATATATATATATGTGTATATATGTATATATATATATATGCTTATATATGTATATATATATATATGTGTATATATGTATATATATATATATATGTGTATATATGTATATATATATATATATGTGTATATATGTATATATATATATATATGCTTATATATGTATATATATATATGCTTATATATGTATATATATATATGCTTATATATGTATATATATATATATGTGTATATATGTATATATATATATATATGCTTATATATGTATATATGTGTATATATGTATATATATATATATGCTTATATATGTATATATGTGTATATATGTATATATATATATATGCTTATATATGTATATATGTGTATATATGTATATATATATATATGCTTATATATGTATATATGTGTATATATGTATATATATATATATGCTTATATATGTATATATATATATATGTGTATATATGTATATATATATATATGCTTATATATGTATATCCATATATATATTCTTATATATGTATATATATATATGCTTATATATGTATATATATATATGCTTATATATGTATATATATATATATATATGCTTATATATGTATATATATATATATATATGCTTATATATGTATATATATATATATATATGCTTATATATGTATATATATATATATGCTTATATATGTATATATATATATATGCTTATATATGTATATATATATATATGCTTATATATGTATATATATATATTCTTATATATGTATATCTATATATATGCTTATATATATATACATTCTTATATATGTATATCTATATATATGCTTATATATATACACATTCTTATATATGTATATCTATATATATGCTTATATATATATATATTCTTATATATGTATATATATATATATTCTTATATATGTATATATATATATATTCTTATATATGTATATATATATATTTAT
>OZ038497.1:15946098-15963598 GCA_964036315.1 Acanthosepion esculentum | reverse complement strand
GCAAGGCCTCTGATCCGGAAATTTTGAGGAGCGTGGAACCACCTCTTAATTGCTGGTGTTCCCAGGTCCACCCTGACCCAGGGTGGTAGCACCTGTTAGGGTCCCAGCTATGGGAAAATAGTTAACCCCGAAACTGAGGTAAAAAGCATTATAAAAGTGTAAAAATATGTTTTATTACCAGAAATACTTTGTAAAAAATTATTACCAAAAAGTAACATTACCAGCTATACGTTTTTGGCAAAATAATATTACCAGCTATACATTTTTGAGGAAAAAATATTAACAGAAATAGATTTTTGACAAAGCAAAAATATTACCAGGTAAAAAAAAAAAAGTTTTCGGCAGTAAATGACCCAGTGAGGTTAATATGCCGTAAAACAAACCAAACCAGGTCTCCAAATGACACTTGTCAGGTTTTATATTTAGAGTTGTCTTTCTCTTAGAGTAGTTGCCAATGAAGGCTAAAGAGCCCAGTTTGCCATATTGTTTAACCCATAGCTTGGAGGAAATGAAGAGTTTCATACAAACACTCACACACACACATACATATATAAGTATAGTGATTGTCACTTCTTGACAGAGGAAGACCATCTCCACAGCAAATTTCTTCTTTTTTTTTTAACTTTCACACTCACCGATCATGAGAGTACAGATGACTTTTTAAACCAGCCTTACTTTCATAAGCATTTGTGCAAATGTTGCACCTGAAATGGAGATCCCTAAGCCCAACAGGCATGGCATCAACTTGAATTTTCATGTGTCTTGTTAATCCAGTCACTGACTTGTATACTTTATGGGAGAGTATACAAGACACAAGGATTGATTGCCGGATTCTTTCAATAGATCGAACCTAATGAGACCTAAGGTGACTTTGAAGACGTACCTTTGAAAGAGCAAAGTTACCACATAAACTACATCCATGTTGTAAGGTTAGCGTAGAAATATTACCCTGAAGATCCATTAGGTGAAAGTAGGTAGGTTGTGGCTCACTAGGTTTATATATATATATATATATATATATATATATATATATATATATTTTTATTTCATAATGTGTGACGTCATTTGTTTACATTTGGATACTCATCGAGCAGATATGAATGTACAAGAGAAAATCATGGAGAATTGTAGTTTAAAAACAGTAACATCAACCTTGCTAATCAAAACGCTCTCCTGTGGCTAAATTGTTAAAAGCACATCAGGCTATATGATGGTTCCGTATAGTATACAGGTTCAATTCCTGTTGGATAACTCAAATTTTCTATGACAATTTCTCGGACACTCAGGCAAATGTCGTTAATACTGTTTATTATAAACAGAGCATTTACTTAAATATTGGTATCTATAAAAAAGAATGTATATACATAATAAATGTCTTAAATATATATATATATATATATATATATATATATATATATATATATATATATATATATATATATATAAAGAAATATAGTCTTAAAGTGTGCTATATTTATGGGATAAAGTGCTCAGTACCAGAGATAGAGCGTCAGTAAATATAAAAGTGAACATAGAAGATGATTGCATCTAGCATGAAACAGACTGTCACTTCTAAGTGTTGACTTCTATGTTCACTTTTATATTTATATTTATATATATATATATATATATATATATATATAAATATAAAGAAATATAGTCTTAAAGTGGGCTATATTTATGGGATAAAGTGCTCAATATCAGAGATAGAGCGTGTATAAATATAAAAGTGAACATAGAAGTCAACACTTAGAGGCTCTATCTTCAGATAGACATATATATATATATATATATATATGTATATATAAATAAAAAGGGGCTTTAGCTTCCATTTCTGAAACATGGTCATCACTGTGTAGCGGTAAAACCATATTTTAAATCTATTAATTTATAATATATATATATATATATATATTTAGTTTACGAAAAACTAGGTAATCCGTATAGGTAGACCCAAGGAGGATAAAATCCAGAGAGCTCAATGTAAATCAGAGCTAATAATTTAAATAAAAACAGACCACTTTAAGGTCCCATATAATAAATTATTTCACCACAGCCCTTTTAAAGGACAGCGGATCGTCAGATTTTATTTCGAAAGGTTTCAAACTTTGGAAATAAAATCTGATGATCCGCGGTCCTTTAAAAGGGCTGTGGTGAAATAATTTATTATATGGAACCTTAAAGTGGTCTGTTTTTATTTAAAATATATATATATATATATATATTTGTCTATCTGAAGATATAATAAAAAATTTTGTCAAATCTTAAACAATTAATTTAGATGTAAAAACAAAACTTGAGTTAAATATTTTAGGTAGTTTCAACCTTTTCTGTTAAAGTTATTAGATTTAATATAAAAACTACAGTTTTAAGTTATTATACAAACCTATCTAAAATGACTTTTTACTTCACTCAGAAGGAAACATATTTTAAGTGAATACCACAAGGAAAACAAGATGCGAAACTTTTTTGTATAATCCTTAAACTGTCAACAGGATATCTTAAAGAAATAGGCTTATACCAAAACCTAAAACCTAAAATAGATCATTTACAAATTGTATATATCTATAAAACATACATTTACTCTGAAAGTATAAAATTGTGTACAAAATATCTGTAGCTGGAACTATAAAATTGCGTTTGAGTTATTTAGATTTTGGCATTATCTAACGGTTCCCAACTACTGTGCCGCGGCACATTAGTGTGCCGCGGAATGATTACTGGTGTGCCGGGAAGAGATAATACCTAGAAGCCTTTTAATTTCATTTTGTTTAATAAAGACATTCAATTTCTTAATCATGATGACACCACTCAATTCAAAATGGCCGAATTTCTGGAATCTAAAGTTTCGCACATACTAATTGGTAAGTGTTATTATGGTTTATATTAGTCATGGGACGATTAATCAGAATATCAGGAGTTTTTCAAAGTATCGGGAATCGGCATCGGAGCTGAATAATTCAGACCCGATTTCGATACCAAAACGATTCCTAAATACACAGGTTGTAAGACAAAAAGTTGTAACACAGAACTGTACTATGTGAGGTTTTACGTAATGCTCCTAACTCCTAACTCCCAAACATTTTTTTACCTTTTCCTAACCATTTTTAATCTTTTCAATTTCAGGCTAATCTAACTTTATGCATAACTTTCCAACTGACATTCACCATTATTATTTTATACCCGATATTGAATACAGGATATTTTGATTTATGTGAATAAAAATTCTTCTTATATAATATTCTTTGTTTTTTATTATTTTATTGCAAAAAGGCTTTATGAGTGGAAAATATTTATTTTTTGTGATAGGTGTGCTGCGAAAATTTAAAGAACTCATTAGTGTGCCGCCATGTCAAAAAGGTTGGGAACCACTGATCTAACCCATAGAGGTGTTGATATGCCTGTGAACAAAAATAACCAACCAACCAGTTAACTTTTCACTTCAATAACAAGGTAATAAAATCATCAACAGCTGATCAGCGCTAGGGTCTCGCCCCACCCTGAAACTTTGATACAGGCGGGGTGGGGTGGGGGTCTTTCTACTACATGTTGATTTCAAACTTTCCCAACCTGGGGACCACAAACCCTTGAAGGAAAATTGCAGATGAAAAGCAACGCTTTTTTTAAATTACCAAAAATCAAGGAATTATCCAATTTAAATGAAAATTTCAGTACATATTCATTATTTACTTTTATAATGAATCGGTTTTTTTTTGTAATAACCACAAATATTTTCATAACTAAATTTTACTTGAATAAAATGTTTAATATGTGTCTATATTTCTGAGATAAGGCATTATGTACACTGTTTACATTATTCAGACTATTGCCCTCATCTTTGTCGCCATATTTATTATGAGGTTTCGCCCGTTGTATGCTCCAGCCTTCTTCAGGTGGTTGGAATGACGAACTGAACCCTTTATTTCGCTCACTGCGGTAGACTGTTCTAGTTCTATGTGCCATGTCTAATGGATGTCAGTTATCTCCTGTTAATTACTCTCTCCAAGTTCTCCACTGCCTTAACCAGGTATTGAACTCATTTACTTTGGATCCTGTCACTGGATCTAACTAACGCCTTTATCCACTGTGCCATGTGTCCTTGAATGCTTAAGTTGCAAATTTTTACATTTCCATAAACATTAATCACTGATGCATCTCTGCTGAAAAAAAAAGTTTTACAATGATTCCAACACAACACAAATGGGATTGCCTTAAAAATTTGTTTTAAAAACAATATTTCAGTCAGGGATAAGACGCGCAGGCCCTGATGAACACCTATAAGAGAACAAATAAGGCACATATAAGTCTTTGATTCCTTTACATTTTAATATGATGAACCTTCTTCTCAATAACAGCCAGTAATCTATTATCCATTGATTTTGTTCGATTGTTCATTTTTTTACTCCAGCAGGTTTCATTTCTGACATGGTAGTTTTAATTGCTTCCTATAGGTCTGCTTTGCTGTTATATTATTTGCCACCTTCATATAATTTCATCTTCACAATTTGCCATAGATTTTCGATCAGATTCAGATCAGAACTTGATGGTGGCCATTCCATTATCTTCTCTCCTGTGGACATTTTATACTAAAAAATTCATGGGTAACCTTAGATAAATGAGACGGAGAATTATGCGTAAATGCACACTTCACTTTGAAACTATGAGGTTGGGACTTGTACCATTGTACCATTCAAACAATGGCGTGTCAATGAAATTGCAGTAGTTTCCACTGTTTAGTTTAACTCTCCATTGACTTTGAATTGTTCAATAATTGTTTTTTTTTTTGTTTTTTGACAATTCCAGCTCATATCATTATGCTGCCACTTCCTTGCTGCTTTTCTTTAGCCACAGGCACATCTGTATCCACCCTTTGGCCCATCAATCAGGTCCATTGAGTATCACCTGAGATTCATCCCTGAAAACTACTTTAGAAATATAAATTTTCATGTATTTCTTGGCCCAATTTTGACGTTTTAAAATATTTGCTTTACTGAGAAGAGTTTGCCTTGGAGATTTCTTCACAGATCCCTATTTTAACAAAATATTCAACAACTTTTTTTACTTCTTGACTCCCTCAATTTCAGCTTGTTCAAATATCAAACTGGTCAAAAGTGGTTGCTTCACTATCACTCAGTTTCGTTACCCTCAAGGAAACAAGTTCTTAAAGCTTTTTTTCCTTTGATTCTAGATCCCAGCTAAGTTACATTTTAAAAACATCCTTTCTATCATTCGATGATCTCTGCAAAGCTTCTTTGATAACTCCAATGTGGATATTCCCTCATTCAATAACTTTGTCATTTTCTGTTCTTCAGCAATTGTTTCATACTTTCCATTATCCATGTTTCAATATATATTATGGAAAAAAAATTAGTTTTATTTGATTTCAGAAACCCTTAAACTAATATTAGTTTTATCTGCATAACTTCAGACTGAAGTTTTTATAAGAAATCCAATTTTATTTTTTTCCTTCAATAAAACATCTTGAATCCAATAACTTTAATAAAACAAGTTCAAATTTTAACACAAGCTTTGTTTTGATATATATATATATATATATATATATATGAAGAGAGAGAGAGACACTCCAGGGCTTTTCAGAAGAAATGCCACATATTAGGAATGATATTAAACCACAAACAACAAGTCCTGGCCACACAGAGTAGGAACTGATATTAAACCACAACCAACAAGTCCTGGCCACACAGAGTAGGAACTGATATTAAACCACAAACAACAAGTCCTGGCCACACAGAGTAGGAACTGATATTAAACTACAAACAACAAGTCCTGGCCACACAGAGTAGGAACTGATATTAAACCACAAACAACAAGTCCTGGCCACACAGAGTAGGAACTGATATTAAACTACAAACAACAAGTCCTGGCCACACAGAGTAGGAACTGATATTAAACCACAAACAACAAGTCCTGGCCATAAATAAACTCTAACTCCAGACTGCTTCCCTTCCCCCCACCCAGGATAAGATACCTTACACCCCCACCAATCACTAACACAAACCTACACTCATTAACAAGGCGTCTATGAGGGTAGGGCTGACATTGAAAAAAAATTTAAAACAATGTTCTGAGACAGACACTTAGAGACTGATGATAACCATATACACAAGGTCTTGAAATAGACTATATCTATGTTGAGGTAATTTGGGTTTTTTGCTGTAAAAAGTACATATGCTCTGTTAAAATAAAAACATCAAGCTCTCTGTGGATCAGTTTTAATAATTAATATGACTCGGATCCACTCGGATTATATACCAACGGATCAATTACCGGTACTATATACATCGGTTGAGCCCTCTGGTTTGAGATGTGAATTTGTAAACAGTGACTATTTAAGCTAATACTGTACGACTCTTCGACAGAATTGAGTCACTGTCAGTCACTGTGTGTTTATCTGAATCTAAAAATAAAAACGCTAAAATTCACCTTCATCCCGTGCCATACACTGACAGCTTAGTGGGAGAAGTTCGGACTGACGCAAATTCAGTCGGGTTTCAATCCTAGCTAGAGGCAACCGGACGTCTAGCCACACTGATGAGCTGTGGAACAGTGAAACAGTCTGTCTGTGGATGACAAAAATTATATATATATATAAATAAAATATCACTTGATGATGAGAAGGGATAATTCCAAGGAGGATACAAATCCAAAAAGAGCTCACTGTAAGAACAGAGCAAATATAATATGAATAAAGAATCCTTAAAAATCCATTCGGTCAGGTGATAATTTATTTCATGGATTCAGGCGTCCATCTCTTCAGATCAATTTTACAAAATCTTTTATAAAATTGATCTGAAGAGATGGACGTCTGAAGTCCATGAAATAAATTATCACGTGACCAAATGGATTTTTAAGGATTCTTTATTCATTATTTTACACACACACACACACACACACACACATATATTTTAAATAAAAATAAAAACAGACCACTTTAAGGTTCCATGTAATAAATTATTTCACCACAGCCCTTTTAAAGGACCGCAGATCATCAGACTTTACTTCCAAAGGTTGAAATGAAAAATGAAAAGAAATTTACACATTTCTGACGGGCAGTACTAAGCATATGTAAATTAACAAAGTGAGTGGGGGGAGTGAGACATGATTGAATTAGATGTAAAATTTCTATTCTTTCAAAATTTAATATTTTTGAGGAAGTCCAGACATTGACACATTAAATCGGTTAACTTAACAGAAGTTATATATTGATATAGAAGGGGGAGAGGAGAAAAAAGACATAAAGAGAGAAAGAAGTCATGAGAGAAAGTGTCATTAACTTTCTTTGGAATGAAAGGCCCGAAATAGACGCTGTTGTTTTGCTTTACTTTGAGAGTTCATAAATATTATAATGATTGATATAAAATTTACATTGAGCTCTCTGGATTTTATCCTCCTTGGGTCTACCCATACGGATTACCTAGTTTTTCGTAAACTAAATATATATATATATATATATATATATATATAATATAATTTTATATATATATATATATCTGTCAAAACAAAGCTGCAATAACTTCAATTTCAACTTGTGTTATTAAAGTTATTGGATTCAACACGTTATCTACCATCTCCTGATGAGGTATCATCTTAGTTCCGAAACATGAATGTTTTTGTGTAGCGATGTAAAATGTTTTTACTGTAATTTATTATAATAAAATATTATAATATATATATATATATATATATATATATGGTGGATTGGTAAATTGGATTGTACTTATTTGCATTTGTTAAGTAGAAGAGATATAAAGTGTATAATAAAGTAAGTGACAGACAGAAGTTGACTAGTGATCATGTGTCATAGAACAACACAATACAACATTATGATTAATTTTATTGAATCTTGCTGGGTTGTGAAGCTCTAAAATGTACAGTATAGTTGCTGAAATACACACCATGAAAAACAGCATCTTCTCCAAATCATGTATCCACTGGAATTTAGATTTTAGAGAAATATGTGTGAATGTAAAAATTCAGATATAAAAAAAAGAAGTATATGTATAAAAAGAACATTCTTAAATTTAAGAATTTTGTAAATCTAACAACATTGTTCTTTCTTTTTTCTTTGTTTTTTTTAATCATTTCACCCCAAACAAGGCAATAAAGCCACTAAGATGCAAGGGCTTACTGCGTTTGAGAGTATATGAGAAAAGGAAAAACATTATTAAGGAGTGAAAACAAGAAATGAACAAGAATTAAGAAGACAGAAGATAGAAATTTACATTGCATTGAAAAAGTTGACTGAGTAGCAAGAAGCAGCAAGAGATTTCCACAAGTGAGAAGTGTGAGAAAAGAAACTGTTCGCATAAAACTTAGTTACATCTCGCCATTTGAACTGTAAAATGAGGGGACCTTGATGCCAATCTGGTTCAGCTCATAAATTCATACAGTCTAAGTACCATAGAGGAAAGTTCATCAGAACAATTACCATGAAAGTATTTCAAGAAAAGATACAGGAAGCTATGTTATGGTGATGGGAAAGTGACTGAAGCAGAGATGCCAGGTGAGGACCAATGGCATTGCAGATGCTTTGGATTTTATCAAGAATTTATCTAAATTTACAGTACCAAATCAGATGTGGCAGCAATATTTAATGCATAGAAAAATGGTAGTAAACTTACATTGGTTTATAAATACTTGTTGCCAAATAAAATCTTTACATTTGCCTTGATAAAGTTCATCAGAGGACAAAACTTGTTGACTAAGATAAGTTTTCCTTTGGTTTTTACATATATATTTTAAAAAGAAGAGAGAAACCGCAAACGTTTTTGGTTATAATGTGGATTTATATCTATATATATCTATATATATATATATAATCTTCAAGAAGCGAGAGCAAGATCTAAAAGGTCAGCCAATCTAACAGTGATCACATCTCACAATCCTCACTCTTGCTCCATATGTGGCCTCCTTTGTAAATCACTAGCGAGTCTTAAGTGCCACTTAAGATTATTGCACAAAATTTTGTAACTGAATCAATTAAGCTGTCAGATTCTCATAAGTCGAAACCGAAGGGAGAGTCCATTATATATATATATATATATATATATATATATTAAAATAAAGAGAAAGAACAGTAAGATTTATAATCCAAGGTTCTTATTAATTATTTTTATTTAAAAAAAAACGGTGCTCAATAGAATTCTGCAGAGCATAAATATTATAAATTTACAAATTTAAAAATGTGGTTCCATCGCTACACAGGAATTACCATGTTTCAAAAACAAACTAAAAACTTCAAATTTAATTATAGAATTAAATTAAAATCCCTAATACAGTTTCACTTTCAAGCAAATTTTGGAATCACTAAATTTCAAAATAAGTTATTCCAAAATTTGCTTGAAAATGAAACAGTACTAGAAGTAAATGGAAGGCTTTACAGCGTTAAAAGGTTTCAATTTCATAAGAATAGTTGCCATGACGATGGGCTGTCATCAGTGCAGAAAAGTAAAGATGTTAAGCAGTTCAAATTTTAGCTTAGTCTGTTGTGTTCACTTTCGCACCAATATCCTTGGAAAAGGCACTGAATCCATGACCCCCACCTCATCAGCTATGTGTTAAAAAGTCAGCATAGTGTGAACTCTCTAGTTTTAAGAGATAACCAGTCTAGGAGAAGGAAAACTCTAAATTCAAACCATGGAAAGGCAACAGGACACCTCTGCACTATTTTTCCCAAGCAGTCATGGTATTCCACACATGTAAAAGGAAGCTGTGGAGTGCTATAATCGCACACGTCCTAAAGGAATAGGGCATTTAGAGATATCTGGCACGTGGAACTAGAACAATCTACCCCGGTGGATGAAATAATGGGTTCGGTTCAAAATTCCAATCACCTGAAGAAGGCTGGAGTGTACAATGGCCGAACTGTTGCGAATATGGCAATGAAGAGGAAGATAACAGTCCAAATAATGTAAATAATGCAAGCAATCATAATACCTCATCTCAGAGATCCATTCACCTGAACAAGGCTGGAATGAGCGTTGTGAATATGGCAATGAAGATGAGGATAATAGTCCAAATAATGTAAATAATGCAAATAATCATAATATCTCATCTCAGAGATCCAGTCACCTGAAGAAGGCCAGAGTGTGCAACGGCCGAAACGTTGTGAATATGGCAGTGAAGATGAGGATAATAGTCCAAATAATGTAAATAATGCAAATAATCATAATATCTCATCTCGGAGATCCAGTCACCTGAAGAAGGCCAGAGTGTGCAACGGCCGAAACGTTGTGAATATGGCAGTGAAGATGAGGATAGTAGTCCAAATAATGTAAATAATGCAAATAATCATAATATCTCATCTCGGAGATCCAGTCACCTGAAGAAGGCCAGAGTGTGCAACGGCCGAAACGTTGTGAATATGGCAGTGAAGATGAGGATAATAGTCCAAATAATGTAAATAATGCAAATAATCATAATATCTCATCTCAGAGATCCAGTCACCTGAAGAAACCCAGAGTGTGCAACGGCCGAAACGTTGTGAATATGGCAGTGAAGATGAGGATAGTAGTCCAAATAATGTAAATAATGCAAATAATCATAATATCTCATCTCGGAGATCCAGTCACCTGAAGAAGGCCAGAGTGTGCAACGGCCGAAACGTTGTGAATATGGCAGTGAAGATGAGGATAATAGTCCAAATAATGTAAATAATGCAAATAATCATAATATCTCATCTCAGAGATCCAGTTACCTGAAGAAGGCCAGAGTGTGCAACGGCCGAAACGTTGTGAATATGGCAGTGAAGATGAGGATAATAGTCCAAATAATGTAAATAATGCAAATAATCATAATATCTCATCTCAGAGATCCAGTCACCTGAAGAAGGCCAGAGCGTGCAACGGCCGAAACGTTGTGAATATGGCAGTGAAGATGAGGATAGTAGTCCAAATAATGTAAATAATGCAAATAATCATAATATCTCATCTCAGAGATCCAGTCACCTGAAGAAACCCAGAGTGTGCAACGGCCGAAACGTTGTGAATATGGCAGTGAAGATGAGGATAGTAGTCCAAATAATGTAAATAATGCAAATAATCATAATATCTCATCTCGGAGATCCAGTCACCTGAAGAAGGCCAGAGCGTGCAACGGCCGAAACGTTGTGAATATGGCAGTGAAGATGAGGATAATAGTCCAAATAATGTAAATAATGCAAATAGTTTCATGAAATAGCATACAAAAAGCATAGGTGTACATTTTTTTTTATTCTCATTTTACTTAATGGTTGATGCAATGGGCATTTATTTTGAAGGTTCACTATGAGTCAGTTACTCATAGGGGATTTTTTTTTTCATAGTGTCTACATTGACGATTTCATAACATTTTATCCTATGAATTTCTAATTTCTAAAAATGCTTCTTTTTTTTTCTAAAAAAATAAAATTTACTCGAAAACTAAATTACGTTAGCAATTTGTCAAGACTAGCAATGCATTTTATTGGGTGCAATGTTACCAAAGAAAAAGATTTCGAGATTCAGGAATTTGCGAATGGGAAAAATAGAAAAATGAACTTTTAAAATTATTGTATTTGTCGCTTTGCTTTATTTTTTTTCCCTCTGTTTGCCAAACAGATGCTCATAATTTTAAGCTTAATATAGGAAGTCGTGGAGAGTCATAATCATCCATGTCCTGAAGAAACACAGCACACAAATGAAGTTAATGGATGGTAAATTGATGGCAGAACAAGAGAGATGATAAAGAGTCAAATATTGCTTAGATTTACAAGAGACAGGAAGTCGTGGAGAGCCATGATCACTCATGTCCTGAAGAGACAAGTCACATAAAAGAAATGAATGGATAGCCAAACAAAAACAAAGAATGATGATAAAGGGTTTAACATTCCTTAGAGTAATGAAAGACAGGAAGTTGTGGAGAGCCATGATCATCCTGAAGGAACACAGGATATAAAAGGAATAAATAGATTGCCAAAACAAACAAAGATGATAAGGGGTCAAACATTGTTTAGAGTAACAAGAGACAGGAAGTTGTGGAGATCACCCATGTCCTGAAGGAACACAGGATATAAAAGGAATAAATAGATTACCAAAAAAAAAAAATTTGATAAGGGGTGAAACATTGCTTTGAGTAACAAGAGACAGGAAATTGTGGAGAGCCATGATCACCCAGGTCCATAAAAGAAGTTAATAGATGGCAAAACAATGACAAAGATTGATTTGTTTTTTTATGGTTTATCAACCCATTGCCGGTTATTTAAAGCCAGAAAATATTTTTAGATTGTAAAAAAAATTTTATATGGGAGATAATAAAAACAAAATCAGTTGGCCAAGTATGAAGGACTACCTCTGGTTTTCAACCCTGATGTATGAAGGCAACTGATTAGGTGCTCAGCAATGCCGTGGCCCTACAGACAGTCATAGGCTTTATCGACTGAAGGTAGGAAGGTTCAGCAAGGAAAGGCTGCACCTTCCAACTCGTAATATTTTTAATTTTTTTTTTTTTTGCCAGGCAGCAGCCAGAATAAAGGATGCCGGACATTTTGTAAGTCAAAAACACTTTCACAATAGCATAGCTTTATTTTCATCACACTGCCTTCTGCTAAAGAGTGCGGATAATTTTTGACTTTCCTTCATATAGAATAATAATATTTTACTGTACATTTTATTTATTTTTTTTATAAATCATTCCACCCCAAGTGAGGCAATAATGCCACTAAGATGCAGGAGGTTATTGGGAGTGAAGGAGAATTTTATTGAGGAGAAAAGACAATAAAGGAACAGGGTACAGGAAGACGGAAGATGGCGATAATGCCACTAAGACGCAAGGGGTAACTGGGAGTGAAAGCGTATGAGAAGACTTTAGTTAGAAGAAGTGAGGAAAAAAACAATAAAGAAACAGGATTCAGGAAGACAGAAGATGGTGACTAGTATTGCATTTAAATTTTTGAAAATGTAAGTGGCATAGAAGCAAAAAATTGGAAGGGAGTTACACAGGTGATGAGTGCAAGAAAAGGATATATTCGAATTGAACAGCTGCATACATCTAGCCACTTCAACAGTAAGATGGTGGGACCCAGTTGGCAATCTAGTAATGCGCTTAAATTCATGTAGTCAGATCACCAAGGAGAAATGCTCATCGGAACATTTGCCATTGAAATACAGTAGAATCCCTGACAACGAGACTAAGAAGGCCTTCCGGATATGAGGAACTGGTTACCAAGTCTGGATAAGAGGGGTTATATTTAGATTAAAATAAAAGAACTGAAATCAGATTTAACATTTATTTTCAGTGTTTTATAGTAAACAAAATAAGGTAATGGTGAGTGAAATATAACGGAATTGATTTTAAGGAAAAAGAAATAAATTATGTAATGCTAATGAAAATTCATTAAATTAAATATGCCACGTATGCAAAACAAATAATGTAACGAGGATTTTTTAATCGCTGTTGCATGATGATTCTTTCTCTTCTAATGTCATTTTCAACTTTTTCTGCATTTCGTTTTTGAAATTTTCTAAACAAAAGACAATCTTTATTTCTGCGTGTGTTATTGCAATTGTTATAGCTGAATGCTGGCTTTCTTTCCATAAAACTGACAACCTTTTCAATAAATTTTTCAGTTTCAGTCTAGGTTCCATCACAATCATGCATCTTGTTGCTATCTTGTTACAGATGTGTCTCGTTGTCATCCTTTCCTCTTATTCCCATCATCTTTTGCACCAATATAACCGATTAGGGTGAAATAAGAATAAGCAATTATTCAAAGTAAATTTCCCGAAAAACAGAAATTTCAAATCAGTTACATATCACTGAAATAGTTCAAATATACGCATCAAAATCATGTCCGGATATGCGGGATTCCGGATATGAGGCACTCCGGATATGAGGGATCCTGGATATGGCACTCTGGATATGAGGGATTCCAGATATGAGGCACTCCGGATATGAGGGATCCTGGATATGCGGGATTCCAGATATGAGGCACTCCGGATATGAGGGATCCTGGATATGGCACTCCGGATATGAGGGATTCCAGATATGAGGCACTCCGGATATGAGGGATCCTGGATATGCGGGATTCCAGATATGAGGCACTCCGGATATGAGGGATCCTGGATATGGCACTCCGGATATGAGGGATTCCAGATATGAGGCACTCCGGATATGAGGGATCCTGGATATGGCACTCTGGATATGAGGGATTCCAGATATGAGGCACTCCGGATATGAGGGATCCTGGATATGAGGGATTCCAGATATGAGGCACTCCGGATATGAGGGATCCTGGATATGGCACTCTGGATATGAGGGATTCTACTGTATTTGTAGAAAAGACAGAGGGATGCTGTATCACATTATTGAGAAAAAGGAGTGAAGTCAAGATTCTAGGTTAGGATCGATTACATGATAGACACATCTTTGGATTTTGTCAATAATCTCAAGATGTGCAGTAGGAGCATCAGACCAGATATGACAGCGATATTCAATGCACAGATGAATAGTAGATTTATAAATGTGCAAGATGAATTCTGATAGGGAAAAATTATCTGATACAACACAGTGTACCAACTTTCCTCGCAGTGGATGTAGCAATTGATTCAATATAGTCACTTCACATCATGTCAGTGGAAAACATGAACCCAAGAAGGCACAAAGAGTCACTCATCTGGAGGTTAGCATCAGCCATGCTGAGGATATTTAAATGATTACAAAACCACTGACCTCTTAATTTCTGTTGTTTCCAGGTTCATCCTGACCTGGAGTGGTAGCACCTGTTAGGGTCCCAGCTATGGGCAAATAGTGAACCCTCAGACAAAAACAAAACACTGTGGATGTATAAAAATACATTTTTATAGTAAAAATACCAGCAATACCTATTTATAGTAAAATTACCAACAAGACATTTTTATAATAGAATTACCAACAATTCATTTTATAGCAAAATGACCAACGTTTTATCTGTAGTTGAAGGTATGAAATTACGTTAAAACTATATTTAGTTGAAGCCATAAAATTGTTCAAAATATTTAGATTTCAACATTAAATGACCCATAGAGGTGTTGATATGCTACTGAAAAAAATCAACCCACCAACTTACTGAATGTTTATGGAAACTAAACAGTGAATGTGAGCACAGTTAGTGAGTAATGCAGGTGATCATGGCTCTTCACAGTCCTGGGTATGATGATAAACTACATCTGGCAGCAAGGTCTCCGATCGGGAGATTGGAGGCTTTGAGGAGTGTGGAACCACCTATTAATTGTTGTTCCCAGGTCAACCCTGACCTAGCGTGGTAACACCCATTAGGATCTCAGCTACAGACAAATACTGAAAGCAAAGCACTATGAAAACGTAAAAATACAATTTTATAGAAAACATACCACCAATATATTTTGTTACTAAATGACCAACAATACATTTTATCTTTAGTTAAAGGTATACGATTATATTTAAAATATGTTTAGTTGAACCCATAAAATTGTTCAAAATATTTAGATTTCAGCATTAAATAACCCATACAGGTGTTGATATGCCACTAAAGAAATTCAACCAACTAACCAACACAGCCACTGAATTCCTCCTTGCAGAAAAAGAAATTGCACTCATTGACACTTACTGAACAGTTATGGAAACTAAACAATGGCTGTGAGCACAGTTAGACAGTGAGTAATGTATCTCAGTCGGAACGACAGCACAGCCTGAGTCCCCTCCACTAATGTAGGTTTTTGTGAGTGCAATAAGCACGCCCTTGTTCACTGCTGGCATAAATGCACAAAACAATTATGATGACTACATGGTGAAAATAGGGTTTTGTAGTTGAAAACTTACTCTATCTAAGGATGTTATTATATGCCCGGTGTTTGTCGTGGTTAGTGTGAAAATAAGTAGGAGATATTCATTTTGGAGTTTCCTGCTGAGTGTGCGTATACAGAATTCTGTCTTGGTTGGGCTGAGAATTTTTCCATCAAAGTGAGAGAAATGGAAGCAAAAAGAGATAGAGTTGAAGAAAAAGCAGCTTACAATGCTGGAAGAAAAAAAGAGAAAAATAAAGTCTGTGTAAAGAAAGAAAGAAAAAGAGGAGAAAGAAAGAAAAAGGGTAGGGAAAGAAAGAAAGAAAGAATGAGTAACTAGGGAAAGAAAGAAAATAAAGTGTAATTAAGAAATATAGGGTCGTTGGGGAGAAAAAAAAAGAATGTGAGGCTATGTTGAGAAAAAAAAGAAAGAAAAAGCAAAAAAGGAGATTAGAAAAGAAAGAAAAGAAAAAAGAGCTTAGGAAAGAAGGGGTGGTTATGCAAAGAAAGAAAGGTAGTTAGGAAATCAATATCAAAGGGAGAGTAAAGATATAAATAAAAGAAAGGTTGATTAAGAAAGAAATAAAGAAAGAGGAAGAAAAAGTGGCAAGAGAAAGAAAAGAAAAGGTAACTAGGAAAGATAGTGTCGTTGTGGAAAATAAAAACCATTATGAGAAGAAAGAAAGAAAGAAAGAAAGTAACTAAGCTGTGGAAAGAAAGAAAAGAAAGATTAAGAAAAGAAAGAAAGATAAATAAAGTTGATGAGAGAGGGAGAGAAAGAAAAAAAAGATTAGGAAAAGACTAGACAAAAAAAGTTGGAGAGGGAGGGAGAGAAAGAAAAGAAAGAAAGAAAAATAAGTGAGAAAGAAAGAATAAGAAAAGACTAGACAAAAAAGTTGGAGAGGGAGGGAGAGAAAGAAAAGAAAGAAATAAAAATAAGTGAGAAAGAAAGAATAAGAAAAGACTAGACAAAAATAAGTTGGAGAGGGAGGGAGAGGAAGAAAAGAGAAGAAAGAAAAATAAGCGAGAAAGAAAGATTAGGAAAAGACTAGACAAAAAAAGTTGGAGAGGGAGGGAGAGGAAGAAAAGAAAGAAAGAAAAATAAGTGAGAAAGAAAGAATAAGAAAAGACTAGACAAAAAAGTTGGAGAGGGAGGGAGAGGAAGAAAAGAAAGAAAGAAAAATAAGTGAGAAAGAAAGATTAGGAAAAGACTAGACAAAAAAGTTGGAGAGGGAGGGAGAGAAAGAAAAGAAAGAAAGAAAAATAAGTGAGAAAGAAAGAATAAGAAAAGACTAGAAAAAAAAGTTGGAGAGGGAGGGAGAGAAAGAAAAGAAAGAAAGAAAAATAAGTGAGAAAGAAAGAATAAGAAAAGACTAGACAAAAAAGTTGGAGAGGGAGGGAGAGAAAGAAAAGAAAGAAAGAAAAATAAGTGAGAAAGAAAGATTAGGAAAAGACTAGACAAAAAAAGTTGGAGAGGGAGGGAGAGAAAGAAAAGAAAGAAAGAAAAATAAGTGAGAAAGAAAGATTAGGAAAAGAAACAAACAGAAAAAAAGAAAGTTGGAGAGAGGAGAATAAATAGGAAGAAAGAATGCAAAAAAAATAAAAATAAAAAACGAATGTAAGTATAATGTGTGTGTAGAGAGAGAAAGAGTGTATGTGTGTGTGTGTAATAAAGAAAGATAGTGAGTAAAAGGAGATGAAGAAATGAAAAGAGAGGGTTTTTA
>OZ038497.1:15908598-15941098 GCA_964036315.1 Acanthosepion esculentum | reverse complement strand
GTGTCGTAAAATTAATTTTCTATTTAATGAACATTTAGCGATTTTTATTGATTTAAAAAAAAAAAAAATGCCTTTCATTGTCCAAGAGATGATTTAAGATATGAGATTAGGTAAAAATATTTATTGCGGTTATAAAATTTCATTCCTTCCCCACCACCTTTTCTCTTCCTCGTTTCGCTGTTTGCTGTCTGCGTTAAATTTTTTTTCGTCCCTCATATTTCGAAAATGTACTTGTTGCACAAAAAATACTATGGACAGAGAAAATGTATGAAAACTAACGACAAATAAATGAAGAAATAAAACCTTTATTTCTTTGTCAATGTTTGCAAGCAACAAATGCGAGTTTTCTTGCAACTATATAAATTATTTCCGTATATATAAACTTTAACTAATTCGTACATTTCATTTTCATCGTTAAATTTAAAAAAAAAAATGAACAAAAAAATTTTCTTTTTGAGCGTATAAATTTTTTTTTTTTACAATGATGTTCATTTTGTACAAGGCCCAAGAGCCACGTGAGGTAGAGGGTTACAGAGTAAGAGGCACAGTTTATATGGGTATATATGTATGGGAGATAACGTTTGACCCTAAACGTGAAAAAGTTAAGAATATTGTAGTGATCAGTTTTGGTGTCAGTTTTGTAAAGCAATCATTCGTCTAAATGCGAGATTCTCAACCGGGATCCATATGGCTCCCAGTGTGGGTGGTTCTGTGTAACATTACTGTGGTCTACACACAAAACATAGCAAATGGGTAATATTTATGTGTTCCATAGGCTGTTACAACTGAGAATTGGAATTTCTACAGTAATCTATACTTTATCTAGTGTCTGTTTTCACTGGTTCCCAGGCCTCATGAATTTAAACGTCCTACGAGGCTGGCATCCCGTTCCCACCCCTTCACCGTTGAAACTGTTAGATGTAGACGTCTCTTTTACTCCAATAGCTTCATGTCTCGCACCTCTCGCCTGTGGAACTCCCTTCCTTATTCCTGTTTCCTTGACAAATATAATCTCCAACTATTTAAGTGTAACGTCAATCGACATCTCCAGTTGCCGTGATCTATCCACTTCCCTTCTCCACATCCTTTCACCTTTCATTCCTATCTGCTCTCGCTCCAAATCTTCTGTAACCCCCTTGCCTTGATCGATCCACTATCTTTCTCCACATCCTCTTCTTTACCACTCCTATCTGCTCTTCCTCCAAACCTTCTGTAACCCCTTGTGTGCTAGTGGCTTCCAGCCTTGCTTGGGGTGATATGCTTAAAAAAAACAAAAAAAAAAACAACATATAAAGTTCCACAGAATTTAGTTGTTAAACACAAGTTTATTTTCATTAAATTAGTTTTACTACAAAATAAAGCATATACATTTACTATTTCTATAATAATGAGGAAGAGGCCCGGTGGAGTAATGGATAGCGGCTCGGATTGCGGAATCGGAGAGCCGAGTTCGAATTCCAGTCGAATCCATTACATTCACTTACATGCTAATACACTTGGGAAAGGTATAAATCCTCTTCTCCCCCCAGCTATGGGTAAATAGCGGGACATACCAGGTTCTATAGCCTTGGATGGCAACTGGTCTACCGCAGAAAGAAATGGCAACCTACTGTGGGAAAAAAATCTGCCTCGTCAGTCATGTATTGAAAGATACATGATCGCCTCAGTTATAATACTACTGATTACTATAATACTATTCCTAAACTTATCTATTAGTAAAAAATAAAATAAGCTTCTTTTTATTGAATGGTTATGGGGGTCGACCAAAATAATTAAGAGTAAAATTGGACCATGAAACATAAGAACCACTCGTCTAAATTATATAAATTATAAGACTAGAGACTGATTGATTTTATAATAGCAGTTATGAAGAAATAATAATAATAATAATAATAATAATAATAATCACATGTCCAGCTTATGAAAAACTTTATCTATGTAAAATGTGTGTTATCTTAGGTTGTTTATTTTATTTTACTAAAAAATGTCAAATAGAAAATGTGATGCCATTTCTGATCTTAGGTCTCTGGTTGGGACCCGAAAGGAAATGAGTATACAACAGAAATCAAAGGAAATAATAATAATTATAATAATAATAATAATAATAAATGCCTGGATGCTGCACCAGACATGGCTCTCATGGCTTCAGATATTAAATGATTGGAGTTATTGAAATAAACATCATTCTTGGTGAATTAAGATAGGGTGATAGAAATGATTCCCAATGTGGGGCGCATTCCCCACTGGTGAGGTATGGTAATATTTTGGTGGGGCATGCATAGATTGTGTACCCTTCATCTTACTATACCAATAGAATAAGGGGGCAATTCGAGAAGCAATTATTAAAAGTTATTAATTTCTTGTTACCATTTCCATCTTCTTATTTAGCTGAATGTGGCTTTTGTGCTTTTGTTATTGAAGAAAAAGAAATCAACTGGATATCATTAAACGAGGAGACTCGAGGCTTAAGCTGACTAAATCGGTGTCTAATATAAAATCTATCTGTAGCAGGCATGATGCATAAGGATCTCACTAACAGTCATTTTGTGATGAGCTCAAATTTCATTTTGCATTATTATTTCACGATTAAAATAATCAAAATATATTACAGAATAAGGAGAAGAGCCTCAGTCTACATTACAACAATGGTGGGTCATGCGTAGGATGTGCACCCTTTGGTTTACTATACCAAGATGAGCTCAAGTTATTTTATATTTCTGCCTTTCAGTTCTCTATTATATCTTTTGAAACTCTATATATATATATATATATATATATGTATATAACTGTCATTTTGTTTTTTAAAATTTTTCTCTTTCATGTACGCCATGGTCTTTGGAGACTTGTTTAGAGACCAAGTTAATGGCCTTTTAAGTTTCCTTCATGTTAACTGCAGTAAAAGTTTGAATATGTAAGCATTAAATATTACAGGGGGGCAGCAGAATTTTAGAAATACTAAAATGGAGCAAGGTCTAAAATCATTTGGAAACAACTGGCTTATATCATATTCAGTATTGCAGTTGCCTTATCATAAATTGTTGGGTGTGACCCCTAGGGACTGACACACCATTCAGTGCCACTTTAGGGTGTGTCCTACTGATCAGTATATCCTACTGCCACATTTGTATCCTCTCCCCTTTCATTCCTATCTGCTCTCGCTCCAAATCTTCTGTAACCCCCTTGCCTTGATCGATCCACTATCTTTCTCCACATCCTCTCCCTTACCACTCCTATCTGCTCTTCCTCCAAATCTTCTGTAACCCCTTGCGTGCTAGTGGCTTCCAGCCTTGCTTGGGGTGATAAGCTTAAAAAAAAAAAAATATTATCTAGCGTAAGGGGGAAAGCAAAAACAGAAAGAGAGGTGACATTTATTGTTGTGCTATAAAATTTAAAAGAAAAAAATTTTAAAATAAGAAATTCGACTAAAAAAATCATATATCTGAATCCTTCAAATAAAACCATTCTGAATGTCTTTTAACATATCGATAAAAACGTCAAGACAATAATCTAGGATACAAATGTTGTGGTAGGAAACACGGTAAAGTAGTGCTCTTGTATTCTTAAAGAAAGGTTACAGACAGACAGAGGTGGTACTCGAGTGGAAGGAACAGCGACACAGGCATAGATGAAAGAAAGAGAGGTTTATTGTAAAAGAGAATGCACTACAGAAAGACAGGGAATCGGTTAGCAAGCTAGTAATTCCTGAAGCAAGGTTATTTACCTCATCACCCTGCAAGGCAGGATGTGGCACAAGGCCTTTTTTAATGTGGGTTAAAACCGAGCCCGTAGGATCAGGCAAAAATTCCCCGTAGACTCCATAAAAACGGGGTCGGGTAGCTGTCTACCTCCCCAGACTAGACTCTGCCCTTTGGCATAGCCTCGTCTGGGTTCCTCTCCACCCAAAGGCAGAGAGTTTAACTGGCTGAGCTGGAGATGAATCTCCAACTAAATCCTGAAGCAAGACCCCAGGAATATCCTGTGTTCACTTTATATAGCTACTGATATAGTCAGTTCACATAAAGAATAGGGAGTGTGGAGTATTTGATTATAACAGGCACCCACTGTTCCTGTTTATGAGTGGGAGTAAGGGGAGAATCATGGCTGTCTGTTGGGAGCAATTACTCTTTATGTTTGAAGGTTGAGGCAGCCAAGGCGACTTGGGAGACACATTTATTTATTTGGAAGCAACTTCAACCGAAGACCAGACTGGAATACCCAACCTGAAAAGGTTACGCGCTACTTTTATCAAAATCTGTCCCCATATCGTGCACATTGTGCTGCATGTGCCAGATACACCCTTATCAGATTGGGTATCATGATGGGTACCTTGGCCTTCATATATTTGTACCCTGGCGGGACTTTGTTGGCATGCTTCACTCTCACATACACTCTGATGCAAATTAATTGAAACAACCACTTTAATTTCCTTTCTTTCACCATACGGTCAGTTTTAAACCCACTGCTGTGATACGGTGGAATCGATTTCTGTTTTTTCCTCAGATTAGGTCATTTGTAGTGGTGTGCAGTAATATGAATCTGTTTTCAGGGTGTATGTTGAAATTTGTTTGGCCTTGAAAAATATTGCGTCATCTGTGATTGCATCAGATTTTTATCCCACCCAGACACTATTGTCTCAACTGTTGATTAGTTGTCCTACGGCCATTGTCTATGATGGACGTTACTCCAAGGAAGCGTACAAAAATTGTAACACTGCATGAACACACTGGCAAGCCTTACCAGTGAGCAAATCAAAGTACTATAGACTGGTCTGGAAAGAATCAAGTCAAGAATCTGTGGTCAATCTGCAAGGAACGACTTCATGGAATGGATAACATGTGCACTGGGTAATGTTTTATTGGAAAAATATGAAAAAAGTAAATAATAACAGAATTATTCATTTTGTTTCAGTTAATCTGAACAAGAGTCTACTACTACTACTACTACTACTAATAATAATAATAATAATATGAAGGAAAAAAGACAATCAAGATAGCGGACATAAAGAAGAGGGAGAAATTAGAAAAATACCAGGACCTTCCTCAGGAGTTGAGAACGGGCTGGCATGAAATATGAAAATTTGAGCCAAGCTCACATTATTTAACACACACGGAATAAATTGAGATTCTGTGAAATGCTTGAAGACTACAGATTATAGCATTGTTGGAAGTCTTGGATGATACTGAGGATGGTGCTGGTGATCTGAAGAGACTTGCTGTCACTCAACCTACAGTATGTATGAATTATTATTAGTAGTAGCAGTAGTAGCAGTATTTTCTCGGATAAGATTTTAATAGTTGGTAATTAATGCTTGGATAGGAAGTCTCGACCATCAACCTTAGGTACCATGCAATTTTCCTCTGATTCAAAGATTTCATACCCTCACAGATTATACTATTCTTGCCATTCCTAAGAGAAACTCTTTCTTCAAAAGTTCCACTCGGCAATCAATACCAATTTTCTTTATCCGTGTTTCCATTCTATCAGTCACCATACCAATCGTACCAATGACAACAGATTTGATTCTGTCTTCAATTTCAAAGGCTTGTGAGTTCAAACTTGAATTGGTCATAGTTGGTTACTTTCTCTGCTCCCTTTTGATCTTTGCATCAAAAGGCCACAATGGATCAATGATTATACCTTCGTATTTTATTTTATTTTCCATCATATGTCCAGTTTGTTTTGCTCCAGTTTTTTATTTTGAAAAATCCCACAAATTCTTGCATTTTACAGGACCTTCTCAGGTTTATCATTCCTTTTATTATTATTACTATTATTATTATTATCATTATTATTATTGCCTTTCATCTCTGGTGTATGCTCATTTCTTTCAGGATCCCAACCAGAAACCTAAGGTCAGAGATGGCATGGCATTTTCCACTGAGTATTTTTTGATGACAAAAAACAAATCCCAAAACACCTAAGATTGCACATAATTTACATAGGTAAAGAACTTTGTAAGATGTGGGCTGTAATCAGAGTACAATTTTTTTTGTATTTCTTTAAGGCTTAGGTTACCAAGAATTCCTTCAATGAGTCTATCGGAACCTTTTCCAATCAATCCGAGGGCTCCAACTACAACTGTAATTGTTGATGTCCTCATGTGCCACATTTTTTAAATTTCAATTTCAAAGTCCTTGGATTTTGATAGCTTTTTTTGAAAATCTTCAGATACATTACAGTTTGCAGGGACTGCAGGGACTGCCATGTTAATTAGGTACATTTTGTTTTTGTGGTTTTTGATCGCGATATTGGGGCGATTAGTTTTGATTGTTCTGTCTGTGTGTCTATTGTAAAGTCCCACAAAATTGTTGCAGGTCCTATCTCCTTAGCCGGGTTATTATTATTAGTATTATTATTAATATTATTATTATTATTATTATTAATATTATTATTATCATCATCATCATCATCATTATCATCTGTATTTAATATACTTTAATTATATATATATTCAATAATATACATTTAATACTAACAAAAAGGGGGAAAGCACAATAATAATAATAATAATAATAATAATATTTCATTTCCTTTGATTTCTGTTGTATACTCATTTTCCCGGGTCCCAACCAGAGATCTAAGAATCATCATGACATTTGCCTCAGCATTTTTTGAAAAAGAAAAAAAAAACAACAGAAATACACATTTTATTTAGATAAAGTCCTTCGTAAGGTGTGAGTCGTACTTGCGAGTACAATTTTTGTATTTCTTTAAGGCTTGGCCTACCAGGGATCCCTTTAATTAGTTTACCAGAATTTTTTCCAATCAAACCGAGGGCTCCAACTACAACTGGAATTGTTGATGTCTTCACATACCATATTTTTGGGATTTTGATTTCAACGTGTTTGTACTTTGATAGTTTTTTAAAGATCTTCAAAAATGCAATACAGTTTGTAGGGCTGTCGTGTCAATAAGAAGTCATATTCTCTTTTTGTAGTCTCTGATCATGATGACTGGGCAATGAGATTTGATTGTTCTGTCTGTGCGTATTGTAAAAGTCCCATAAAATTGTCACAGGTCCTATGCTGTAATCGTTTGTTTTTGCTTTACGGCATATCAACCTCAATGGGTTATTTAATGCCGACAATTTTTTCATTGTTGATAATATTTTTTTTCCAAAAATCTATTTCTGTTAATATTTTTTCTTTCAAAAATCTATTTCTGGTAAGAATTTTCCTTCGCTGGTAATATTTTTTTCAAAAAATGTATTGCTGGTAATATTTGTTTTTCAAAAATGTATTGCTGGTAATAATTTTTTTTACAAAGTATTTCTAGTATTAAAACCTATTTTTACACTTTCATAGTGTTTTTATTCTAGTTTCGGGGTTAACTATTTGCCCATACCTGGGAACATAACAGGTGTTACCACCCCGGGTCAGTGTGGATCTGGGAACACCAGCAATTTAGAGGTGGTTCCACGCTCTTCAAAACCTCCCGATCAGAGGCCTTGCTGTTGGATGTAGTTTATCGTCTTACCCAGGACGCGGATGTAGTTTATCGTCATACCCAGGACATGGATGTAGTCTCAGTTTTCAGGGTTAACTATTTGCCCATAGCTGGGACCCTAACAGGTGCTACCACCCAGGACGTGGATGTAGTTTATCGTCATACCGAGGACGGTCTCTAATCGGATCTGTGTAGTGTTCATTTCAATTTCTTGCATTATTATTATTATTATTATTATTATTTCCTTTGATTCTGGTGTGTACTCATTTCTTTCTGGGTCCCGACCAGAGACCTAAGATCAGAAATGACACCATAACATTTTCCAACGAGCAATTTAAAAAAAACACATCACACATATTTTACATATATATACCTCCTCATAAGGTGTAGGCTGTACTTTTATGAGCAGTTATTTTGTATTTCTTCAAGGCATGGGCGACAAGGAATTCTATTGGAATCCTTTCCAATAAATCGAAGGGCTCCAACTACAATTGGAATTGTTGATGTTTTCATGTGCCACATTTTTAAGATTTCGATTTCAAGCTCCTTGTATTTTTATAGTTTTTTAAAGATCTTCAAAAATGCAATACAGTTTGTAGGGGCTGTCGTGTCAATAAGAAGTTATATTCTCTTTTTGTAGTCTCTGATCATGATGTCTGGGCGATGAGATTTGATTGTTCTGTCTGTGCGTATTGTAAAAGTCCCATAAAATTGTCACAGGTCCTATGTCTGTAATCGGGTCTGGGTGTTGTTCATATCCGTTTCTTGCAGTTTCCTTTCCGTAAAAATTGCATATTTTATGATGCAGATATTGGCCCTCTTTGTCATACCAGGTTTTGATTTCACTGGGTGCCAATACCATGCAATCTGATACAAGATGGTCAATTGTTTCTAGGCAGAATTTGCACTTTGGGCTAGCACAGTTTCTCAGTATGTGTTATTATTATTATTATTATTATTATTATTATTATTATTATTACTATTATTTTATATAATCCAAAGACATTTGGGAATAGGGAAAATGCCTTCCAGAAACTAAGTAGAGAAGAAGTAAATAAGAAAATTTCAAGAGAATCAAAGAAAAGAGTACTGAACCATATTTTATCCATTATTATCATTTAAGAAATTCTTTTATAATTACATCATAGGTCATAAACAAATGACCTCGGAGAGCAGGGTATGATGATAAACTACATCTGACAGCAAGACCTCTGATCATGGGATTGGAGGTTTTGAGGAGTGTAGGTCCACACATTGATTGCTGCGGTTCTCAGCTCCACCCTTAACCAGGGTGGGAGCACATGTTAGGGCCCCATCTATGGGTAAATAGTAAACCTCCCAAACAAAAACAAAACACTATGAATGTATAAAAAATGTATTTTTATAGTAAAATTACCAACAGTACGCTTTATCTGTCATTGAAGGCATGCAGTTACATTCAAAATATTTAGATTTTGTCGTTAAATAACCCGTAGAGGTTGATATGCTGCTAAACAAAAATCAACCAACACACAAGAATTCTTGTAATTATATGTCTACACAAACATGTATGTGTACAAAATATGAGTATTATCTACCATGTATGCAATTGTGAAGGCAGAATAACATATATTTTTATTACTTCAAAGCTCCCAAGAAAATTAAATTTTGCACTAAACGACCCATGAGGAGTTGATGTACCGTCAAACAAACAAAAGAACAAATCAGGGGAAAGCGAAGGTTGTGATTTTTTGTTGTTTCCACTTAGTATCTGTCTATATTTCTGAGATGAGGAATTATGTACACTATTTACATTATTCAGACTATTGTCCTCATCTTTGTCGCCAACGTTTCGGCCCTTGTACACTTCGGCCTTCTTCAGGTGGTTGGAATGTCGAACTGAACCCTTTATTTCGCTCACTGCAATGATAACAGCAAAAATTGCAATATGGTAAAAAATTGGTTGCTGATGACATTAACTTTATAAGTCCCAGAAATTCATACACAGGTGTCCCCAAGAACACATGGCACAGTGGATAAAGGCATTGGTTAGATCCAGTGACAGGGCCCAAAGAGTTGTGAGTTCAATACCTGGGTAAGGCAGTGGAGAACTTGGAGAGGGGAATTAACAGGAGATAACTGATAACTGATATTCATTAGACATGCTACCCCAGCGAGCAAAATAAAGGATACAGTTCGTCATTCCAACCACCTGAAGAAGGCCGGAGCGTACAACGGACGAAATGTTGTGATAAATATGGCAACAAATATGAGGACAATAGTCCAAATAATGTAAATAGTGTTTCCACTTAATTAACCCATTAACTGCCAAATTATTTTAATGTGCGCTTTTGGCCCAGACAGGTGTTTTAGGAGTTTATTTATTCCTTAGGTTTAATTTCAGAAGTTACCATTATCATTTTTATAGAAATTAGAACATCAAATATATATGTGTATAAAACATCAAAAAATAATATTGATTAGAAATAATAAAAAATATTTTTCAAAATAGTCATTATTTTTCTACTCGTGAAATGTAAAATTACGACAGAAAGTGTCTTCTTATGGCTAATAATAAAAACTTTAAAGGCTAAGTGTTGTAAAAATACCTCTGCAAATGCAATGTATGTAAGCAATTCAATGTAAATACAAGGAATAACATGTAGTGAGTTTAATTTTAACAGATCCCCAAATGGGGCTCATGGCAGGTAATGGGTTAAAGTAAAGACAGTTATTGACAATGAAACTGAAAATGGACAAAGTTCTTTGCAGAATATGAGCTGTCCTTGTTAGAACTATTTTCAGGATTTCCTTTAGAGATGGGGCACCAGGGATTTTCTTGATTTGTTGTTGAGTTTCTTTCTTTATCAGACCCAAAGCTCCAAACACAACAGGAACAGCTTGAATTTTAGTGCTACATTTCTTTTACAATTTTCATCTCCAAGTCTTTGTGTTTGCTTATTTTTTCAAAAATCTTTGCCGAGTTGTTTTTGTCAGTGTGCAAACATTTTTTTTTTCTTTGATAAAAATGTCTGGTCGATTTTCTTATATTGTCCAATCTGTGTTGAAAGAAAATTTCCCAGATGATAGTAACATCTGCTCCCCCTACTACAGATTCAAGATGATGTCATACCAGGTTGCAGCTGTTTTTATCCCATAGTTATGACAGATCTTCCAATTCAGATATTGACCTAACATGGGGGTGACAGTTTTTGTACTCATTGGGTGGGAGTATTGAGCATTCGGAGAAAAGGTGATCAATAATAGTTTGAATGCATTGGCCAAATAACCTAAATATTCAGTACATACTATTATGCAAAATATTACATTGGTAGTTACCTATGAACAGAATCCAGTCCTGAGTAGTGAGAATAAACCATTCAGTGAAAACTACAAGTCACGGTTGGGTTGCCAATTGATCGACACCAGCATTTTTTACTGAAGAGAAAGAATTGGTTGCATAGAGGCTTTAGGCTCCAGATTTCTTCCATTTGATTTTGGCTTAGCTTTATTTCCCATTTTTCTTGCTGTTTCTCTGTCAGTTCTATCTACTTCAGCCCTTCAATGTCACCAGTAAGTCCTGATCTCCTTAGCCAATTGATCTACATTGAAATTTTTTACGTTAGAGAAAGAATTGGTTGTGTAGAGGCTTTTGGCTCCAGATTTCTTCCATTTCCTTTTGGCTTAGATTTGTTTCTCATTTGTCATGCTGATTCTGTGTCAGTTCTATCTACTTCAGCCCTTCAATCTCACCCTTAAGTCCTGATCTCCTTAGCCAATTGATCTATATCAACATTTTTTATTTTAGAGAAAGAACTGGTTGTGTAGAGGCATTTGGCTCCAGATTTCTTCCATTTACTTTTGGCTTAGATTTGTTTTTCTTTTGTCATGCTGATTCTGTGTCAGTTCTATCTACTTCAGCCCTTCAATCTCACGTTTAAGTCGATGATATCCTTAGCCAATTGATCTATATCAAAATTTTTTACTTTAGAGAAAGAATTGGTTGTGTTGACACTTTCGGCTCCTGATTTCTTCCATTTACTTTTGGCTTAGATTTGTTTTTCTTTTGTCATGCTGATTCTGTGTAAGTTCTATCTACTTCAGCCCTTCAATCTCACGTTTAAGTCGATGATATCCTTAGCCAATTGATCTATATCAAAATTTTTTACTTTAGAGAAAGAATTGGTTGTGTTGACACTTTCGGCTCCTGATTTCTTCCATTTACTTTTGGCTTAGATTTGTTTTTCTTTTGTCATGCTGATTCTGTGTAAGTTCTATCTACTTCAGCCCTTCAATCTCACGTTTAAGTCGATGATATCCTTAGCCAATTGATCTATATCAAAATTTTTTACTTTAGAGAAAGAATTGGTTGTGTTGACACTTTCGGCTCCTGATTTCTTCCATTTACTTTTGGCTTAGATTTGTTTTTCTTTTGTCATGCTGATTCTGTGTCAGTTCTATCTACTTCAGCCCTTCAATCTCACGTTTAAGTCGATGATATCCTTAGCCAATTGATCTATATCAAAATTTTTTACTTTAGAGAAAGAATTGGTTGTGTTGACACTTTCGGCTCCTGATTTCTTCCATTTACTTTTGGCTTAGATTTGTTTTTCTTTTGTCATGCTGATTCTGTGTCAGTTCTATCTACTTCAGCCCTTCAATCTCACGTTTAAGTCGATGATATCCTTAGCCAATTGATCTATATCAAAATTTTTTACTTTAGAGAAAGAATTGGTTGTGTTGACACTTTCGGCTCCTGATTTCTTCCATTTACTTTTGGCTTAGATTTGTTTTTCTTTTGTCATGCTGATTCTGTGTAAGTTCTATCTACCTTAGCACTTCAATCTCACGCTTAAGTTCATGATTTCCTTAGCCAATTGATCTATATCAACATTTTTTACTTTAGAGAAAGAATTGGTTGTGTTGACACTTTCGGCTCCTGATTTCTTCCATTTACTTTTGGCTTAGATTTGTTTTTCTTTTGTCATGCTGATTCTGTGTAAGTTCTATCTACCTTAGCACTTCAATCTCACGCTTAAGTTCATGATTTCCTTAGCCAATTGATCTATATCAACATTTTTTACTTTAGAGAAAGAATTGGTTGTGTAGAGGCTTTTGGCTCCAGATTTCTTCCATTTGCTTTTTGGCTTAGCTTTGTTTCCCTTTTTATCTTGCTGATCCCGTGTCAGTTCGATCTACTTCACCCCTGTTTTAAGAGTTTATGTGAATTCTCTTGTATATTTATGGACTACTTTTGATACATTATCACGATTTTTTCCTTTTTCCTTCTTCTTGTACAACAGCTAGATACTCATACAGTTCTATTCTTGAAATTTTTTCAAGACAATTCCAGTTGTATCATGTTCCTGTCTCCACTCCTTCTTGGCAAATACAGACGGTCAACATCAGCATTGTGGTGGTTTTTTCTGTGTTTGAGTATAATGTCTGGACAATTTTCTTCTATTGTTCGATGTTTTGAGAGAAATATCCCAGAGGTGTGTATCATCTATTCCCTCAAATCCAGATTCAGTATGATATTCATACCAGTTTGAAGCTGTTTCTATTTGATATTGATAGAAGATCTTCCAGTGCGAATCTTGACCTACCATGACAAGTTTTTTGTACTCACTGTGTGTGTGTATTAAACACTCAGAGGGAAGGTGATGAATACCAGTTTCAATGCTTTGGTCAAAAACCTACATGTTAGGTCTGTATGCAAAATATTAGATTGGTAGTTGCCTATGAGTAGGCTCCTGTTCTATACAGCAAGAATAAACTCTTCAGTCTCACACTTAAGTCCTGAACTCCTTAGCCAATTGATCTACAACAGCTTTTTTTTAATTTTGGAGAAAGAATTGGCTGTGTAGAGGCTTTTGGCCCCAGCTTTCTTCCATTTGCTTTTACCCTTTGCTTTTTCACTTCTTGCTTGTTGCTTTTGTGGCATATATATATATATATATATATATATATATATATATATATATATATATATATATATATATGTAAACAAATGCTTGGAGGTACAAAATATATATACTGTTTTAAAAACAAGCAATTTATTAATGGTAATAGTCCCTAAGGCCCTTTTGTCCAACATCTCATCAGGAGAAAATCATTGGAAAAATTGATAAATTAAACGAATAAAACAGTAACGAAAAAGAAGAGCAAAGAAAAAAAAAAGTGGGGGAAGAACATGCCAAAATCAATAACGTATAAGTATATTTACTTATAATCAAGGGAGGGGAAATTGCGTGTAAATTAGCGAAGGACAGTTAAAATAAAATATCCCCCAACAAATTAAGGGACTTCACAAAATCCTTCTGCCGGCAAAGAGACGGTTTTCGTAATCCTATACAGATTGATTCCAAAATCTTCAAATGATTGTTGGAACCAGCCTTGTGAATGATTTTGAACCACTCTTTCGTATACGACTTGGCACAGGATATATACTCTACTAGATGTTACGCATAAGCCGATTCCATATTTGAAGAGGGAACATAACAGTGAGTACATAATGTTTTTAAAATAGTATATATATTTAAAATATATATATATATCTTCAGTGCTATTTTCAAGTTTCAAGCTAAAGCTTCTTGCATATTTATGGGCTTTTTTTGAGACAAAATAAAGCCAGATAGTTTATTACTCTACATATACACTATAGTCAAAAATTTGGGGCCAACTTCTAGATCCAATAATTAGTATGTTTCATGCCTTCTTTGGTTTAACCTTTAGCCTTCTGCATTATTAATATTACTTCTCACTGCATTCCTTCTCATGGGCTCACAACTGCAGTATCCTTATTATTAATTTCACTTCAAATTGTTTTCTGTTGCCATAGCAGGATATGACAACACAACTATGAAATTCAAACACACTATTCTTTAGGGATCAGAGTCACCTTCATTGGCAGGGTAAAATTTTTGTACAGCAAATAAAACCACATACAGTGTGATAAAGGTTAATTCTTTCACCCATTTTCATTTAAAAATTCTTTTTGACTTGCATTTGTTTTATAATTACATGAAAGGTCATAAACAAATGACCTTTTGGTCAACAGAGTATGACGATAAACTACATCCAATAGAAAGACCTCTGATCAGGAGACTGGAGGTTTTGAGGAGCGTAGAACCACCTCTTGATTGCTGCAGTTCTCAGCTCGAATTATTTTAGAGAGGGGTTGCCTAAAATTTAAAATCTGCCAATCTGTGTGGCTGACCACGTATGGAGTGAGAAAAGAGATCACCGCCCTCTGTGGGATCAGGTTGAGATCATAGACAAAGAACACCATTGGAAAATTAGTAAACTTAAGGAATCAGCACATATGTTAGGCCACAAATATCTCCTGAGCTGACCAAGCATAGAAATGAATACAATATGGGAACCAGTAATAAGGAGTGCCAGAAAAAAGCGATAATAACAACAAAAATTGCTCTGGTAAAAAAACATGCAATGATAACAGCAGAAATTGCAATATGAGCACTGGTAACAAATGGTTTCTGAAGACATTAAGTTTATAATACCCAGAAATTCATACACAGATGTCCTCAAGGACACATGGCACAGTGGATAAAGGTGTTAGTTAGATCCAGTGACAGGACAAAAAGAGTGTGATACCTGGTTAAGGCAGTGGAGAACTTGGAGAGTGGAATTAACAGGAGATAACTGATAACTGACATCCATTAACCATGGTACATGGAACTAAAACAGTCTACCCCAGTGAGTGAAATAAAGGGTTCAGTTCGACATTCCAACCACCTGAAGAAGACTGGAGCGTACAATGGATGAAACGAAAATATGGCAACAAAGATGAGGACAATAGTTCGAATAATGTAAATTGTGTACATAATACCTCATCTCATAAATATAGACAGATACTGAAAGGCCGAAACGTTTTAATAAATATGGCGACAAAGATGAGGACAATAGTCCAAATAATGTAAGTAGTGTACATAATACCTCATCTCATAAATATAGACAGATACTGAAAGGCCGAAACGTTTTAATGAATATGGCGACAAAGATGAGGACAATAGTCCAAATAATGTAAATAGTGTACATAATACCTCATCTCAGAAATATAGATAGATACTAAAATATTTCCAGATTGAAATTTTGTTCTCATCATATTTCTGTTCGGAAGTCTGATGGTTTTCGATTTTGATTTTGATTTATTTATGGTTTCTGAGCCACATTTGAAAAGAATTGCTGCAGAGTCGCAAACATCCAATGGAAGTCCTAACAAAATTAAAGATTACAAGATTTGTCACATTTTTAACTTTAATATGATTTATTTTGTCAATAAATTATGCCCATTTTCCAATCTCCGCAGAACTTACAGCAATGGTGTTAGTTATTTAGCTATTATATATCAGCTATTCCTATCTAAGATTATTTTCGGTTAATCCAAGAATCAGTTTGGATGAACTGGTGCAAACCAGTAGGATGTCAGCACTGGATAAAGTCTTTTTGTAAGGTGGGAGTTGTACAAGTGAGAACAATTTTTTTTTATATTTCTTTAAGGCATAAATTATCAGGGATCCTTTTAATGTATCTATTGGAACCTTTACCAGTCAATCCGAGTGCTCCAAATACAACTGGAAGGATGTCCTCATGTGCCACATTTCTGAGACATCCACTTCAAGATCCTTGTACGATTTTCAAGATTTTCAAAGATAAGTCTGCAGGAAGTGCTATGTACATAAGACTACACATTCTGTTTTTGTGGTTTTGATCATGATGTTTGTGCAATTAACTTACTCTCTCTGTGTGTATTTTAATGTCCCATAACAATTTTAGAGGTCCTATCTCTGTAACTGAGACTGGATGGTCTCTTGCAGTTTCCTTCCTGTAAACGTTACAGGTTTTCAAATGAAGATATTGAGCCATCCTGTCCTGCCAAATTTTATATTCAGTTTTAGTCTTGCACTATGCAACCATTAGTGAGTATAGGGTTGGTCCGTATCCACGTTTTTTTGGCATGGACAGATTATTGACCCTGAAAAGGTTTATCTTACTATTGCATTAACACATATTCTTATTCTTAATACCAGAGACCCAGTGATAAGCCAATGAAGTAAATATATGCCTTCAGTTTGTACAAATTCTGATGTTAATTGATACGTCACATACACAGTGTTTATATCTTCATGACGTCGATAATACAGGGTGCGATGGATAAATTGTCGGCTAAATGACGCAAAAGTGAAGACAACGCTGACGTCTCATTTTAACAGATCTACAGGGTGCGATGGATAAATTGTCGTCTAAATGACCCAAAAATGAAAATAACACTGACATCTCATTTTAACAGATCTACAGGGTGCGATGGATAAATTGTCGTCTAAATGATGCAAAAATGAGAATAACACTGACATCTCATTTTAACAGATCTACAGGGTGCGATGGATAAATTGTCGTCTAAATGACGCAAAAATGAAGATAACACTGACATCTCATTTTAACAGATCTACAGGGTGCGATGGATAAATTGTCGTCTAAATGACGCAAAAATGAAAATGACACTGACATCTCATTTTAACAGATCTACAGGGTGCGATGGATAAATTGTCGTCTAAATGACGCAAAAATGAAAATAACACTGACATCTCATTTTAACAGATCTACAGGGTGCGATGGATAAATTGTCGTCTAAATGACGCAAAAATGAAAATAATACTGACATCTCATTTTAACAGATCTACAGGGTGCGATGGATAAATTGTCGTCTAAATGATGCAAAAATGAGAATAACACTGACATCTCATTTTAACAGATCTACAGGGTGCGATGGATAAATTGTCGTCTAAATGACACAAAAATGAGAATAACGTTGGTATCTCATTTTAACAGATATCAGTCCATCAGTTATATGCCCTGCGTGATACATGCTTAGGCGATCATGTATCTTTCGATACATGACTGACGAGGCAGATATTTTTCCTGCAGTAGGTTGCCATTTCTTTCTGCGGTAGACAAGTTACCATCCAAAGCTATAGAACCCAGTCTCTCTGCTATTCACTCATAGCTGTGGAGAGAAGATGAGGATTCTCACTTAAATGAATGTAATGGATTCGACTGGAATTAGAACTCGTCTCTCCAATTCCTCAATCCGAGCCGCTATCATTTACTTGATTGTATTTACCAAAATTCCACAAAAATAAAAAAATATCTTGAAATACTAAAGAGTAAATTCATTCAATAAAGTCAGCATAGACTTCAACCATGGCCTCCCGATAACTTTGGAATCTCCTGCAACTCTTCTGGAGAGTCTCCTTGTTTAAGTTGGTGAATGCTACCATAATCCTTGCCTTCAGCACATCTTTAGTCTTACAAGGAGTTTTGTTGGTCTCTCGCTCAACTGCAGCCCACACGTAATAATTAAGGGGGTTGCAGTCTGGGGAGTTAGGTTGCTAGATGTAAGGCATGACTGTGTTCTCTTGCTTGTGTAGCATGGTGCAGAGTCCTGTTGCCAGACATAGGTTCGTCCAGCAGTCACCATCTTGACCCAGAGCAGCACTACCTCTTCAAAGCCCTTGATGTAGGCCTCCGTGTTGAGTCTGTGGGAAGACGTATGGAATCAACACATTGCCATCATAAGTGATCACTCCAAACACCATGATGTTGATTGGATATATCATCCATCTCCTTCTGAATCGTCTGCACTGTCCTCTGAAGTGTTCTTATTGGAGTTCATGGCGCAAATGTCAAGCAGTACATTATGCCGTTTCCAATTTTCTAGCAGAGTGAATTGCGCCGTGGTGATCTTTTTCTCACAGACGTTGCCCAACTGACTCTACTATACTGTGCACTCGACAAAATCATAAATAACACGTATGCGCTAAATTAAAAATATTAAATGATGATACTGCGCAATTATTATTATTATTATTATTTCCTTTGATTTCTGTTGTATACTCATTTCCTTGTGGGTCCCAACCAGAGATCTAAGGTCAGAAATGGCTTCATGACATTTTCTACTGAAGATAGTTGTTAAAATGAAATTAAAAAAAGATCACACACATCTTACATGGGTAAAACGCTTTATAATATATGAGCTCTACTTGTGTGAGTAATGTTTTCTATTTCCTTAAGGCATGGGCTACCAGGGACCCCTTCAGTGAGTCTATTGCAGGGGTTGGCAACCTGTTGCTGATATGTGCCGACTTAGGGTTTTAAAAACATTCAGTGTGCCAAAAGCATACGTATTTTTATACAAGTCAATATACCTGTTCTTGGTTTGGTTTGGTTTGTTTTACAGCATATAAACTTCAATGAATCATTTAATGCCGACAACTATATATATATATATATATATATATATATTTCTTTTTGCTGGTAATATTTTTGTTGTGTCAAAAATCTATTTCTGTTAATATTTTTTCCTCAAAAATGTATAGCTGTAATACTATTTTTTCAAAAATGTGTAGCTGGTAATATTATTTTTTCAAAGAACGTATTGTTTGGTAATTTTTTTTCAAAAAACCTGTTGCTGGTAATATTTTTTTTCTTCAAAAATCTATTTCTGGTAATAATTTTTTACAAAGTATTTCTGGTATTAAAACCTATTATTACACTTTTATAATGCCTTTTACCTCAGTTTCTGGTTTAACTATTTGCCCATAGCTAGGACCCTAACAAGTGCTACCACCTCGGGTCAGGGTGGACCTGGGAACACCAGCAATTAAGAGGAGGTTCCATGCTCCTCAAAACCTCCTAATCAGAGGCCTTGCTCTTGGACATAGTTTATTGTCTTATCCTGGACGTGGATGTAGTTTATCGTCATACCCAGGACACTATACCTGTTCTACAATATATTTTATATAGTATATATACTTTAATATATATTACAATTGAAACAGCTAAATAACTTCTTTTTGTTGTCGTAGTTATTGGTTTGAACTTCGTGATGTCATTTGAAGCTGCAAGCCATTGGAAATTGCTTGCCATGTGTGGCACGCATGCTGTAGGTTGCCGACCCCTGCTTCACAAGAAGATGATTGGGTTCGTTATTCTTTACATGAGAATAATCGGGTTAGCTGGTCTAGACACAAACATTTTGGTACAAGTAACTTTAAGGTTCAGCAGCTGTTTTCATATATTAGTTTTAATTAATTCAGATATCCAGGAACCCTGAAGATGTCACATACTGTTTCCCTTATGCAATCTGATATATGTAAAATACTTATAGATAATACTAAAATTATAGATAAACATACAGACATTAGATGCCTTAAAATCTTAGAAGCATTACATATTAAAAGCAAAAGACCTCTTATTAATCGTATAGATTACAATATTTCTGGAAACATCCTACAATGTTTATAATATATTTAAATTTTATAATGTATTCTTCGATCTTTTGGCTTGTATAATAAAAATCTTTTTCACGCCGTCACATGATTAAAAATCTTCGCCATGCACGTGATAACATCATCGTGTCTTTTGAAATTAAAAGGATTTTAACATTTATTTAGTTTGTAAAAAAATGTAGCAACATGGTTCCCCTACAAGACAATTGGCAAATGTTTTTTAAAAATTTTGACCCTGAAGATGAACAATGATGTTCGAAAGTACTAGGTTATCGTACAGACAATTTTTATTTCGATATCATTTTCAAATAAAAAGTCTCATTAGAAAATATGAGAAAATTCAAAAGAAAATATGCAGGACAATGTTGTCTTTAACATTCAATATAACATGTTTAAAATATATATATATATATATATATATATATATATATATCAGACTCTTTTCCAATCAAACTTAGGGCTCAACCACAAATGGAAATATTAATGTCTTCATGTACCATATTTTTGAGATTTCCACTTCAAGATTCTTGTATTTTGATAGTTCTTTTAAATATCTTCATCTTCGTATTATTGTAGTAGTAGTAGTAGTAATAATAATAATAATAATAATAATAATGATGATGATGATCATCATCATCATTATCATTATAATTATTATTATTATCATCATTATTATTATCATTATCATTATTTCCTTTGATATCTGGCATTTACACATTTCTTTCCGGGTCCCGCCCAGGGATCTAAGGTTATAAATGGCATCATGACACTTTCCACTGACAAAAAATAAAATAAAATAAAATGAAATAAAATAAAAAAAATAATTACATAGATAAAGCCCTTTGTAAAGTGTGGGCTGTACTTGTCAGAACAATTTTTTGTATCTCTTTGAGGCATGGACTTCCAGGGATCCCTTCAATCAGCCTACTGGAACCTTTTCCAACCAGTCCAAGGGCTCCAACTACAACAGGAATTGTTGATGTTCCCATGTGCCACATTTTTGAGATTTCTATTTCAAGGTCCTTGTATTTTGACAGTTTTTCGAATATCTTCAAAGATTCATTGCAGTCTGCGGGGACTGCCATATCAATAAGGAGGCACTTATTTTGTTTGTGGTCTTTAATAACAATGTCTGGGCGGTTGGCTTTGATTGTTCTGTCAGTGTGTATTGTGTAGTCCCATAGAATTGTAATGGGTCCTATCTCCGTAACCGGGTCAGGGTGGTGTTCGTACCAGTTTCTTCCAGTTTCCTTCCCATAGGAGTTGCAAATTTTCCAGTGCAGATATTCGCCCACTCTGTCATGCCGGGTTTTATATTCAGTGGGTGCCAATATCGTGCAACCTGATACAAGATGATCAATGGTTTCTGGATATTTGTCACAGAATCTGCATCTTGGGATAACACAGTATTTTAGTATATGTGCTTGATAATTCCTAGTTAACAAGCATTGGTCTTGTGCAGCAATGATAAAACCTTCAGTTTCACCTTTCAACCCTGCACTACATAGCCACTGATGGGTGCGGTTTTTGTCTACGTCAGCTTGTTTGGTACGGGCAGAGTATTGGCCATGGAGCGGTTTATTATTATTATTATTATTATTATTATTATTATTATTATTATGATGATGATGATGTTGTGACTGCTGAAGGATATTGAAAAGAGATTTTATGACTTGACCTCCAAGAAAAAGATGTATATTTTTCTCCGCAACTCTCTTATAAATGAGAACGGTCGGGTAGCCCTTATTTCCTGAGGGGTCCAAAAAGTGTAGTACCAAAGGAAACAGCAATTTTTGTCTCCATGCTCATGTATGCAGGGGGTAGGGATTGAGAGTTGGATATTGAACTGAACATAAGGGAAAGTTGCTCTTCTGCAGAGGTAGACGAATATATAGGCTACAAAGTTTTGGGCCCACACTCTGGATTTCGAAGAATCACTTAAAAATTGAAGGTTGCATGCCACTTACAAGACTGGCTTATGCCTGTATCACATTGAAACACCAGTTCCTGTACAAACACCAAAGTTAAGTGACATCAAGCCTGGTCAGTACATGTGTGGGTAAGCGCTTGGGAATACCAGGACAGTATGCTTCAATGTGTGGGTTAGAATTGGAGGTTGGAGAGCTTAGTTTCAATTCTGGTCAGGTTCGTTATACTCACTTACATTCAAATACCCATGGAAAATGTATGAATCCTCCTCTTATCTCCCCCCAGATATGGGTTAATTAGCAGGAATTTTATAAGTAAAATCATTATCATCACCCAAAAATCTAAAAATGTGTGGTTGGTGTAAGGAATAATGGCTGTAAATTGTTAATTAGTGATCTGAGTTCCAATTCTGGTTGGGTTCATTATATTCACTTATGTGCAAATAACCTTGGGATAGCTACAAATCTACTTCTCCCTCAGTCTATGGGTTAATTAGTAAAATTTGTATAACTAAACAATCATTATTATCTCCTCAAAAAAAAAAAATTTCTTAAAATCTAAAAATATTTTCTGGCTTTAAATAACCTGCAAGGGGTTGATAAGCCGTAAAAAACGAATCAATCAATCAATGAAATACTGATTAACTACACAGGCATGTCTTTTAGATGTATTTTCATAAGACTATAAATGTATACAAACTACCGTGTCCACAAAGTGAGGGATCAGTTTATATATTGATTGTAATATAGAATTTATCCCCTACTTTATATCCACATTATAATTTCTTTTGGGTTTATCAAATTTTGAATTAAGTATGTATCTACAACTTAAAAATATTTTCTGGCTTTAAATAACCTGCAAAGGGTTGATAAGCAGTAAAAAACGAATCAATAACCACTCGGCCATGCATCCATTTGCATAATAATGCTACAGAAATCTAGAGGGATAAATGGTGGAATACTTGAAGAAGCTTATTGTCATTTGACCTCCTGTAAAAAAGGAAAATAATTATAGAGAAGAAAACCTATACTGGGAAGTTTAAAAAATATTAAGACCAAGCCCCTGAGGTCTTTCCTCCTAGGCAGTACCTCTCCTTTCGGAGGGGGCCGGATTTATTGCCCGGTGCTTGAGGCTTTCCCAAAAGGGTAAGGGCAGAGGGGATGGGGCTAACGCCGTTTTTTCCACGGTATTGCCGCTAACCCACTTTAAACTGGCCTTGTGTCACATTCGATAGTGACGTGGGAACACTGATATATATATATATATATATATTTTTTTTTTGAATTGGACAGAGTCCGACAATTTGTTATTTAAAGACATTTTTGATATGTTTAACGTTCTTTTTATAGATAAAAATATTTTAAGTAAATGCTCTGTTTATAATAAACAGTATTAAATAACATTTACCGGTCTGAATGAAAATTTCTATGAAAATTTCTCGGACATTCAGGCCGGTAAATGTTATTTAATACTGTTTATTATAAACAGAGCATTTACTTAAAATACTTGTATCTATAAAAAGAACGTTAAACATATCAAAAATGTCTTTAAATAATATATATATATATATATATAGCATAATGAGAAGCCACGTATACTTTCTTGATATGTATATAATATGGATAAAACAACTGAAAAGTTGCAAATTAAAAGAAAAAAAAATTTGTGTTTTTTTTTGCGAAAGTATTTATTTATGTTTTTATATATTTGATATTTCAGATCGCCTCGATCCTTCCTCAGAATTTGAATAAATAACTGTGTTCGGAAGTTTGTTTACAAGTTGCGTCCGTCGCGAGACGCGGACGTCACGTGATGTGGAATGCAACTGTGTTTGAATATTCCTAACGTAAATCTAACGATAGTATTTCAGATGTTGTTTAAAAAGTTTTTTTTAACTATTTCCAAAGAAATCTTTTAACTATTGAAATATATTAAAAAGCAGAGAGGAACTGCAAAAGTTTTTGTTTGTAATGTGGATTTAAAAAAAAATATATTGTGCTTTATTTTCCATAATTTTGCTACACGGGTTTCCGGTCTCGCGACCTTCATCAGGCAAAGCGTAGAGATTGCCACATATTATTAAAAATAGTTAATTTTCTTTTTATGTTTTTCGAAATTAAATATTCTCGATATGAGACATTCTCTTTTTTGTGTGTTAGTGGCCCAAATGTCTTCCTGAACTGGCAGTGAAAAAGTTCTGCGTGAAGGGTTATAAAACAAGATTGGTCCGAGAAATGGTGAAGGAGTTATCAGCATTCTTATCTTCTTTTAATGAACTCCTGTGTGTTCTTAGATCAATTTCCATTTTTTGTGTGTTTTGTCAGCATGCGTATATATATATATATGTATATATATATATATATATATATATATATATATATATATATATATATATATATATATATAAACCTAAAGAGCCAGGTAAACCTACGTAGGTTTCACCTAAACGGATCGTTAGGGTAAAGCTAGGTTTGCTCTACTTCGTGTATCGAGCATTTTACGTAGTTGCTTTTACTCGTTTTGGAGGGTTTTTTTTTCTTTGGACTCTGAACTTGGATTCTGGACGACCGTTTTCGCCTCAATTTCATGTTCTTCTTTCTCTTTTTTTTCCTCTTTTTTCCTGGGGCACTGGTTTGTTCTATTACAAGCCGATATACCCATGGTTTTTCCAAGCGCGTACCACTATTGATATATATTTAAATATATATATATATATATATATATATATATATATATATATATATATATATATATATATATATACTGAAATATACATGATAATATATATGTATTTAATTATATGTTTAAATAAATAAAACTAATATTTATTAATAATATAATTATATTAATTATTAATAATATTATTATATATATATATATATATATATATATATATATATATATATATATATATAATATATATCAAGATTATATTTGTCGGAGTTAGCTCCTCCTCAGTTCTTTAATCCTTCAACAGGGGTCTCTCTCCCCTGGCTATAAATACTGGCTGACCCTTCGCCTCGATCTCTCCTTTCCGCCACCTCGCGTGGAGGTGAGGTAAATCTCTCTAACACCAATATGTGACCTCTCACAGATACAGCGTTTCCCAAATTCTGGGAACACGCTAAGAACAATACACGTACGTACGGACACTCACAACACACACACATTATTTCTCCACACATACGCTATGTAACTGCCCATGTCTTTGTTTAACTTGTTATTAATATATATTTGTTTACATATATATATATATATATATATATATATATATATATATATATATATATATATATATCGGTCTTGTTTGTTTTCTTTGTCTTCTTTGGACTTAATTAAAGTAATTTTCTCATGTAGTTTTACCGGCTAGCAGGAAATTTTTATCCACGTGTGTTCTTCACATCTTCACCCCACGGTCCTCTACATATTAATTAATAATAATAATATTGAATTTTTTATTGAATATTTTAAATCTAATTAAATAAAATTATATGTATTTAAATAATTATGTGTAATATCGAAAAATATAAAGAAGAAATTGTAGTAGCAATCGCTTTAGTATTATTAGTTGCGGTATAAGTTGTAGTAGGTTTTGTTGAGACAATGTACAATACACACGATGGCGTTGTTGAGGAGACCTCAGCGATGACCAAGAGAATCTGATGCGAAAATAAAAAATACACAAAATAATAAAAGAAACCTTGTAAGCAGGCATATTTGCCATAGGAAGTACTGGGGAAAAAACACAACGATAATAAAATACAAGTACGATTTATCGTAATTCTTTCTTCTCTTCATTAACTATGTACATGACTGTCTCTTTTTACAGCTAGCGACGCCAAAGATACTCCTCCAACTGCCGCGGAGTCCCGTCACTAGGGCGACTCTCGACATCCGTTCGTTCACGAACTTGTAAGGAGAGGCACTTGCCCTCTTCCCGCGGGGGGCAGGTGTCGTGGCTCAGCTGGCAAGGACACGTACGTTTTTAGAAACATTCACGTCGCCCCCAGTCGGCCATACCCGACTGTCTCGAGTATGTTCAAGATCCGGGTACAATCATTCAGAGGAGGAGAGGTCACGTGGTTTATGAGCTTGAGACTTGACAGTTCGTTTATAGATTTGTGTGTGTCTGTACAAAAACGCGTGTGTCGATGACATTTTTTTTTCAGAAGCGCGTCTTTGTTCATTTTTTTTTGGACATTTTAGAAAGGCGATGTTATTATTATTATTATTGAACTCGACTACAGCTCGCCAACAAAATGGCGCTAAGATACAAATATTTTATTCCATGTACCGCATCCCTACGATCATGGCTCTCCACAAATCTATATCCATCGTAGCTCTTAGCAATGTTTGTCTTTTTACTCGGTTATGTGCCATACGTGATACACGCTTAGGCGATCATATATCATTCGATGCATGACTGACAAGGCAGATTTTTTCCCGCAGTAGGTTGCCATTTCTTTCTGCGGTAGACCAGTTGCCATCCAAGGTTATAGAACACGGTCTGTCCTGCTATTTACCCATAGCTGGGGGGAGAATAGCACGTAAGTGAATATCAGTTCAGTTATGTGCCATGCGTGATACACGCTTAGGCGATCATATATCATTCGATGCATGACTGACTAGGCAGATATTTTTCCCGCAGTAAGTTGCCATTTCTTTCTGCGGTAGACCAGTTGCCATCCAAGGCTATAGAACCCGGTCTGTCCTGCTATTCACCCATAGCTGTGGAGAGAAGAAACGGATTCACACCTTTCCCAAGGGTATTAGCGCGTAAGTGAATGTAATGAATTTGAACTTGGCCCTCCGATTCTTTAATCTCTCCCCATTGTCTCTTGTCTCTCCCATCCATTTATGGCTTACGATACGTTGAAACACCGGTTCTGGTACAATCACCGAAGTTAAGCAACGTCGAGTCTGGTCAGTACCTACATGGGTGATCGTTTGGGAATATCAGGAGCTATAAGCTTGGATGTGAGGGTGGTTTTAAAAATTACAGACCCATCACGTTGAAAGACCGGTTCTGGTACGATCACCGAAGTTAAGCAACGTCGAGCCTGGTCAGTACCTACATGGGTGATCGTTTGGGAATATCATGAGCTGTAAGCTTGGATGTGCGGGTGGTTTTAAAAATTACAGACCCATCCCGTTGAAAGACCGGTTCTGGTACGATCATCGAAGTTAAGCAACGTCGAGCCTGGTCAGTACCTGCATGGGTGATCGTTTGGGAATATCAGGAGCTGTAAGCTTGGATATCCGGGTGGCAAAGATTACGGACCCATCACGTTGAAACACCGGTTCTCGTATGATTGTCGAAGTTAAGCAACATCGAGCCTGGTCAGTACCTGCAAGGGTGACTGTTTGGGAATACCAGGTGCTGTAAACTTCGATGTGCGTGTTGTGTAATGGATAATGGTACATAATTGGTGGTCGGAGAGCCAAGTTCCAATTCCAGTTGGGTTCGTTATATTCACTTACGTGCAAATAACCTTGGGTGAGTTATGAATCTACTTCTCCTTAAATCTATGGGTTAATTATTAAGATTTATATGACTAAAATATCATTATTATCTCCTCCAAAAAAATCTTACAATCTAAAATTATTTTCTGGCTTTAAATAACCTGTAAAAGGTTGATAAGACGTAAAATACGATAAAGAAGCCGTCATTTATTCAAGGTCATTAAGTAAAAAAAAAAAACTCCATTCACCCCAAGTAAGGCGATAATGCCACTAAAACACAAGTGGCTACTTGGTGAGAAAAGGAATGAGAAGATTTTTTAGAAGGAACCAGAAACCCAGTCCTAAACGGCAAATAAGGGATAAACCTCTACTCCTGTTCAAAAGACCGGGGAGGAGTGTGGGCCGGACGATAGGCAAACCAATCTAGTCATATTGATGGGAAAATGAATAAATAGTAAATAAAATTTCATATTTTAGGTGGAGACGTTAGAAACATAGAGTTGAAGTAGATTTTAGAACGAACAGGAAACAAGAGATAAATCTCTACCCCTGTTCAAAAGACTGGTGAGGAGTGTAGGCCGGACGACAGGCGAAACGTTGCTAATATAATCGGTCATGGTATCCTCAGCATCCTTCTGTAGAGACACATTTTTCTTGTCACTAGTCTCTTCATTTTTTAGGAGATTTTCGAGTATTCGGTGCCATAGAAAAGGACAGATATCACGGAATAGTTCAGTACATCTTTCTTTTGTTTCAGTTGCTTCAAAATTCTCCTTCATCTTTGAGGAGATTGTCCAGTATTCGGTGCCATAGATGATGAACGATATCACGTAATAGTTCAGTACTTTATTTTGTTTCTGTTGCTTCAACGTTCTCCTTCATCTTTGAAGAGATTGTCCAGTATTCTTTGCCATACAAGAGGACAGATATCACGTAATCGCTCAGTTCTTTTTTTTTTGTTTCTATTGCTTCAAGTCTCCGCTTCATCTTCGTGGTGATTGTCCAGTATTCGCTGTCTATACAAGAGGACAGATATCACGTAATCGTTCAGTACTTTTTTGTTTCTGTCGCTTCAACGTTCTTCTTCATCTTTGAGGAGATTGTCCAGTATTCACTGCCATAGATGATGAAAGATATCACGTAATAGTTCAGTACTTTTTCTTTTGTTTCTGTCGCTTCAACGTTCTTCTTCATCTTTGAGGAGATTGTTCAGTATTCGCTGTCACAAAGAGGACAGATATCACGTAATAGTTCAGTACATTTATTTTGTTTCAGTTGCTTCAAGTTTCTTCTTCATCTTTGAGGAGATTGTCCAGTATTTACTGCCATAGATGATGAAAGATATCACGTAATAGTTCAGTACATTTTTTGTTTCTGTTAATTCAATGTTCTTCTTCATCTTGAGGAGATTGTCCAGTATTCGCTGCCATATAAGAGGACAGATATCACGTAATAGTTCAGTACATGATTTGTGGATACTCATCGCGATAGCATTTCGTTCGCTTTCTTTTTATTAAATGATTTGGCATCCATATATCACCTTTGGACTTTGGTATATGAATTTTTGGCAGTTGGTCTCTGTCTGACATTTGTGTTCGTGTTACCCTGCTGAATACTTGAATGATGTGGTTTATTGCTTCAGTGATTTCACCTCTGTTGTTTTCGAGGAATTCTGCCCTAATGTCGTTTGACTCATCTGGAATACGGAATAAAACATTAAAAAAAGAAAATGTATTATAATAATTGTCGGATTTTGTCCATTTCATAATGTGTGACGTCATTTGTTTACATTTGGATGCGCATTGAGCAGATATGAATGTACGAGAGAAAATCATGGATAATTGTAGTTTGAAAACGGTAAAAGCGACCTTGCTAAGCGAAACGCTCCTCTGTGGCTCAATCGGTAAAAGCACGTCAGGCTATATGACGGTTCCGAATAAGATACAGGTTCGATTCCTGTCGGAGGACGCATATTTTCTATGAAAATCTCTCGGACATTCAGGTCGGTAAATGTCGTTAATAATGTTTATTATAAACAGAGTATTTACTTAAATATTTGTATCTATAAAAAGTATGTATGAACATAAAAATGTCTTAAAATAATTGTTGGACTTTGTCCATTTCACATACACATACACACACACACACACACACACACACACACATATATATATATATATATATATATATATATTTAATTTCGTATTTTGATCAGTCATGTAATTTTTGCGCAAGAATGAATTATTAATTAGTTGCTTAGGATTTAGTCAAATTTGAGTATTCGTCTACGTAGGCGATCACAGCTCTCCTCAACCTCCCCACCTTTGTAGCTCGAAGCAATATTCGCCCCTGTATTATCTGCCCTATCTCATGTTTTTCCAACCGTTCATACAAGCACTTACTCTTTCCATCTTGCACTTCTTGCCTCTAGTATGAACTGTGAGTGGCAAATTTTGCGAGCCGCCTTTCCTCGTTATTTATCTCAGGAATTTCCGCTGTTTCTTTCTGATCCTATGTACGCCGAGAAGGGAGCTTGCTTTTAAGAAATGATCGGAAGACACTGATTTCGGTTTCAATCCTCCTTAGGCGACCCACTCTTGCGGCCCAAATTTGTTCGACAGTTCGATTAATACGCGCCGTCCTGTGGGCTGCTTTTAGGTAAAATAAGCCTCGCCTACCCGCTTTATCCTCACAGGGCCCCACACGGAGACACGGACAAGGAATGATGGTAACGACGAAGGCGCACACCCAAATACAAGCGCGCGCACACACACACACACACACACACACACACACACAGAGAAGAGCAACCAGCAACAGCCCTGTTGAAAACACGGTGTTGTCGTAATGCCACTCTACATGGCTCAGTGGCACCCTCCCCCGTCACCGCCTATTTCCGAGGGGATTTGAAATGCACCTCTCAACCCCGGGCCATGCAGGAAGATTTCTAACTTGACATTTGTAATTCCTTTCATCTTTCCAGTCTTCCGTCCTACCCGACCCCGACCGTAGCCGCTTTCTCATCTCCACCCCCACCCCTTCGTTCCAGCCCTTTTCCTTCTTCCTTGCTTGCTTGATTTCTGACTTATTTACCCGAAATAACAGCGTCAATGTCAGGCGTATATAACTTATATCTATCACTAGTAGAGGGTGGGCTCTCTTGAAAGAATCATATCTATCTATCTATCTATCTATCTATCTATCTATCTATCTATCTATCTATCTATCTATCAAACATGTCTAAATTGATCTAACACGTCAAAATTGTTCTAACACTTCTAAATAGATCTAACACATTTCAATTAGTCTGTCTCTCTATCTATCTATCTATTTATCTATCTATCTTATTCTATTCACTATCTATCTATCTATCTATCTTCTTATTCTATTCACTATCTATCTATCTATCTATCTATCTATCTATCTTATTCTATTCACTATCTATCTATCTATCTTATTCTATTCACTATCTACCTATCTATCTATCTTATTCTATTCACTATCTATCTATCTATCTATCTATCTATCTATCTCATTCTATTCACTATCTATCTCATTCTATTCACTATCTATCTATCTATCTATCTATCTATCTATCTATCTCATTCTATTCACTATCTATCTATCTATCTATCTATCTATCTATCTATCTATCTATCTATCTCATTCTATTCACTATCTATCTATCTATCTATCTATCTATCTATCTATCTATCTATCTATCTATCTATCTATCTATCTCATTCTATTCACTATCTATCTATCTATCTATCTATCTATCTATCTATCAGAGTTATTCTGTCATGGATGAACTATCTCGCTATCCGTGTACGAGCATCTCATTCCATCTCACCATTCCCACCCTGAACACAGGCTTCCCACTTCTCTCTCTCTGCTGGAGCCCGCCCACACCCAAGACGCCACCAAGAAACCAGCCCATCTCCCAGCCTGGCCTTCATAAAAAGATATTAACACGTAAGCTGGTTGGCTTCGGTGCATTGTATGTTACATACAGCCTAACCTTCCAGAATTCCCCCAACAAAATACAAAAAGCAAAAAAAACAACAAAAAAACAAAAAACAAACAAACTCCAAACTAAAATGAAATAAAAATATCGAAGATATTAAGCGGGAGGCGTGGAATAAGTGTCTTCAAAACGGCTAACGAAAAATGTTTCGTGCATTGTCATTGCAGGGAAAGCAGTGGGGCTGGAGGTGGGGGTGGTGTATAGGGGGTGGGGGGGTATGGGCACGGTTGAAGGGACGACACATGCGCGCGCGTGAATGCATGCTATCGATGATAAATATATGGTAAGATCTGAAAAATATATAAAATTTATATATGCAAATATATTTATATATATTTTTATAAGCTAACGTGTGTGTGCGTATAACATACCTATCTTATTGATAAATTATAGATCGATCTATCTATCTATCTATCTATCTATTTCAGTCTGTTCGTATCTATCGATTTCAGTCAGTTCATATCTATCTATCTATCTATCTATCTATCTATCTATCTATCTGTCTATCTATTTCAGTTTGTTCGTATCTATCGATTTCAGTCAGTTCATATCTATCTATCTATCTATCTATCTATCTATCTATCTATCTATCTATCTATCTATCTATTTCAGTCTGTTCGTATCTATCGATTTCAGTCAGTTCATATCTATCTATCTGTCTATCTATTTCAGTCTGTTCGTATCTATCGATTTCAGTCAGTTCATATCTATCTATCTATCTGTCTATCTATCTATTTCAGTCTGTTCGTATCTATCGATTTCAGTCAGTTCATATCTATCTATCTATCTATCTGTCTATCTATCTATTTCAGTCTGTTCGTATCTATCGATTTCAGTCAGTTCATATCTATCTATCTATCTGTCTATCTATCTATTTCAGTCTGTTCGTATCTATCGATATCAGTCAGTTCATATCTGTCTATCTATCTATTTCAGTCTGTTCGTATCTATCGATATCAGTCAGTTCATATCTATCTATCTATCTATCTATCTATCTATCTATCTATCTATCTATCTATCTATCTATCTATTTCAGTCTGTTCGTATCTATCGATATCAGTCAGTTCATATCTATCTATCTATCTATCTATCTATCTATCTATCTATCTATCTATCTATCTATCTATCTATCTATCTATCTATCTATCTATTTCAGTCTGTTCGTATCTATCGATATCAGTCAGTTCATATCTATCTATCTATCTATCTATCTATCTATCTATCTATCTATCTATCTATTTCAGTCTGTTCGTATCTATCAATTTCAGTCAGTTCATATCTATCTATCTATCTATCTATCTATCTATCTATCTATTTCAGTCTGTTCGTATCTATCAATTTCAGT
>OZ038497.1:15861098-15896098 GCA_964036315.1 Acanthosepion esculentum | reverse complement strand
GAGGGAGAGATGGAGGGCGTGAGAAACCGAAAGAAAGAATAAGAAAGAGGGAGAGGGGTAAAGAGAACGTGTGAAAGACAAAGAGAGATAAAGAAAGAAAGAGACGGAGAGAGAGGGAATATATATATATATATATATATATATATATATATATGTAGAGAGAGAGAGAGAGAGGACTAGACAAAGAGATATATAGAGAAAAAAATCGGTATATATATATATATATATATATATATATATATATATATATATATGGTGGACTCCTATCATGAATGATAAATGTGGGTCATCATTGGATGGTGCCTTTCGTTTTACACTTATGCATACTAGCAAGGAGGGGATATTGTGGAGAAAATCAGGTATGGGAAAGGCCTATTTCATTTGTGCTTTCTTAAGTGTGATACTATCGCAGATTTGCTGTAGGCGACAAAGTCACACTGACCGACGAAATTTGTTAAAGCAGGATTTTCATGGCGTCTCTGCTTCAGAGCTTGACGAAACTGATCACGGTGCTTCCGTTTACTCTCTTCAAAACCGTTTAACTTAATGAAACATCTCTTACGCCACTCCTTTCAGTTTGATGCTTGGGCTTCCCAGGTTTTCAGATGAAAGTTGAGATGCTTAAATATATATATATATATATATATATATATATGTGTGTGTGTGTGTGTGTGTGTGTGTGTGTGCATGTGTGTCTTATCAAATAATATATATATATATTAATATATATATATATATATTAACATAGGTTTCATTAAATAATTTAGACAAGTTTTTTCTACTTATTTTTAATATTATCCTCTCAAATTCATGGACAAGCTTCTTAGTATCCTTTTTGAAGATTCTGAAGATGACAGATTTCTTAATGTCGAAAGTACTCTGAATAAATGAATATGAATCAATACGGTGACTTTCTTTCTTTCTTTAATGAGGATACTAAGAATCTCTTTCTCTCTTCAGCAATGTTTGTTGTTTTAAAAAGCGATGATTTGAATTGTAATAAGACCTAAACACGTGACGGAATTGAACTTATAAATTAAAAAAAAAAAATTAAACACTCTTTATTTATTTATTTGTTTATTTACAAGAATAATTTTATATTTACAATATTCTAAAAACTAATACAATTAAAACTCATGCAATATTTATCATTTACCAATTTATAAAGAAATAAATGTGAAAACAATTGTTTATTCATAAATAAGCTTATAAAAATTTAATAAATTATAAAAATATGTGAACTTTATTATTTACCATTTTATTAAATTTGAAACAATTGGACGTTTGGCGATATTTTCCCAAATTCCTGACATGAATCCAATAGAGCCCTTTTGGGAGTACCTTGACCGAAACCTGCGAGAGTATGAAACCAAAATCGTGTCAGTGGCAGCCCTTAAAGAAACATTGCCAAAGGAGTGGCAACATATGGATCAGACGATTGTTGATAACTTGATCAAATCCATGAAAAATCGAATATAAGGACTGAATGGAGGACCTACTCTATACTAGTTCCAAATACTGTTTATTTATGTTTAGTAGGGATTACGTAATTAAATTTTGAAATTGGGTGTAGTTTATTTCAACTGGCTAAAGTCTTTTCGTAGGCCACTGAATATATATATATATATATATATATATATCATGGAGAGATTATTGTTGTTTAAACGAGAGAAATATATATATATATATATACATATATATGTATATATATATATATATATATATATATATATATATATATATATATATATATATATATTGTTTTCTCTCTTTAATACACACACACACACACACATATATATTCAAAACTTTTCTGAAGCAACTGTACAATTAAAACTAATGCAATGCAATATTTATCATTTATCAATTTATCTCTATCTATAAAAGGCAGGATGTGTGTGTGTGTGTGTGTGTGTGTGTAACGAATGCACGGCCGCAATTTTCGACGGATTTGCACCAAAATTTACATGCACATGCTTCAAGTTAGTGAAAAGGCCAAGACTGACTTTGCATTTCCCAACTCCCATTGATAGTGGAAATAATCGATTTTTCATGCTTCTATGGTAGTTTTCATGTAGTTTGCGGCCATTTTCTACTGGCCAGAGTGAGAGCCTATAGCTGGCTGCCACTAATAGGCAGGAAGATTCTATTGGCCAGCGTGAGAGCCAACAGCTAACTGACACAAATGTTAAGTAGCCTGCTAGCATGAAAAAAATCGATAGCTGCATTCGTCACAATTGGGAAAAATGTAAATATGCATGGCACTTTATTCTCATTGGCTCATTTGCTTGCTTAATCTCAGCGTTGATTCTGATTCCACAGAACTGGATTGGGTTTGAAAAAGTATTTGTTGTTAACATTCTTTTTTCATTCGGTTTTTTTCCAGTTACGAGTTCTTTTTTAAAGCTGATCGTTTTGTGTTCATTTTGTTTAGTTCTTTTTTCGTAACAGATTTAATGTTTAGTATAGAGCTTAGAAAAAATTCGCAGTGTGCGGCAAGAAGTAAGGCATGTAGCAACATCAGCACGGCAAAGGGCACTCCTTTAAAGGCAAGGAAGGCAAAAATATTTTAAGTCAAGTGATAGCGATTGCTGTATGAGTCGTACGGTTTTTGAATCAAGCACGGGCAACGCCGGGCCATGATGCTTGTAAAGAAATAAATGTGAATACATTTTTTACTCATAAATATTTAAACATTTTTTAAATTATTTAAATATGTTCACCAACGATTCCAATAAATAATGTAATATTTCACTTAATAATTCATTGAGTCGACGAGAAGAAACCTCAACAGAATGCAGAAAGCACTGGACGGTCATTTCGTCCTATTTTGGGACTCATCAGCAGTGCGTCTCCACTACCGAGAATCGAACCAGGACCGTTACGATACGGCGAAAGCTACTCACTAAATTCCGGTGGTGATACTCATCCAAGTATGCATAACCCATTGGAAACGTCCCCAATAGCAATTTCTTCTTTCATCAGACCGCCCCCACAGAGCATAGACACACAGGGACAAAGATTAGCGATTTAATTAATTTCACATAATAATTCATTAGGAGTAGCTGCGATATATTGATTCGAGTTAGCCTCCACTTCCGCTGGCCGAGTAGTATGACGCTTGCATTGTCTGAAGAAGTCCCTTTGAAGGACGAAACGTGTCACATACGTTCTTTCTTTTCTGTCAATTATTTAACTTCCATATGTGTATGTGTTTCTGGTGGTGTGATGGATAGCGGGTCGTAATGTGAAGCTGGAGAAACGAGTTCGAATTCCAGTCAAGTTCTTCGCATTCACTTAGGAATTTGTCTCACCCCCCAGCTATGGGTTAAATGTATAAGAAAAATCATTTTTAGTCTCAAAGTATTGTTAATGCAATATTCACTCACTTAAAAAAGAATTATTCTTACAACAATGAAAAAAACGTTTCAGCCTTAAATAACTGACAAAAGGTTGATAAGCCGTTAAAAATCAAATCAATGTGTGCGTGTGTGTGTGTGGAGATAGAAAATCAGAGGTTGGTTTGGTTTAGTTTAGTTTGTTTTGTTTTACGGTATATCACCCTCAATGGGTTATTTAATGCCGACAATATTTTGATTGCTGCTAATATTTTTATCTATCTATCTATCTATCTATCTATCTATCTATCTATCTATCTAGATTTTATTGTTGGTAATATTTTTTTTTTAAAATGTATTGCTGGTAATATTTTTTTTCTTCAAATATATATTGCTGGTAATATTTTTTCCTCAAAAAATTCATTGCTGGTATTAAAACCTGTTTTTACACTTTAACAGTGCTTTGACCCTAGTTTTGAGGTTAACTATTTGCCCATAGTTGGGACCCTAACAGGTGCTACCACCCCGGGTCAGGGTGGATCTGGGAACACCAACAATTAAGAAGTGGCCCCACGCTCCTCAAAACATCCTGATCAGAAACTTTTCTGTTTGACGTAGTTTATCGTCATACCCATGACGGTCAGAGGTTGGTAAGCATTAATATATTAATATATGTTTATGTTGTGGGGCAGACCCTTTTACATGAGATGGACTCGTTCAAAGTATACTTATACTGACAGAAAGAATACCTACAGGTTGAGATACGTTGAGTCAGGGTGAGAGACACGGAGACAGTACACAGGGTGTTCACAGAGAGTTATACGAGAGTCCAGCGAGAGAGATAATTACGGCTTCACTTACAGAGACTTGTACATATACTTTCTACTAACCCGCATTCCTGGACTACTAATCTTCACTTCAAGTCTGTATTCTTACTCTTAATACACTTTATTTTTCTATCTCAATTACTGGCGTTGTTTATTTATTTGTGCAGGATTCCATTCCCGGAATCCACAACAGTTTATATGTTGTGTAACTTGATAAATTGGCAGACAAAGAAAGGGAGAGATTTACAGATGTAAACGCGTGTGTTTTCAAATTTGGCTCAACAGTTGCGTCCTTGTAAGGTCGGCTGGAATTCCGATGACAGGATGCATTACGATAAATACGGAAAGTGAAGTGAAAAAAAAGAATATTGGTCGAGCAGGGGAACAGGAGTAAAAGAAAATAAGTGCGGAACGACGAAGAAGATAAAAAAACTAATAAAAAACTAATAAAAAAAGAAAAAAACTAATAAAAAAAAGAAAAAACTAATAAAAAAAAAGAAGCAAAAACAAGAGCGCGAAGCAAACAAATAAATGGGATATGTCTTTTCAGATGACAAAGCCGATGTTTGAAAAGAAAACGGACGACAGGTACTTAAGCGAGAGTTTTTGCATGGCTCTTCAACATCACGGCCGTAAAGATCAACCCAATCTGCAAAGCCGTTTCTTTCTAATTCCATCGATGCTCTTTCTCTCACTCACTCTAAAATACATCTCTCTGTCTCTTGTTTTTTCCCCGACGCTCACTCACTCTGTGCTTCATTCTATAAATCCATTGCCTCACTCTCGTCATTTGATGTCATTCTTCTGAAGTCGGCCTTTAAATTTTCCCTCTTGATTTCTTTCTCTCTTTCTTTCATTATAACTTTCTTTCTTTCTACTCTCTATTCTATTGTCTCTCGGTTTCTCCTTTTATTTTTTCTACCATTTTAATCTTACGTTATCTTTTGTTTTTATCTTTTTACTCTCGCCTTCTGCCTTTCTTTCCGTCGATCTTTCTTTCTTTTATCTTTCTATATTTGTTGCTACCTTTCTTTCTTTCTTTCTTTCTTTCTTTCTTTCTTTCTTTCTTTCTTTCTTTCTTTCTTTCCGTTGACATTTCATTCTTTCTTTCTTTTCCCTTTATCTTTCTTACTATCTTTCTTTCTCTCTTTCTACGATTTTTGATTCTTTCATATTTTCCACTATTTTCCTCTTCATTTTAATTGTCTTTCTTTCTACTTATCTCCGCTCTTTCACTTTCATTCATTTTTCTTTCTTTACAACTCTTTGCGCTTATATTCTTTCTTTCTTTCTTTCTTTCTTTCTTTCTTTCTTTCTTCTCCTTCTGATCTTTTCCTTCTACATATCGCTCTCTCTTAAACGTCTTATTGATAATACTTTCTCTTTCACTCTCTTCTCTCTTTCTTTCTTTCACACACTTTAGGCTTTCACTCTCGACATACACATTATCTTCTTCTTTTCTTAACTTATTCTTCATTTCACCTACCTTTCTTTCTTTTTCTCATCTCCATTTATCCATTTCTTCTTCTTCTCCTCCTCCTTCTTCTTATCCTCCTCCTACTTCTTCTTTTTTTCTTCTTCTTCTTCTTACTCTTCTTCTTCTTCTTCTTCTTCTTCTTCTTCTTCTTCTTCTTCTTATTATTATTATTCTCCTTCTTCTTCTTATTATAATTCGGTGTTTTCACTTTATATCCTACTTTATTCACTTCTTTCTCTTCTTCCTCTTCTTTTCCTTCTTCTTCTTCTTCCTCCTCCTCCTCCTCTTCTTCTTTTTCTACTTCTTTTTCTTCTTCTTCTTACTTATACAATTTCTTCTTTTCTCTTCCTCACAATTGTTTTTATTTTTGTACTTTCATTTTATTCCGTTTCATCCCGTTTCTTTTCAACAAAGAAACTTTTCGCATTTCACGTGGGTAGCTGTGAGTATTTGAAAACACTTGAGGCTCCTCAGCCGATTCGATGGAAAGAATCTGACATTGAACAACAGGAAAAGGATTATTGAATTTAAAACGACAGGCGACGTTGAAAAGAATATTTTGGGGGCGTCATTAGCAACACAATCAAGAAATGATAAGACGTAGATGGACAGCGAAAATAAAGAGATATTTTACTAAGATAGATAGATAGATAGATAGATATGAAAAGGATTGAGATAGATAGATAGATAGATATGAAAAAGATTGAGCTAGATAGATAGATAGATAGATATGAAAAGGATTGAGATAGATAGATAGACAGATAGATAGATATGAAAAGGATTGAGATAGATAGATAGATAGATAGATATGAAAAGGATTGAGCTAGATAGATAGATAGATAGATATGAAAAGGATTTAGTTAGATAGATAGATAGATAGATATGAAAAGAATTGAGATAGATAGATAGATAGACAAATAGATAAATAGGTAGATAGATATTAAAAGGATGGAGATAGATAAATAGGTAGATAGATATGAAAAGATTGAGATAGATAGATAGACAAATAGGTAGATAGATAGATAGATAGATAGAGAGATATTAACAGAATTGAGATAGATAGATAGATAGATAGAGAGATATTAACAGGATTGAGATAGATAGATAGATATTAAAAGGATTGAGATAGATAGATAGATAGATAGATAGATAGATAGATAGATAGATATTAAAAGGAGTGAGATAGATATAAAAAGGAGTGACCAATTATAGGCATTTAAGGATATTTGTGGAGATTTCATAGTTTATTTTGTTCAGGTTAGGTTTCAACTGTTTTATGTATATAGCTTCAAGAATTTTTAGTTTTTGTTTATTGTTTTCATATTTAAGTATACTTGTGTTTTCAACAAGGTTTTTCCGGAAGTGGGTATGCGGCCAGGCCTGTTGTTTTATCAGACGATATGAAAAGAATTTACATAAAATAAATAGACAACACTTGTCTATATTATTTAATGAAACATGCATGAATATATATATATATATATATATATATTATATATATATATATATATATATATATATATATATATATATATACGATGAGAAAAAAAAACAGAGTATCCTTCCACTGTTTGTAACATTTAATTTAAAAGAGGGCTCAAAATATTTTTTAAATGATTTATTTTGCTTTTGAAACCAAATTAATCGTTCACTCGACTCTAATTTACAATCACCTGAGGAGACGCATCATTGTACGTTGATACTCGACTGCAATTCTGTAGCGATTCTTAAATGATTTTGGTGTAATATCCTAATACATACATACATATATATATATATATATATATATATATATATATATATATATATATATATATAAGCAACAAGTTCTTTTTTAGGCATGTCTTTCTTTTTATATATATATAAGTGTTTCACCTCAAGCAAGGCGGGAAGCCACTAGCACGCAAAGGGTTACAGAGAGTTTTAGCGAGATCAAATAGGAGTGATAGAGGGAAGAATGAAGCGAAGGGTAGGCGATAGATCAGGGCATCTGGAGACGTCGATTGACATTACATTTGAATAGTTAGAGATTATAGCAATCAGGGACACAGGAAGAGGGGAGGGAGTTCCACAGACGAGATTGAATACATTACAGACATTATGAACGGATTTTGTTAAAAATTTGCAGCCATAATGTATGTAATTTATTCAATCCGACATGCCTAAAAGAGAATATATATATATATATATATATATATATATATATATATATATATATATAATGTCGGGGAAAACCTTGACTCCCTCAAATTATCGGCCTATTAGTTTTGATAAAATCCGAAGAATGGTCTGTAATATAATCGATCCTGACCTGACATCTCGACTTCACTCACTTTCTCAACGACGTGATGTGGCTTCACTCTGTCTTTTCTACAAATAGTTTCACAACTGCTCTGATGAGTTTTTTCCCTGGTATCACAACTGCAGAAATTTAAGCGTGCTACTAGATTAGGAACTGGTTCTCACCGTTTTTATTGTTGAATTAGCTAGATGCAACTGCCATTTCTACTCTAACAGTCTCTTTTCTCGCACTTCCCACCAGTGGGACTCTCTTCTTATTTTCTGCTTCCCAGATAACTACAATCTTTAAAAATTTAAATATAACGTCAATCGCCATATTCTTTCTTCTTGAATCCTGTTACTTTATTTTTTTTCTAAAGTCGTCTCATTCTCTTTCACTCCTTGTAACCTCTTGCATCGAAAAGGCATTATCCTGTTGCATCAGGTGGAACGATTAAAATTATAGATTTCAGTCGTTTCCTCGTGCGGGAGACAAATTATCTTCCACTCTACAACCCTTTTCTTACAGACGAAACGTCGCAAGCCTTTCAGCGTCCTGGGTAAGATGATAAACTACATCCGCGTCCTGGGTAAGACAATAAACTACTTCGACGTTCTGGGTAAGACGATAAACTACATCCAAGTTCTGGGTATGACGATAAACTACATCCGCGTCCTGGGTAAGATGATAAACTACATCCGCGTCCTGGGTAAGATGATAAACTACATCCGCGTCCTGGGTAAGATGATAAACTACATCCGCGTTCTGGGTATGACGATAAACTACATCCGCGTCCTGGGTAAGATGATAAACTACATCCGCGTTCTGGATAAGACAATACACTATATCCGCGTCCTGGGTATGAGGATAAAGTACATCCGCGTCTGGGTAAGACAATAAACTACATCCGCGTCCTGGGTAAGACGCTAAACTACATCCGCATCCTGGCTAAGACGCTAAACTACATCCGCTTCCTGGGTAAGATGATAAACTATGTCCAACAGCAAGGCAGGACATTTTTGAGGAGCATGTAATCACCTCTTAATTGTTGGTGTTCCCATGTCCACCCTGACCCGGAGTGGTAGCACCTGTTAGGGTCCCAACTATGGGCAAATAGTTAACCCCTAAACTGGTGTCAAAACACCATGAAAGTGTAACGATAGGCTTTAATACAAGCTCTCATTTTTTGTGGAAAATATTACCAGCAATACATTTTTGTAAATAATTATTACCAGTAAAAAATTATTACCAGTAACACATTTTGAAGAAAAATATATTACCAGCAATACATATATGTAAATAATTTTTACCAGCAATATATTTGTTAAGAAAAAATATTATCAGCAATGTATTTTTGAAAAAATATTACCAACAATACATATTTGTAAATAATTTTTACCATCAATACATTTTTGAAAAAAAATATTACTAGCAATACATTTTTAAGAAAAAATATTACCAGCAATACATTTTTGAAGGAAAAAATATTACCAGCAATACATTTTTGAAGGAAAAAATATTACCAGTAATACATTTTTGAAGGAAAAAATATTACCAGCAATACATTTTTGAAGGAAAAAATATTACCAGTAATACATTTTTGAAGGAAAAAATATTACCAGCAATACATTTTTGAAGGAAAAAATATTACCAGCAATACATTTTTGAAGGAAAAAATATTACCAGTAATACATTTTTGAAGGAAAAAATATTACCAGCAATACATTTTTGAAGGAAAAAATATTACCAGTAATACATTTTTGAAGGAAAAAATATTACCAGTAATACATTTTTGTAAATAATTATTACCAGCAATACATTATTACCAGCAATATATTTTTGAAGAAAAAAATATTACCAGCAATACATTTTTTGAAAAATATTACCAGCAATAAAAATCTTATCGGCGTTAAATACCCACTGAGGTTGATATGCCGTAAAACAAAATAAACTAAATCATGCAAGCCTTCCACTATTCTATCGCTATTTCCATAGAATGTGCTTAGTTGACCTACATTCCACTTGCTTTAACCTTCGCGGCTAAGACCCGCACATTGCAGAGAGCCACCACCATTCCGTGTATTCCATTGGTGAGATGTAAGTTCAACTCGACCATCTTCTTCCCATGAACCATAGCTCTGTGGAACCGACTCCCAAGAGAATGCTTCCTCGATCACTGCTATCTTAACTTGTTCAAATTTAGAGTTAACCATTATCTTCCCGACATATCTGCATTAACTGTTTTTCTTAATCTGTAAAACTCTACCTCGAGTGGCTCCAGGGCTTTTTAAAAATTTCTTTTTAGTCTTCTTCCGTTCTTTTCTTTTTTTGTTTCTGTCTACCAATCAGTCTTCCTCACCACAATCTCTTACTTAATTCCTGTCTTGTTATCACGTTCCGTAATTACGGTTTAATCTGATTTTATTTTTATTTAATTCCCTTTTATTTTATTTTTTTGGCAGTCGTTTTTCCTCCATTTTCTCTTCATCTGCAGACCTTTCACCGTCTCACCTGAACTCCGGTCTGGGCACGATTCATTTTGTTTCATCCGTTCAAAATTCTAATCTTTCGACGGAAGGAGAAATTCTCCTGCCACTCGAAGAGCAAAAAGTAAAAAATAAATAAATAAATAAATAAATAAATATTCTATATTCATTTTTCCTTACTACTTTTTCGACTTCCTTTCGAGACTTTCTCTCTCACCCACTCTCTCTCTCTCTCTCTCTTTCCTGCAAACTTTTCATCGATCTAAATTTCTTCCCTCCCTCTCTCTCCCTCTCTAGCGCTAAGAATCTCACTCTTTCTGTCGTTCTTTTTCTAACTACGTATCTCAGTCTATTCCTATCTATCTATCTATCTATCTATCTATCTATCTATCTATCTATCTATCTATCTATCCCAGACAATTCATATCTATCTATCTATCTATCTATCTATCTATCTATCTATCTATCTATCTATCTATCTATCTATCTATCTATCCCAGACAATTCATATCTATCTATCTATCTATCTATCTATCTATCTATATATCTATCTATCTATCTATCTATCTATCTATCTATCTATCTATCTATCTATCCCAGCCTGTTTGTATCTATCTATCTATCTATCTATCTATCTATCTATCTATCTATCTATCTATCTATCTATCCCAGCCTGTTCACATCTATCTATCTATCTATCTATCTATCTATCTATCTATCTATCTATCTATCTATCTATCTATCTATCTATCTATCTAAACCAGCCTGTTCACATCTATCTATCTATCTATCTATTTATCTATCTATCTATCTATCTATCTATCTATCTATCTATCTATCTATCAGTTTTCCCCATTTAGTAAAGCTAAATCAGTCTAACCCTTATTTCCGCCCTCATTGATTCCCGCAATTATCTTCCAGAAAACAGTCAGTCAGCAAATATCAGGTTTTCATTCTTATCTCTCCAAACCAACAGATTCTCACTTCCGCCTCACCACGCTCGACTCTCCCCCTCTATCCCCCCCACTCACACTATTTCTAACGTAACTCTCCCCAGTCGATTATTTACTTCTATTTTTATTTTCCCTCCTTTTGTTGCCCTCGCATCTCTTCAAATCACTCTCACTGACCACCCTCTCTTTATTCGCTTTTATCTTTCCCTCACTCTCTTAAATCTTTCACTTTTCGAACTTTATTCGAAATTTCGTTATTTTTCTTTCCTTTGTCTTTGTTTATTTCATTTTCTCTGTCTATGGTTTTATTTTTGGATCTTTCATATTGTTTTTCTTTTGCTGTAGACTTTTCTTTCTTTCTTTCTTTTGTTCTTTCTTTCTTTCTTTCTTTCTTTCTTTCTTTCTTTCTTTCTTTCTTTCTTTCTTTCCAGGATCTGTGTTCTTTCTTTCTTTCTTTCTTTCTTTCTTTCTTTCTTTCTTTCTTTCTTTCTTTCTTTCTTTCTTTCCAGGATCTGTGTTCTTTCTTTCTTTCTTTCTTTCTTTCTTTCTTTCTTTCTTTCTAGGCTCTGTGTTCTTTCTTTCTTTCTTTCTAGGATCTGTGTTCTTTCTTTCTTTCTTTCTTTCTTTCTTCCTTTCTTTCTTTGCTTCTTTGTTTCTTTGTTTGTTTGTTTCTTTCTTTCTTTCTCTCTAGGATCTGTGTTCTTTCTTTCTGTCTTTCTTTCTTTCTTTCTTTCTTTCTTTCTTTCTTTCTTTCTTTCCTTCCTTCCTTAGCCTATTCTCCCTCCTTTTTATCTTTTCATCTTTCCTTCAGTCCCTTCCGTTCCCCCCTTTCTCCCCCCCTTCGCCGGCCGACCCTCTTCAGCCTTCAACTTGCTACTTTAGCTGTCAAGCGAAGCGAATTTTGATCGGATTAGAATGCTAATCTCTGACATTTCTTCACACAAACACACGCACACATGAACGCACATACGTATGCACATCCACGTATCTAGACTAAATCCCTGCCCCCCCACACAACTCTCCTCCCACACACAAGTGCATACCATTATTCCCGTAGATACGAATAAACATAAAACTACACAGACCCCACAGTTACAGTTTCGCACAAAATATCGGTACCCGTACGCTTACCGAAGTTAAGCAACGTCGAGCCTGGTCAGTACCTAGATGAGTGATCGTTTATTAATACTAGTTACTGTAAGATTTGATGTGCGGGTGGTGAAATACTTAACGACTCGAAATTGTCAAACGGTGAGCCGAGTTCCAATTCCATTTGCTTTTTATATTCCCTTCACTTAAATTCACACAATTACCCCCGGGAATCGTATGAATCCACCTCTTCCCCCGAAGTTATGGGTTAATGAGTGACACTTATATTACTAAATCATTATTATATCCAAAAAAAAAAAAATAAAATCCTGCAATCGAAAAACATTTTCTGGCTTTAAATAACCTGAAAAGGGTTGATAAGCTGTAAAGAACAAATCAATTTTCGTAAAAAATACATAGATCGATATCCACTGCGATTGTCTTCGTAAACCTCACGACCAAAATTTCGGAGAAATCAAATCAGGAAGATTGTATTGCATCAATTTTCTAAACAGAGAAAGCAGACGTAGCAATTGGCTAGCAACATTTATCATTTCCAAAACCATTCTAGTAATGTTTCATCAGTATAGAGCAGACCCCAAATAATCTCCAGTTATGGATTACTGGTGAACTCTCAATAAGGCTCCTTGTCAGGAGCGTCCGGTGCAGGACGACTCATCACCGCCAACTCAATTCCTGAATCAAACGCACTCGACATCTAAGGGTGAACTCATATTGTACCTCCCCAGAAAGTATCCATCTTCACTTGACCTATCAGCGTTTCCCAACATTTCCGATATCGCCAACCAGTGGGCAATTTCCGCTGTTGGGTGGGCAATGAGCAGCTGAACAGAAAATGATGGGTGATTGGAAATTTTGTTGGCCGATATAAGATTATGAGTATTAAATGGTATTTCAACATATGCTACCTGAAAAAAAGTTTGCTTTCATGTTTCAAGCTTGCTTTCGTTTGTTCATTAATACGGTAGTAGCAGCAAAAGTAGCCGCCAAACTATTTGGCGTTATTTGTTACCTCCCTTTCGTATTTTTTTTACTAAATCATGAAGTCAGTTTACGAACCAGTAACAAACATTTACCAAACAATTTTGAATATTTAATATACAAGTAGGCGGCGAGAATGTTTCCATGTGAAAATGGGGGATGACGCAAAAAAGGTTGGGAACCGCTGCTCTGTATTTATGAGAACCAGATTGAAACAAAAATGGAGTATTTCTACCACAACTGGGCTGGAGGTGCTCAATGTTCACTTTCAATCCTTGGCAGAGTTCAAAAGCTTTTGCGCGACCTTGTTTCGCTCCCTCGAACTTCCAGACGAAATGTCCCTCGGTATTTTCATGGAAGATTTTCGGGCGAACCATATTCCTCGGTTACACAAATTCAGATCTTCATAGCCAGGAACCACCCAGCCACATACACTGAACTGACTCGTCGTCATCCTCTACATATCCCATCTTACTTAGAACTGTCGAATTGTAGGAGAATCTTCGAGAGGACGCGTCTTCAATCATTACAATCTGAAAACCCTTTAAAGAATAATTTCAACCATTATCTATCCTACATATCCTTACAATATGCATCTGTTCCTCCCTCCTTACTAAACGAGGTTGTTGTAAGAGTGTACAACGCCCTTACAACAACCTCGTGTAGTAACCCTCTACCTTGAGCGGTTCTTTGGCTAGAAATCTTCTAAAATATCAAAATAAAACAAAATCCAAATCCAGAGCCTTTCCACGCCTGCTGGAGGAACGAATCCTTAATTAACCATATCTTAAGACGTCTCCGGTAAGTTCCCCACCATCAATTCACAAGTTCACCGCGGGGAAAGTTCACTGCGTGATAAGTTCACCGCGGGGAAAGTTCACCGCGGGTTAAGTTCGTCGCGATGAAAATTCGCTGCGGGGAAAGTTCGCCCCGAGGAAAGTTCATCGCGGGGGAAAGTTCACCGCCAGGAAAGTTCACCGCGGGGAAAGTTCATCACGGGGAAAGTTTTGCCACAAGGAAAGTTCACCGGGAGGAAAGTCGCCGCGGGGAAAGTTCATGAGAGGAAAGTTCATCACGGGCAAAGTTTACAGAAGAAAAAGTTCACCACGGGGAAAGTTTACCGCGGGAAAAGTTCACCGCGGAAAATTTTTTACCGCGGGAAAAGTTCACCGCGGAAATTTTTTTACCGCGGGAAAAGTTCACCTCGGGGACAGTTCATCGCGGGAAAGTTCACCGTAAGAAGATAAGAATTAAATTTCTAATCGGTTCTAATTTTATTGTTCAATGTATCTAAAACATTTCTAAATTAGGGTAAAAGGAAATATAATGGACATAATGGGTTTTAATTTAATTCATTTCGTAATTAAAACTTGGCTTTCTAATAACTGATAATATGAGCTTTATTTTAATTAATTTAATAATTAAAACTTGGCTTGAGATAATTGAGATTATGCGCTATCTCCTTCTCAAGTAGCCAAGGATAAAATTATCTTTGTTGTAATTTAGAACGAGTTTTTGAATTCGCCCAACACAAATAACACAGGGTTTCGATCCGTTTAGGTATTATAGAAATTTCTAGATTCAGATTATATATATATATATATATATATATATATATATATATATATATATATATATATATATATATGGCCTGGCGATTGCATCTAGCATGCATTTCCTAATAATATACTTTCGCATACAGCCTCGAGAACTCGGAGATGATATTCAAGATGATATTCGCCCTCTCTAACATTCTTACTTTCTATCCTGGATTAACAAGATGCCTCAGATGTTTCACGTACGAGACGTTTCAAGTCTTTTTTTCACTGCTCTTTGGACTGTCATTGCTGAAACTTCTCTGTCACGTGCCAAACGTCTTATCAATTGAGTTGGATCATTTCTAATGTATCTCTTTATTTCTAAGTTGAAATGATGATCCCTCTTTCTGTTGTGACCTCCTGATCCAGTTTTCCTCTCTACTGTTCGCTCTTTTTAAAACTTATTCACCGTTCTCTTGATGGTTCTTGAATGGACTTTGAAGCTGGAAGCTGGTACCATTACTGAAGGCCTGAACGATTTTTCCTCTCACCAGTAATCAGTTGAGAAAACAGTGGGTCTGACACAAAACGATTTAAACCTGTTCTCTTTCTAGCTGAATAACTCAAATGGTTTTTCAGTGATGCTTAAGACAAATGGTGTCAAGGTGGCTAAATGTCTTATCTGAAAACCAGATGAAAAAGAAACTCAATTAGCTTAGTTTTTTATTTATTTTTAGACATTAAACATTTCGTGGGATGTATAATTATGCTGTAACACGATTTGGACAATTTTCCTGTCACACCCGGTATATATATATATATATATAGATATAAATAACTAGAAGGATTTGAAAGACTCTTAATTAAGTAATTCATCGAGTCTAGAAGAAACCTCATCAGAATGCAGAAAGCACTAGACGGTCGTTTTGTCCTATATTTGGGACTCATCAATTACGATACTACGAGCTACGATAAGCATAATTAAGTTGAGGTTTCTTCTAGACTCGATGAATTACTTAATTATGATTATTGCAAATCCTTCTAATTATTTCTATCACTTGTATATCTTTGCTTGAACCGGCTTCTAATGCTCTGGATTGAACGGCTTGGGGATAGTAGTCGTGTCTCGTGGAGGCACAGTCCTATGGGTAAAGAAAAAAATCGGATGAGTTCCACCACAGAATATGTGATCGAGCGGAGCTATATCGAGTCTAATTTGTTACCTCTACACCACCGAGGACCGTCGGTACAGTTGGTATGACGTTTGCCTCCTATAGTAACTATTTCAATTCTCGGTAGTGGATGCCCTTGCTGATGAGTCCCAAATATAGGACGAAGTGGCTTTCTGTATTTTGTTGAGGTTTATTCTAAACTTGATGTATTACTTAATTATGATATATATATATATATATATATATATATATATATATATATATATATATATATATATATATATGTAGTGCTGTTCGATAAAGGTGTCTCACCTGATTTTTTACTTAAAAATTTTTTCGCCTATTGTTTTGGGGGGTCAAACTAATTTTTAATCTTACTAATATAAAGACCCCTTCCCGACCACCTAGTAAAAAAGTTTACTCAACCTTGATAATTATAATTTTGGATATAAATGAGATTTAGGGGAAAAAATGTCTCACTTATTTCCTGCAACTAGTAATCAATAGAAACATAACCGAACAGCTTTAAATAAAGAATAATAGAGGTATAATTTATTTATAATAGGTAATATAGTTCGAAATATTTAATAATCTATGGGTCCTCCTTTATTTTGAATAACCTTTTCAACCCTTTTTGGCATTGACTTGATCAGGTTCTGGCAAATCTCATCTCCAAGCATTGAATTCCATTCGGATATGAAATTCACAATCAAATCCTCTTTGTTGCTCAACTGCTTTCTCGAGAGCCTGTACTTTATAATGCTCCATAAGTTTTCTATCGGGTTGAGGTCAGGAGATTGGGCCGGCCATGTCATAATACTCACCTGCTTCTCATCAAAATATTCCTTCATCAATTTTGATTTGTGACAGGGAGCATTATCCTGCATAAAAATGAGCTTGGTGGGGTCGATTTACACCCTTTCAGCAGAAGGGAGCAGACAAGACTCTAAAATTCTCTTGTACTGCTCGCTCCTGAGGGTCTTTTCAATAGGTTTTAAGAAACCAGTTCCATGAAAAGAAAAAACATCCCCAGAACATTATACTGAACGGATGCTTGACAGTACTTAGTGCTAAATTCAAAGAGCTTTCAAAGCTTCTTCGGATTTTAGATCGCTTATCTTTTGAATTTAGCTCAACTTTCATTTCATCGGAGAAGAGAACATTTAGTAATAAAATAAATCAGGTGAGTCACTTTTATCGAAAAGCACTGTATATATATATATATATATATATATATATATATATATATATATATATATATATGGGGTGATTCAGTCATACTTTCCACATAGAAATCCCCGAAATACCTCTAACATATGCGTATGACATTAGTTAGATGAAGAAACAATCGCTACTAATTATGTGGGCGGTCATTCGTGCACAACTTTCATATTAGGGGTTCTTAACAGGGGTAAAATTTTTGATATTCAGGAGTGAATTGTGACCACAGTAAGTTTGGTGGGGAGTGCGGAGGAGAGCAATTATGCAATTTGGCCTATCTGGACTGTCCCCTTGAAAAGGAGGTGGGGAATGGTATTCTGACAAATGGTTAAAGGGGTGCAAGGCCGAGAACCCCTGCTGTATATCATATTAATATTTTTCAACTAAATAGTATTATTGTTAACTAAATAAAATGATCAAAAATTATCATTTGATTTATATTTAATTTCAGTTTTATTACAAGAAAAATCCCCCCCCCCCCCAAATATTTCAAATTATCTACAGCGTTTCTAAGTTGTAAGTTACGATGATAACGATTTTTGTTTCTTTCTTTTTTGTTTCAGGTGATCCGATGATGTTTGCAGTGAACGAAACGATAACAACAGAATAAAATGGTTTCCCCATATTCCATCTTCCATTCTTTGTTTGGATATTTCCCATCAGTCATTTTATCAAACACACACACACACACACACACACACACACACACACACACACACACACACACACACACACATGCAAGGGAACTGCACTGTGTTTGTTTGTAAAAGACACAAAGTTCATGTAAATAAAGTTCACCGAAGTAGTGATCAATCATTGTCTCGTGAGTAAAATATTCACTCGCCGTCGCTTGACGTTGTTGTGTTTCTTTGTTTTTGCCAGCGACAGCATTTGATGAAGATGAATCAATTTAGCGCCATCGACTTTGTCTTGGGGTTTCAGGCGGAGAGATGCTACGGCTTTGGAGTGTCCGGCGTTAGAAACTGTAATGGCGAAGGTGGAATCACTTTCAAGAAAAAAAGTATTCAACGCGCGGAAGACTTTTGTGCGTGAATTTTTTTTTTCTATAGAGCAACTTGGTTCAAAAGAGAAGGGAAACATTTCCTCGTGTGTACAGAGGGGGACTGCTCAGAAAAAGTGTAGTGTCTCTGTGTGTGCGTGTGTTAGAGAGAGAAAAAGAGAAAGAGAGAGAGAGAGAGAGAGAGAGATAAACAGGGAGAGAGAAACAGAGAAAGAGAGAGAGAGAGAGATAAACAGGGAGAGAGAAACAGAGAAAGAGAGAGAGAGAAAGAGAGAGAGAGATAAACAGGGAGAGAGAAACAGAGAAAGAGAGAGAGAGAAAGAGAGAGAGAGAGAGAGAGAGATAAACAGGGAGAGAGAAACAGAGAAAGAGAGAGAGAGAGAGAGAGTAGTAAACAGATGGAGAAAGACAGTTCCTCACGTATTTGGGTGAAATTAAGAAATCGGTTTGCCTGCAGCCTCTCACCTCGAAGGAGATAAGTCCCATTTTATCGCTACTGCATTCCAGAGCGCGTTCTCGCGCGCGCGAGGGCACACACACACGCACACACACACACACACACACACACACACACACACACACACACACACACACACACACACACACACACAGAGAAAAAAGAAACAGGGTTTTACACAACGCTAACTATCGTTGTTAAGCGAGAGATAAACAGGGAGAGAGAAACAGAGAAAGAGAGAGAGAGAGAGAGTAGTAAACAGATGGAGAAAGACAGTTCCTCACGTATTTGGGTGAAATCGGTTTGCCTGCAGCCTCTCACCTCGATGGAGATAAGTCCCATTTTATCGCTACTGCATTCCAGAGCGCGTTCTCGCGCGCGCGCGGGCACACACACACACACACACACACACACACACACACACACACACACACACACACACACACACACACACACACACAGAGAGAAAAAAGAAACAGGGTTTTACACAACGCTAACTATCGTTGTTAAGCGAAGTCTATTGGTGGACAAATTGCAGCAACGCATCATCCCAAACCACCAATTGCCACAGACCATTAATGGTTTCTTTAACGCGGACTTGTGGATGTGTCGATCTCTAACTTGCCTATGGGTTAATATTATTTATACACCAAGCCGACTGATCCCATTTTCTTCACAAATAAAGGGAACGGATCTGACAAATGTCAGGAGGAAAGGAAAGATTAATAAATGTTGTTATGGTAATTTACCCAGGCACGCATGGAATCTCCCAGCTATAAATAGGAGCAGGTACTGTCTTTTGGAGAGGAAAGTTTCCAGCAGTCAGCTATCAAAGTCGGACCGAACATTCTTGCTGTAACACTCTCGTTTGTATATGTTTGCATTACTGTTTTCTGTTAATATATTTGTTTAATTCAATTCCTCTCTTGTGTCTTTATTTCTGGCCATAACAAAGCCACAACAAATATATATCGATAAAAATTCTAATCGGTTCGATAATTTGCAGCTGATCTCTAAAGGGAGCCAAAATCTGCTGTTAACTGGGGCAAGGAATGGCTTTTTTATTTTAATGCTGCCAAAACAAAGTTACTTTCTATTATTGCTGAGAGAACCAATTCTGTTTTCCATCAGAACCGTGGCGCCATTGTTCTGTTTGGTATGGAGCACTAGTTTGCCGCACCATCAAACATGGCACGTGGAACTAGAACAGTCTACCCCAAATAAAGGGTTCAGTTCGACATTTCAACCACCTGAAGAAGGCCGGAGCGTACAACGGCCAAAACGTTGTAATAAACATGGCGACAAAGATGAGGACAATAGTCCGAATAATGTAAATAATGTCAATCGCTATCTACTATCTTCTTGATTACTCTTCTATTTTCTTGTTCCTTCATCATATTTTCTAATTCTTTCACACCCAGTAACCCCTTGTGTCTTAGTGGCTTTATTGTCTTACATCTAGTCGATTCAACTGTAAATTGGTGAGACCTCGTCGCCAATCTGGTACTACGCTTAAATTCATGACATCTAGGTACCATAATGAAGAAATCCGAACAATTACCATGAAAGGATTTATAGAAAAGGCACAGGGAAGCAAGTTTAAGGCATTGGAAAAGTGACTGAATGTCTTGCATAATATTAGATGCATCCATCTGTCTCCTACGGCCCATCAACCTTTGTAGGTTATTTATAGTTAGAAAATATCTTTAGATTGTAAGAATATTTTTAGATGATAATTGTTTAGTGGTACAGGTTTTACTAATTAACCCATAGCTGGGGGGAAGAAGAGAAGGAATCATACCTTACTTTTCGCGTAAGTGAATATAACGAACCCAACGGGAATTGGAACTTGGTTCTCTGATTATTGGCCCTGATCTGGCGGCCCGGCTTCAATCACTTTCCCACCGCCGTAAGGTTGCTTCTCTATGTCTTTTTAATAAATATTTTCATGGCAATTATTCAGATGATCTCTTCGATATGGTACCTAGACATCGTGAATTTCAGCGTAGTACTAGACAGACAACAAGCTCTCATCATTTTACATTTGGATTGGCTATTGATGTAACTGTAAGTTCAATACCAACAATTTCCTTTCTTTCGACTCCATGATTTGAACCTGAAATAAACCAAGTAGAATTCATTAAGATTTAGTAGGTCTAAGCCTAGCCAGTTACTTCAAGGGCAGTATGACAAAATTCATGATCTAAAATTTCCCAAATTCCAAAGAAAAGTGCTTGCTATGATGTTATACAATTTCATAATACTTCTGTAATTTCAAGAAATATTATTTAACAGGGCCGTGCCCCTGACTTAGGTCATATTAGTGCATGAACTATTATTTGATGACTTAGTAATGCTGAGCTAAGAAGTGCAGGTATTAGATGGAGAGAAATAAATGAGAGTGTTTATCGGGTTAACCTGATGAAATACGCGCTTGGCAGCCAAGGAAAATATTGCCGTCCATTTTCGTCGAAATTCTAGCAACAGCAAAATTAGCAACACATACGCATCCCACTCTTTAAATATCTCTCAATGCCTGGAGGGAAGAAATGAATTTACCGATGTCGAACCGCATGAATGTGATGGTGGCAACGTTTATATACCTTTGTGCAAATTAATTGAAATAAAACCAATAATTCCGTTATTATTTACCTTTTTTTCCGTATTTTTTCAATGAAACATGCCCTACTGCACATGTTAGTACTTCGTATGTCCATTCCAAAAAGTTTTTCCTTGCAGATTGACCACAGATTCTCGATTGGATTTAAATCAGGAGAGTTTCCGGGCCTGTCTATAGTACTTTGATTTGTTCACTGGTAAGGCTTGCCAGTGCGTTCATGCGACATTACAATTTTTGTACGCTTCCTTGGAGTAACGTCCATCACAGAAAATGGCCGTAGGACAACAAATTGACAGTCGAGACATTAGTGTCTGGGCATGATAAAAACCTGATGCAATCACAAATGATGCAATATTTTTCAAGGACAAACAAATGTTATCATATAGCCCGAAAATAGATTCATATTACTGCACACCACTGCAAATGACCTAATCTGAAGAAAGAAATAGAAATCGATTACACCCTGTTACTCCAGTGGGTCTAAAACTGACCGTGTGATGAAAGAAATGAAACTAAATCAGTTGTTTCAATTAATTTGCACAAGGGTGTATATCTATATTCTCATCATCATTGAACTGTTGATAGCTTTATTAACAGAGCTTGTTGTTTCTGTTAGAATTTCCCGCCTTTGAGGGAGGTCACCCGAGTAACGAAAATCACAAGGATCGAAACATCCGCCTGAACCACAAACCAAAATCCGCGGCCTTGTCGGAATGAATGCGTAGTTCATCTCGACAGGTAAACAACGTAAAGGATGATTTCCACTTGACGGCATACTGTCAGGTGAAAGAGACGAACGACAGAAATAGCCACGTCCAATTCACGCACCCTTATCTGAACAGTAATATCGGGGATCGGTATTGCATTAAACATAGGGCAGCCTGTAACCAAACCCTTCAAGTGTTAGATTCGGTGACATGACCATTCTACGTATTATAATTTCAAGAGTTGTTCAGTTTATTGGTTGTTTCATTTTTAAAATCTCACTGCTTTAGTTGTCAGCTCATGCTATCTGTCTCTATATTCTATAACCTTCTCCAGTCTATAAAGAAAAGAAAGTAGGTCACTTTTTTGTTTGTTTCAGTAACGTTATCAAATTAGAAAGAAGAAAACGGGACTGGAATCGCTTGCATTGCGCGCCTTGCTTTAAATGGGTTGGTCCGATCAGCACATTTGCCCAAATCCATTTCTGTTTCACATTATTTTCTTTAAAAAAAAAAAAAAAAATTTCCTTCGGCCTTTATTTTTTCTCGTGATTTGTATTCACGGAGAATGCAGCGAAATAATTCTTTGAAAACAAAAGCCAGAGTTATATAAAAGAAACGAAAAACTTTTGGATTTTAACGAACTAATTTTGCAGACCATACCCAATTCTTTTGACTTGTCTTTTGTTCAATTGAGCGCTGCTTCATGAAGTTCGAATGTCTAAACACGCACAGACAATTATATAAACACGAATACAATTCAGGCTAAGTAAATGGCCACAAAACGCACGTCAAACACCTAAGTACGCATACATCATGTTATTACAAAAATAAATCGCACACATACCTATGCACATAAACACACACACACACACACACACACACACACACACACACACACACATATATATATATATATTTATTTATTTATTTATAGTCGTACGCTTCTGTATTCACTAAAGTACATTCAAAAAAGCAAACGCCAGGCGAAGGATTTATAGCAAAGCGCATGCGCGTAAACACTGAGAGGAAAAAAGGAAATAAAATGACAAGGAATAAAAATGTTGCTTCAAAAGGAAAAATGTAAATAAAAGACAAATAGAACAATTTTTTTTTGGTTTTATTTCTGTCAAAAAATTATTTTTTTCTTCCCTATGTCCGCTGATTGGCAACGATACTCAAAGTAAAAACAATGAAAAGAAGAATAATGATTGCAACACTAATGATAAAAATAATAATAATGAAAACAAAAACTGTTAAATAACAAAAACAAATCAGATGTGAAAACGGCCATTTTTTTTTGTTGTTTTGGTTAAAGCAGACGACAACTTTGTCAAATTTTCTCTTCAACGTCACTTCGACAGGCAAAAAGAGATTTACGAAACAGAAATGTCTTTCTTTAATTTTATTTCGTCTGACTTTGTTTACTGACATTCTCTCTCTCTCTCTCTCTCTCTCTCTCTTTGTGCCACTTTGCCTATGTCTCTCTCTCACTCAATCTACTTCTCTCTCTCTCTCACTGTCACTCGATCTCACGCTCCCTCTGTCTCACTTGATCTATCTATCTAGCTATCTGTCCCATTCTGTTCTCTCTCTCCCTCTCCCACTCTCTCTTTCTTTCTTTTAGTTGTAAATAAGTAAGGCGCTTTATCTTGCTGTAATTGTTAGCTATCAGATTTAGTGAGATCTATTTTCACTGGATGTCCGTATATGCCCTTGTGTCAGACTTGAATTAATATTGTAAATAATGTGAGAGTAAATCTTGTCTCGTAGACCATTACCAATGTTGTTAGTATTAGTTAGTAATAATATAAACACGTTGGTAACAATATAGTGAAAGGAAAGCCAGGAAACATTTTTATTTGAAGGAAAGAGAGACTGGAAATGCTTCAGATTGGATTGACCTTTGGAAGTTCTTATAAGGGAATCAATAGCCAAAAATATTGCAAATTTCTTTAGAGATCGACTTCAAGAGAATTAAAAAAAGAATCTGGTGGGCCGTAAGGAATATTTCAGGATTTTGTGTTGTCAGTTCAATCAGACATGTAGGCTTACCCAACTTTAAGGGAAGTAGGGGGGAAAATACCACCTCCAGAACGCATTTCGTACAACTCTCAACAGAAGGAGCTCTCTCTCATTCTCCCTCCCCCTCTCTCTCTGTCTTTCTCTCTCCCTCTCTCTCTCTCTCTCTCTCACACACACACACACACACATATAAAGTAAGCAAAATTTAACGAATCCCAGCAGCATAGGCTCTCTTTATTGCTCCAATAATTACCTGACTCCTTCTGCCAGGGTGCAGGACGACTCAACACCGCCGACTCAACACCGCCGACTCAACACCGCCGACTCAACACTGCCGACTCAACACCAGCCAACTCATCTCCGTGACAACTGAACTCCATGACAACCCAACCCCTGCTTACTCAGCACGAGGATAACTCAACGACAAGCAAAATATGAAATTTTTTCGTCGGCATTTTTAAAAAACAAATGAAAGTAATCCATTAAGGATCATATTTTAATACATGACTTTATTTCTAATTTAAAAAAGTTGCTGAAAATTGTGTGTAATTCCCTACCAAATATTCTTATGAAGATCGTTGTGAAAAGAAGGAAACAATCTGCCAAGTTCTTTCATCTGCCTTCATAGACTGTCTATATTTCTGAGATGAGGTATTATGTACATTATTTACATTATTTGGACTATTGTCCTCATCTTTTTCGCCATGTTTAATGGATGTCAGTTATCAGTTATCTCCTCTTAATTCCGCTCTGAAAGTTCTCCACTGCCTTAACCGGGTATTGAACTCACACACTTTTGGTCCTGTCACTGGATCTAACTAACGCATTTATCCACTGTGCCATGTGTCCTTGACATCCATTAAACATGGCACGTGGAACTAGAACAGTCTACTCCAGTGAGCGAAATAAACGGTTCAGTTCGACATTCCAACTACCTGAAGAAGGACGGAGCGTACAACGGCCGAAAAGTTGTAATGAACATGGCGACAAAGATGAGGACAATAGTCCGAATAATGTAAATAATGTGCCTTCATAGACTTTAGTGGGAGGGGTCGACCTCAAATTAATTGCTAAAAAAATGCATCTTAGTTTCTTTGCACCTTTTGCATCCTCGTAATGAATCTCGCTATTGTGGGGTGCTCCATCCCCAGCTCTGTGGGCTGTCTTCAGTTTGCTGCTCCAACATGATTATGTGTTCGATCTTGAAGATTAAACAGCAGTCACCCGAATAGGCTGTTGTAACTAATAAATCACTGAGCAGTCAAACTTTGAAAAATCTCTACATCTCAAATCCGATCTAAGAGATATACACACAAGGAAAGCCAACGCCGGTCTGGAGCTATGAATTTGACGTCAGCGTTGAGTTGTCCTCGCACTGAGTAAGCTGATGGTGAGTTGTCCTGGAGTTTAGTTGTTACGGAGATGATTTTTCCGGTGCTGAGTTGGCGGTGATAACATTTTTATGAAGATTAATTGCATTATTTACATTATTCGAACTGTTATCCTCATCTTCATCGCCATATTCACAATGTTTAGGCCTCTATATCTCTGAGATGAGGTATTATGATTACTTGCATTATTTACATTATTCGGACTGCTATCCTCATCTTCATTGCCATATTCACAATGTTTAGGCCTCTATATCTCTGAGATGAGGTATTATGATTACTTGCATTATTTACATAATTCGGACTGCTACCTTCATCTTCATTGCCATATTCACAATGTTTAGGCCTCTATATCTCTGAGATGAGGTATTATGATTACTTGCATTATTTACATTATTCGGACTGCTATCCTCATCTTCATTGCCATATTCACAATGTTTAGGCCTCTATATCTCTGAGATGAGGTGTTATGATTACTTGCATTATTTACATTATTCGGACTGCTATCCTCATCTTCATTGCCATTTAAATCCCTTTATTTTGCAATCAACACCATCACTTGATACAACCATTAAAAATTACTTAGCGTGCTACCTGAGGCACGCGTGCCATAGGTTCCGACCCCTGGGATAGATAAATCCCTTTATTTTGCAATCAACACCATCACTTGATACGACCATTAAAAATTACTTAGCGTCCTACGTGTGGCACGCGTGCCGTAGGTTTCCGACCCCTGGGATAGACAAATCCCTTTATTTTGCAATCAACACCATCGCTTGATAAGACACCAGTTGTGTTGAAACAAAATTGTAATTCATTGGGGATGTTATATCGTGAAGATATTTTAATTTAAAGTAAATATTATTTGCTCTACTCAGAATTGAGCACTCTTTTAAGAATAGTATTTTTGGTTATCGGAATGTTATTCTATCTGTACCAACATTACTTAGGAAGTATGTGTATGTACGTATGTGTGTATGTGTGTGTGTGTGTGTGTGTGTGTGTGTGTGTGTGTGTGTGTGTGTACTGATTCCTTGTAATGGGACTATATGTCCGTGTGTGTTTGTCTATGTGTGTGTTTGTATGTGTGTGTGGGTGTACAGATGTATTTACTGATTCCTCGTAGTGAGACTGTGTGTATGTATGGAGAGGGGATATACACATATATACACTCATGCTGACAAAAGCACACGAAAATGGAAATAGATCTAAGAACACACAGGGGTCATTAAAAGATAAGCATTACGATAACTACTCCATCATTTCTCGAACCAAATTCATTTTTTTATAACCCTTCACGCAGAACTTTTCACTGCCAGTTCAAGAAAGACGTTTGGATCACTAACGTGCATCTAGCATGAAACAGACTGTCGCCTCTAAGTGTTGACTTCTATGTTCATTTATATATATATATATATATATATATATATATATATATATATATATATATATATATATATATATACTTCACTTTTTACTTTTTTCACCAAACTGCTATCAAAAAGCACTATTGTTTCACTCTGCCACCCTTTAGCCTTCCCTATCTTTTCTTTGCCCTTATACGCCCCCTCTTAAAATTTACTTTTTTTTTCAAACAAATAGAAAATAGGAAGTGATCTTCCACGTATGGCCTGCTTACAAACAGAATTTTCATAACCATTTTGGATTTCACCAGTCGAGGTGCATCTATATGCCCTGAAACGAAGTTGTGTCTTTGTAGTGAGTAAATTGTTTTTGTCTATATGAAAAAAATTAGAATAAATAATTATTGGTCTACTATCGGTATTGAGCCCTGAGTGTAATTAATGTTGTGGACGTTAGAATTTATGTATTATTTTCGTTCCCATTACATTCGTGTATATATATATATATATATATATATATATATATATATATATATATATATATATATATATATATATATATATATATATCCGATGCGATAAGAACGAAAGTAATATATAAATTCTAACGTTCACAGCATTAATTCAAAATAAGTATATATATATATATATATATATATATATATATATATATATATATATATATATATATATATATATATAACAGAAATATGAAGACTACAAGAGAATTCTCCTGGAACGTGTTTATTGTTAACGAAAGAAAAAAATTGTACCGATATCAAACTTTATAATTTCGAATATTTTATTGTTCTTCTGTCGTTTTTCTCCATTTTTTAAATTATTGTGTCGCTTCAGAAAAGTTGAACATAGAAAAACGTCAAAATGTGAAACAATGGCTTTGTTCATTTAAAATTGTTTTTTCTTATAGAAAATTTAAAAAGTAAAAATAGATAAACGTAAAAAAAGAAAGCAAAAGAAACAGGAAAAATAAAAGTGGCGTTGTTTCAAAATGATGACAGTCGTCATTTCGCGCATGCGCATAAACTGAAGGCCACAACAACATGGAAGAAGCAGGCAATAAAACGAAACCAACAACAAGATATATATATATATGTATATATATATATATATATATATATATATATATATATATATATATATATATATATATATATATATGTTTTCGTTTTTATGTGTAGGAAATAGAGAGTAGTAAGAAGAAAAGAAAATGATGACTTGTTGAAATTTGTGCTTTGAATTTAAGAAATATATGGACATTTTTTTTTTCGTAAATTTCGCCTGTCACTGAAAATGCTTCGATTTGTGCTTCTTTTTATTGTGACTATTCTAGTAATGTTACTATTTTTCTCAACAGGATTGCGTTATTTTCCGCATCGCTGTTCTTACTATAATTTTCTTTAAAAAAACATTGAAAAACACTCATTGTCCTAAAATGCTTTCCTGATCATGATATATATATATATATATATATATATATATATATATATATATATATATATATATATATATATATATATATATATGTGTGAAAATTTCTCAGTTAACCTGTAGAAAAGACAATATTTATAAATATAAATGACAATACAAAAACTGTAATAGTTGCCACATTGGACGAAACGTCGGTAACTATTATAGTTTTCCTATTGTCATATATATATATATATATATATATATATATATATATATATATATATATATATAAAGAATATATAGTCTTAAGATGTGCTATGTTCATGGGATAAAATGCTCAGTATCAGAGATAGAGCGTGTGTAAATATGAAAGTGAACATAGAAGTCAACACTTAGAGGCGACAGTCTGTTTCATGCTAGATGCAATCTTCAGGCTGAACGATTGCATCTAGCATGAAACAGACTAACGTCTCTAAGTGTTGACTTCTATGTTCACTTTATATATATATATATATATATATATATATATATATATATATATATATATATCTATATATGTATATATATATATATATATATATATACACACACGATATATATATATATATATATATGTATATATATATATATATATATATATATACACACACACACAAAAGTTTGAATCAACCGTTGCGAATATTTAAATTGGTCCCAAAAGTAGTTGTTTTGTACATTAAATAAGAGAAAATTATTATACATGGTTAAAAAAATAATTATTTGAAATTTTATGATGTCAAAAAGAAAAAAAAGCATTTTATGATTAAACTTTCAAAAAACTTTCTTTAGCTTTGGTTATTGCAGCACAAGTTTTTTGACATTCGTAGCAAAATTTTCTCAAAGTTTGATAATGTTTTCCGTTCTCTTTTCAATGAGAGCTCTTTTACAATTTCTTTATACTCTTTTGTCAAGTTCAGCTCATACTAATTCTGGAGGTGGCTTCAAACTTTTGAAATGTAGTATATATATACTAAAATTTCTTGAACCTATATAAAATAAAGCAGTTGAAACCTAACCCGAAGAAAATAAACTATGAAAACTACACAAATATACTTAAATGCCTATAAATGATAACAGAAGCCATTGGTTTATACCAACGGCTTCCCATACTTAACACTTCTCGTTTTCACTCTCGCGTGGTTATGTGTGATGCCATGGGCCCCGGTGCGGTTTTCGCTTCCAGCGTCTTGTAGGCACGAATTTGTCATTGCTTGGAAATCTTCCATGCAAACAAAAGAAACTATCATTGTTGTTATGTCCGTGTATTGTTTAATTTATTGTAATGTAATTGATGGTTTATGGAAGCCGAAAGCTTAAATAGGATTAAAAAACATGTATCAATATGGTGATTTTCTTTCGTCTTTCAATGATAATTTTATTAAGCTTATCAGACAATATGAAAGGAATTTGCTTAAAATAAATAGACAAAACTTGTCTATATTATTTAATGAAACATGCATTAATATATATATATCTGTGTGTGCATATATATATATATGTGTATATATATATTTCTTTTTAATCATTTCATCACAAGCAAGGCGGGAATACCACTGGTGCGTGGAGGGGGGGTTACAGAGAGTGAGAGAAAAGACTGGGTATAGTGGGGGGATTAAGGAAAGGATAAAAGACGAACAGGGTTCATGAAAACGGAAGATAGCGATTGACGTTGCATTTAAATTTTTGAAGTCTGTAATTATCAGGGAAGTAAGTAAGCGGAAAGGATTTCCGCGTTTGAGAAGTGTAAGAAAAGAAACTGTTGGAGCAGAAGTGTCAGTTACATTTAACTACTTCAACAGTAAAAGGTGGGACCTAGGTGCCAATCAAGTAGAACGCTCGTCAGAACAGTTACGATGAAGTCATTTGTAGAAAAGACAGAGGGAAGCCACATCACACACACACATGCACACACACATATATATATATATATATATATATATATATATATATATATATATATATATATATATATATATATATATATATATATATATATATATACCAGTATAGGATTGGTGTATACGGAATAAATTACAATAACCAATAAATACTATTCTTAAAAGAGTGCTCAATACAGAGTAGAGCAAATATAAGGTTGCCATTTCTTTCTGCGGTAGACCAGTTGGCATCCATGGCTATAGAACCCGGTCTGTTCTTCTATTTACCCATAGCTAGGGGGAGAAGAAGAGGATCCATACCTTTCCCATGGGTATTAGCAAGTAACGGATGATTCGAACTCGGCTCTCCGATTCCTCAGTCCGAGCTGCTATCCATTAACCCACCATACTCGTTGCGTAAACCCGTACAGCCATAAGCAACTGAACGAGAAACAGCTAAACATCTTATAAAGGTAAACAATGGAAAAGATGTATATTCTAATAGCGAAGGAAACGGCGACTTACCTCGTCAAACCAAGCGATTGCGCGTTGCGTGTATCATACGACGGAAAATGTGGCGAAAAAGAAAATTACTTACAAAAAAAAAAAAAAATTGGGCACGTATTCCGCATGGCATGCTGAAGACGGAATATTTAAATTAAAAACAAGTCCGTCGCAGGAGCCTCTATAAAAGTATTTTGATATGCTAAAATTGGGCGTCCTCCCCCAGTTGTCGACGAATGAAAAAAAATGCCCGGTCGATAAAAGCAGTTGGTGTTCTCGAATTGGGGAGGCAAAATTCGTGTATTTTGGCCATCGCGTTCGTCGGAGAGGGAGTTATTTTTCTGACTGGTTACGGGCATTGTGATTTGTGAGATAGTACCTGCGAATCGATTTTTCGGCATTTCTCTCTGCTTCCGATATTCGAATCTGAACTTACAGTGATTTGTTCTCTGCGTTGTGGAAGTAATCTGCGACAAAAATTTCCTTTGCTTTCAAAACGCTTACAATTCTCTATGTTTCTAACTGACTGACTAAGGCAGAAGATATTCGCGCAGTAGGTTGCCTTTTTCTTTCTGCGGTAGACTGGTAGCCAACGAAGGCTATATAACCTAGTCTGTCCTGCTATTCATCCCATAGGTATTGGATAAGATATGTACTTATACTTTTCCCAAGGGCATTTGCGTGTAAGTCAATGTAATGGACCCGACTGGAATTCGAACTCGGCTCTCAGATTTCTTATGGGAGAGTTCGTGAACGTGCGCTAATTTAACTCTTTTTCACATTAACTTTTTAAATGTTTTTATAAGTGTTTGTAATAAGTTTCATATTGATATTAGCTAAGAGAGAATGGTTAAGGTATTGTTAGTAACGCTACACTCGTTGTGTAAACGCGTACAGCCATAAACAACTGAATGAGAAACAGCTAAACATCTTCTAAACGTAAACAATGGAAAAGATGCAGATTCGCTATGTTTGTATTTTATAATACGATACAAATATGTGAATATTACATGCATTATTATGGGCACGGGGCCGAGTGGTTAGAACGTTCGCATTCTGACCATGAGATACGGATTCGAATCTCAACATGCTCGATTTGTAAGGAAGAAGACTTCCTGATGTTATCGGACTGGAGGGGTCGATCCCAGCGTACCGCACCTTTGGAGAGTGCCTGAACAACCATACCACAGGTTGATCCAAGCCTTGTGAGCGAAATTGGGTAGATGGAAACCTTGGGTGACATCGATAGCTATGCTAGAACAAAATCACCGTGGCCGAATGTGTGAGTGCGCTGGCCTTGTTCCAACTGTTGATCACGCTAGATAACACGCCCTCTCCCAGAAACTGTAACTAAGGTCTGCTCAGCATAGTTGCAGTATAAACCACAGGTTGACTCTGTGGGTGTTGAATAAACACAAAATGCGCCTGAGCAAGCTTCTGCAATAGGGATTGGCTAGCTGCCCTAGTAGATGATTATCCTCGAATACGAGTGGCCAGATATACATACATGAATTATTATTGGATACAGTTAAGTAAAACATCAGTTTTAAGAGAACCATGTTTATTTTAAATACAGCTGTACTTTGACTACAGTAAATGGATATAGAGTTTGGTCAATGGCATAACCAGGATCAGCAGTACATACGCTAATTTTATATCATGTATGATGCGACCCCTCAAAAGTAGCTTAAAAAGTTACATTATTTATATATATATATATATATATATATATATATATATATATAGAGAGAGAGAGAGAGAGAGAGAGAGGTGTGTGTGTGTGTGTGTGTTTTACAAGGCAGGCAAAAACAACTAACATTAGACAATTTTTTTACTGAAAGGAAAACCTCAGAGAAAGATTTACCTGAATATATATTGTAAGCATGTAAATAAGGATTCATCTGCTGCTTGGAAACAAATTAATCTCTTTAATATTAATTGTAATGGGAAAAAAATGATTCAATTCTTGAACAATTGTTTTAGAACAGACTTTCAGAATAAATAATGGTCAAGAACCGAGGTTGCTCTGCATACATTTTATATATATATATATATATATATATATATATATATATATATATATATAAATAAATAAATAACCCCCCATATATACTTGTGCAATGCACAATCTTGTGTATTATGCAACCCCCAAATTTTCACTTATAAAAAATGATTTTATCATGAGTTTTTTTTTTTTTAGAGAGACCAAATGACAATAGACTAACCTCTTTTCCTCTCTTTATTCCATCTTCTGGTTAAATCAGTTAAAAAAGTAAAAAGTGAATGATAAAAGCATCATTAGTAACACTATACTCGTTGCATACAGCCATAAACAACCAAATGAGAAACAGCTAAACATCTAAACGTAAACAACAGAAAAGATGCATATTCACTATGTTTGTATTTTCTAATACGATATTACTAATATGTGAATGTTACATGCATTTATTATTGGATACAGTGAAGTAAAACATTAGTCTTATCAAAATCATGTTTATTTTAAATACAGCTGTACTTTTTGACTACAGTAAATGGATATAGAGTTTGGTAAATGGCATAACCAGGATCAGCAGTACATACGCTAATTTTATATCTCGTGTAGGATGCGACCCTCTTAAAATTAGCTTCAAAATGAAGCCTACAAAAGTCGCATGATACACGAGTATATATGATTATCAGAAAAATGGTTAATTTTACTATTACCATTGATTAAGTTTAAAATTGAAACCGTTAACTATCGACACTAACTTGATTATTGTGGTGAATACTTGTTACTCCCCTTGAACCATTAAAGCAACGTTAATGGCAAGCATAATATATTAATATATATTTTTAACCTCGCATAATCTGGCAACCCGAATTTGAGCCCAACGAAAATCGTTCCCTGTGACTAACTTTTCTCGCGCTTTTGAATGAGCTATGAATCATTGAAATCGAACCAGTGGGAGCGGAGGAATTGCTTGGGCACACACACACACACGCACAAACACACACACATACACTGTATTTTATATATAAGATGAAGATATCACCGCGTTGATAACAGACACAAGAAGAAAACCGCTGGAACTATTGCAAAATTAGAGTAAAAGAAAGTGAGACGAAAGAACGAACAAGAATTGCGAGAAAACAGATTGTATCGTTTCGGCAAGATGAACAGCCCTAACAACGAAATATCGAAATCAAGCAAGTACAACATTTAAATATCTGTGAAGTCGTCGTCGTCTTCTTTTATGTGTTTTCTTCACTTCATCAAAAGTGTTGAATCGCTGGTCGCGGAGGAAGTATGCCATTGAGCAGAATAGGCTATAGTCACTCAGAGCAGTATCGGGACTGAATAGTGGATGTGAAAGAATCTCAACACCGGCCATCTGTTTGAACTTCACCTTAGTCAACCTGGCAGTGTCTGGCATCGCTGAAAGAAAGCCCGATCTCGATTGACCAAAGCAGGACAACCCTCCTTTAGTTGGTCGTACACGCGGTCTTGAGTTCAGCATTGTTGGTCGCAGTATAGCTGACCACTCGTATTCGAGGATACCTGTCTACTCGGGCAGCTAACCAATCCGTATTGCAGACGGTCGCTCAGGAACATTTGTGTTTGTTCAACATCTGGGAAAACCCGTGTTATCTAGTGTGATCAACAATTTGAACAAGGCCAGCACACTCAAGCCCTCGACCACGATGACTAGTAACTTCGTGCTAGCACAGCTATCGACGACCCTAAGTGTCCCGTCTACCCAATTTTACTCCCCGTGGTATGGTTTTCAGTCACTTTGCAACGGTGCCGCACGCTGGGATTGAACTCTCCATTCCGATAACATCAGGAAGTCTCCTTTCTGACAAATCGAGCATGGTGAGATTCGAACCCGGGACTCATGGTCAGAATGTGAACGTTGTAACCACTCGGACAGTACTCCTGGGAAATTCCATCAGACAGAGATCAAGATTTGTTTTTTCTTTCCGCTTCCCTAAGTGAGGCAGGATTTTCTGACCAACCGAGTACAAAATTTAAATATCTTCTTCTTCTTCTTCTTCTTCTTCTTCTTCTTCTTCTTCTTCTTCTTCTTCTTCTTCTTTTCGTCCACTTCTTCTTCTTTTCCTCTTCTTCTTTTCTTTTTCTTCTTTTCCTTTTCTTCTTCTTCTTTTCCTCTTCTTCTTTTTCTTCTTTTCCTCTTCTTCTTTTCTT
>OZ038497.1:15859103-15860898 GCA_964036315.1 Acanthosepion esculentum | reverse complement strand
AATCTCTAAAATTTTCTGTTCTTTTGTTACTGTAAATAATTTTTGTCTTTTTGTTATCTCTCTTATATCTTGCTCCGCCAGATGGAACAAAAATAAAACATTGATATAGCAAAAGATGCCTTCCAAAAGCTAAGCAAAACATTAAGAAACAGGAAAATTTTCTGAAAAAGAATAAAAACTAGTTATCAGTCCTCGTCTTTGGCGATCAATGTTGGACAATCTCTTCAGAGATGAAGAAAAGACATGAGGAAACAGAAATGTCGTCCTACAGAAGGATGCTGAGAATACCATGAACCGAATATGTTAGCGACGACGAAGTTTTAAGGAAAATGGAAACAGAGTGGACGCTTAGACTTAGAATCAGAAAGAGACAATTGAAATTTCTAGGAGACGATGAGGAAGGAGTGATTGGAGAATTTGATACTCACGGGAGATATTGAAGGCTAGAAGAAAGCGTGTAACCTACCAAACCAATTTGTGTAAATGGAGAGCAGAACAGATTTAACCCTTTGAGCCCTGACCACCGCTTTACGGTGGTAGAGAAAAATGACTTAAAGCCCAGCCACCGGTTGAACAGTGGGTTAACACTTGCGTCGTGTTTTGCAATTGGTTGGCGTAGACTGCGACACAAAGAATTCTGGCGATAAAGTGAAAGCATGAAATCATATCTCCCTGAAAAGTATAATGCTTGTATTTTTTGTAACTATTTATATATATATATATACCCTGAAACATTATATATAGTGTGCCTTTAAATTCCTTGGGGAACATAGGGTCGCCGGTGAGTATATGAACTAGTATATAACAGTAACGAGCACCAGGTCAGGGGTAGAGAAAAAGAAGGCGTTTTGAGTCAGGAGTGTTCGCTGCCAGATTCGGGGCTGACTTGTCGAAACTCAAAATATCGTTGCGGTTTCTGTAACAAACCAGTTTTTTTTAAATGAGTAGGTTGTTACCATATTGCAAATCCCACAGTCTGGAGGATCGGTTTTCTTCTTCTTCTTCTTCTTCTTCTTCTTCTTCTTCTTTTCCTCCTCTTCTTCTTCTTCTTCTTTTCCTCCTCTTCTTCTTCTTCTTCTTGTTCTTCTTGTTCTTCTTCTTGTTCTTCTTCTTCTTCTTCTTCTTCTTCTTCTTCTTCTTTTCCTCCTCTTCTTCTTCTTCTTTTCCTCCTCTTCTTGTTCTTGTTCTTGTTCTTGTTCTTGTTCTTGTTCTTGTTCTTCTTCTTCTTCTTCTTCTTCTTCTTCTTCTTCTTCTTCTTCTTCTTCTTCTTCTTCTTCTTCTTTCCTCCTCTTCTTATTCTTCTTTTCCTCTTCTTCTTCTTCTTCTTCTTCTTCTTCTTCTTCTTCTTCTTCTTCTTCTTCTTCTTCTTCTTCTTCTTCTTCTTCTAGACCAGCTGCCACCTAAGTCTATAGAACCTGGTTTTCGTGATATATACCTATAAGGGTGCTTTAGAAGAAGAGGATTCTTAATTTTCCCAAGGGTATTAACCCGTAAGTGAATATCACTTCATTTATGTGCCATGCGTGATACACGCTTAGGCGATCATGTATCTTTCGAGACATGACTGACGAGGCAGATTTTTTCCGCAGTAGGTTGCCATTTCTTTCTGCGGTAGACCAGTTGCCATCCAAGGTTATAGAACCCAGTCTGTCCTGCTATTTACTCATACCTGGGGGGTGGGGAGAAGAAGGGTATTCATACATTTCCCAAGGGTATTATCAAGTGAATGTAATGGATTCGACTGGAATTCGAACTCGGCTCTCCGATTCCTCAATCCGAGACGCTATTTGCGAAT
>OZ038497.1:15844103-15854103 GCA_964036315.1 Acanthosepion esculentum | reverse complement strand
TGCGTTTTTCTTTCTTTCTTTTTAGACTACTTCCAAATAATTTTTTAATGTGTTCCTTCCTGCCTTTCTTTCTTTCTTTCTTTCTTTCTTAATGCGTTCAACATTCTTTCTTTCTTTCTTTCTTTCTTTCTTTTTCGTCTGCTTTCACGTTCTTCATCAATGTGTGCTTTTATTTTTCGACTGCTTCCAAATAATCTTTCTGCGTGTTCCTTCCTTCCTTCCTTCCTTCCTTCCTTCCTTCCTTCCTTCCTTCCTTCCTTCCTTCTTTCTTTCTTTCTTTCTTTCTTTCTTTTTCGTCTTCCTTCCTTCTTTCTTTTTCGTCTGTTTTCAAATACTTCTTCAATGCGTTTTTCTTTCTTTCTTTTTCTTCCATAGTCATTTGTATTTCTGTTAATTTCTTCCTTTGGCTTTCTGCTGCTTTTCTTTGATTTTGTTTTTTGCTTTCTTTCCTGCTTTCATTCACTTTCCCAATTCTTCCCGCCATTTCCGTACCAAATTCTCAGCCATTAATATCAAAACTTGACAGCGAATTCACAGCACGCCGTCTTTTGTTTCTGCTTCGTGTAACTGCGCATGCGCGTGCGTGCGAGCCGCTCACTTTGTGTTTTTCCCGTCTCTTCGGAGAATTGTTGACAAAATCCATAAACATTTGTTAATAACGCTTTTATTCATTAGACATTTGTATCGATTAAGAAGCACGCGACTCTTTCGAGACCTTCATGCGAGTAAACAAGCATTTAAACATACTTCGTTTGCTGTAAACGACAGTTATATTGCCACAGTAGAGTATTTTATCGTCAATTAGCGCTTAAATATTTTGATCGTGTGCCATATTAGGCAAATTTCAGTACGGTAAGTATTAATTAATGAAGTCAGTTCGATCCTCACGAGCTACTAAGCTCTTGATGCCAAATTTTTAAAAGTATGTATTAGTGGGTGTTGCTGTTTTTCTTTTTTTTTTCTTTTGTTGGGGGCCATCTTTCTAAATTAGCACTTGTATCAGAAGTAGAGATATTTTTAATTTGTCATCTCTGATAATTATTGTGACAAATATACACACTTTCAATACAAACTTTACTTTGATATTTTTTCGTCTGCTTTGTAGAAATTTGCTCTGTGAATATGGTTCACTTTGGGAAACAGAGGTTTTCCCAATTTTTAAATTTTTTTTTTATTTTTAAACTAAAACACTTTCAAAAAAAATCTTGGTTCAAATTAAGGACACCCCCCCCAAAAAAAAATGGACAACAAATTCTTTTTATTGAAAACAATTCCTGTTTTAAGGAATTTCATTTTTTTTTTCACATTTTCTAAAACAACTTTAGTATTAACACAAGATATTTGTAAAGCCATTTACTATTTGTACAAGTATATATGCATGAGATAGTGTGTGGGTGGGTGGCTCTTTTTCTTGTCAGTCATATTTGTGTAGCGGACCGTGGGGCGAAGATGTGGAGAGATATCAGAAGGTTAAAATTTCCTGCTAGCCGGTTCAGCTACATGGGAACGTTGGACTTTAATTAAGTCCAAAGAAGACAAAGAAAACAAACAAGACCGATATATAGGGGTAAACAAATACATATTAATAACAACTTACACAAAGACATGAACAGTTACATAGTGTTTGTATGGATACATTATGCGTGTGTGTTGTGAGCGTTCGTACGTACGTGTATTGTTCTTAGCGTGTTCCCAGAATTTGGGAAACGCTGTATCTGTGAGAGGTCACATATTGGCCTAAGTGGAAAAAGAGAGATTTTACCTCATCTCCACGCGAGGTGTTGGCCCAAGGCCTGAGTCGGAAAAGAGAGAGAGACGAAAGGTCAGCCAGTATTTATAGCCAGGGGAGAGAGACCCCTGTTGAAGGATTAAGGGACTTAGGAGGAGCTAACTGCGACATTTGCTCTCTTTTCAATACGAACTTCACTTTGGTATTTTTTCCTATGCTTTGTAGAAAGGCAACCTTCATTGTAGTTAGTTATTTGTCTGTTTTTTTTTTGTTTTTTTTGAGTCCCCCCAATACTTGCATGTAAATAAGAATATTAAATCAAATCAAAATTATGCCATGGCTAACAATTGTCGAACTACCAGTACTTTGTTTTTTGAAATCCTCTACAGTTTGAGGTTTTAACAAATGAAACATTTAATTAAAATCCCCAGCATAGTTTATGTTAAAGAAAAAAGAAAAAACTTTTATATTGTTACAGTCTCCTTAGTTTTCTTTTCCTCTTTAGATAAAAAAAAGAGGCGTTTTTCTTGTTACAAGGAAAAAAAAATTATTACGGCTTAATTCTGTAATGTTTAAAATTTAAAAAAAAATTTTTTGTTTCAATTTTTCTTTTCTTAATATTTTTGTCACTTACCTATCCTCATCATGCTGGAATTTTTTTTTTTTGCTGGAGCTATCTTTACCAAGTTCGCAAATTCTTGTGATAAATATCCACATTTCCACGTTTCCCTCCCCACAAAACATCTGTCTCATTGCTTGTTTATGAAATCTGGTTGAAATCCCTTTCTGAATTCCTTAACCATAATCTGATTTCATTATCCACCCCCACCCATCCTCAACTTAGTCCAAAAATACTCAGACCATAAGGGGCAAAGACTATACACTTTGGTCGGAAATACTGTTTGTGGGTAAATAGTGGTACCAAATCACTGTCGTAACGGTTAAATGTAGCCATCTTTTCTACTCCAATAGCTTCATGTCTTGCACTTCCCATCTGTGCAACTCCCTTCCTCTTACTTGATTCCCTGACAGTTATAGTCTTCAAACATTCAAATGTAATGTCAATCGACATCTTCTGATGCCTTGATCTAATTACCCGTTCTTCTCACTATCCTTTCCTCAATCACATCTCTTCATTCTTTCGCCCACTCTCTGTAACCGCTTGCGTGCTAGTGGCCTTGCTTAGGGTAAAATGCTTTAAAAACAAAAATTAGGAAAAAATTATGAGAAAAAATTAAGTAAAAATTAGGAAAAAAATTAGAAAGAAATTAGGAAAAAAAATAGAAAAAACTTAGGAAAAACTTAGGAAAAATAAAGAAAAAATTAGGAAAAAAAAGTAGAAAAAAATTATGAAAATATAAAAAAAAATTAGAAAAAATTCTGAAAAAAATTAGAAAAAACTTAGGAAAAATAAAGTAAATTAGGAATAAATAGTAGAAAAAAATTATAAAAAAATTTTTTTTAAATTATAAAAAATTAGGGAAAAAATCATGAAAAAAATTAGAAAAAATTATAAAAAAAATTATGAAAAAATTAGAAAAAATTATGAAAATTTTTTTTTTAGATTAAGAAAAAGAAATTGAAAAAAAAAATTAGAAAAAAATTATGAAAAAAAATTATGAAAAAAATTATGAAAAAAATTATGAGTTTTTAAATCATCGTCTTCTTTTCCATTTTCCACATTTACATTGAATTAGTGTCAACACATTTGTCAAAGCTGTTATGACATCTTTTCCCAATCAAAGAACGATTTGTTTTAAGAGATAGTATAAAGCTTGAAGTCATAGTTGTCTAAGGATACTTGTTTGACTTTCACCATTTCATCTTTCTTCCGCATTTCTATCTGCCTCGCATTAAGTGTACATTTTTAAGAAAGCCGTACGAAAGGCGATAATGTCACTAAGACGCAAGCGGTTACTGTGAGCGGAAGGGAATGAGAAGACGTCAGCGAGGAGAAAGGACACTGAAAGAAAAGATTTCAGGAACGCAGAAGATAGCGACTGACGTTGCATTTAACGTTTTGGACATTGTCGGTGACAGGGAAGCGAAAAAGCGGAAGACTGTTCCACAGGTGACAAGTGCGAGAAAAGAAAGTATCAGAAAGGAGTTACGGTTTCGTCTAGAACAGTAAAAGAATGAGACGAAGTAGTCAATCTGGTATTGCGCTTAAATTCATGTGGTCGGAGTACCAAGGAGGAAAGCTCATTAAAACGATCGCCTTGAAAATATTTATAGAAACGACAGAGGGAAGTCACATCACTGCGATGAGAATGTGACTGAAACCGAGATGCCAGATCAGGACTGATAACATTACAGACCCTTTTTTGGATTCTGTCTAGAATCTCGAGATACATAGCCGTAGCACCGCACCAGATACGGCCGTGATATTCAGTGCATGGGCAAATGGTAGATTTATAAATATACAAAATGGATTCTGACAAGACAGGGAACCAACCCCTTTTAGCAGCAATATAATCGTGCCACTTCATCTCAATAGAACTTCTCAGTCGAAAACGTGACACCAAGAAAGTGCTATGAGTTACTCTCCTAAAGGTTAGCAGCAGTCGGAAGACAAAAAGGATTATCTATGATGCTTAAAGGATAGCGGTTTCGTTTTGTAGGTGTTAAAATTTACAAGCCATTTCTTGCCTCAGTTAACAATTGATTGGCGGTCATTATCGAGAGCATTCGCAGTTTTTACATTGCCGAACATATCGGATTCAGGTGTCTTCAACATAATTACATTGGTCAACACGATTTTTGGTGACATAAAGCAGAACGCATTTTTTAGCTAATGTCATGGTGCTGATTCCGAAAATGACCTTAGTTTTTCATTGTTAGCTACCATTTTTGCTGTACTGAAATTACTCATATTTGGAAAAAAAAGGTCAATTTACGATCTTGGCTGATCGCAAAATTTAGTCAATAAAGGTCGTAGAAACCCATCATTTCTCAGGTAGGCCGAGCAATTTATACCAGCCACCTGAAATAAACTATTTTTTTTATAAAAAAAAGTGTTTTTGATTCAAAAATTTAAAAATAGAAATACCGATTTTTCCAATTTATTGCCAAAATTCAAATTAACTGATAAACTTTATCAGTAATACAATTTAGTAAACCTGATAATTAAGGTGACATAAAAAAAAAATGAAACCCTAAAATCTGTTTGATATTCATACATTTAACCCATCACCTTTATCCCTTCACTACGGAGGGAAACCAAGCACATTGAGAGCATTTTGTTTTTCCAGGTGGAAAGGAGCTCCAACTAAAGACATCCCAATTGAATACACCTATTCCATTGTACATGAGACTGCTGGAATATCAAAAAGGACTTACATAACATTGAACATGACAGACAAACAGAAAGAGAAAATTTTTATGATAGTTCTTATGTTCACGAAGGTTTTATTTCTGCTGTTAGTTTATTAAATGACTTGATGAAAATACTTGTTGGTCTTGGTATAAACAATCGTGCTACTTTTAAAGACTTGGAGGATGATTGATATTGCAAAAACAATATTTTTCAATAAGCTGACCAAATTTGTTGGTTTAAATACGAATTGAGAAGTTTCTACGATTTTACTTTGAGAAATATTACCATCAGCCAATATCATATATACAGAAAAGAAATGAAAAAAATGCTTTGTTTACCAAAATGATGCATTTCTGTACAGTAAAAACGGTAGCTAACCAAGAAAAAGTCAGGTCATTTTCAGATTCAGCACCCTCAAATTAGCTAAAAAAGATATTTGGTGTCTCGACACCATTTGAAATTTTTTTGTTGTTGTCCAGTGTTAGTAACGTTGAAAGTATTTTAACTTTGATCTTTACTGTGTGTCGTTATATCGTTCCTGTGAAACAAACTAAACCCAAATTCTAATATAGAAAAAGAAGGTTTTAAAACCAGTCTTTTTGATATGAACAGTTGAGGGTGAGGTGTTGATAGTATGAATAAAGTTTAATGCTGAGAAGCTGCATATCCACAACTGCTACAACAGCTGACATCTTTCTCCTACCACTTTTAAAATCGGTAGATCAAAAATAACATATTTTTTAAAATAAATAATCATTTCATCCCAATAAAACCACTAAGACGCAAGGGGTTACTGAGCGTGAAGGAATATTAGAACAAGATCACGATTAAGGAGAGCGAACAATAAAAGAACAAGAATTAAGAAGACATAAGATAACGATTGACATTGCATTTAAATTTTTGAAAATCAAAGTTGACTGGGAACCAAGAAGCAGAAAGAGAGTTTCACAACCGAGAATCGTCAGAGAAGAAATTATTAGCTTAGAACTTACAGTTATATCTAGCCTTTTCAACAGTAAAATGATGAGACCTAACTGCCAATCTAGTGCTGCATTTAAAGGTATTATAGAGGAAATTTCATCAGAACAGATAACATGAGAGGCATTATAAATACCATATCATGAGGAAAGTGAGTTTGGAGAATTTGACATTCACATGACATACTGGAGAGCCAGAGGGGAAAAAAGTAAGAGATTCTACTTTGTATTGACCTGACTAACCTACAGGGAATTCTGAACCCTTTATTTAATATATGAGGATAGACTGTTCCCATTCCATTGCTGATTACCTAGGGATATATCTTCTAGTTCTTATTTTTAATGCTGCTAAGTTATTGCTTCCCTGTTTCCACGAAGTCCAAGTACACACTACCTGGCCCAGGGATTGAACTCACAATTACTATGTTACAAAATTCACAAACCAACTGTAATTTATTTTTTGTTTATTTTAATTATTTAACCCCCAAGCAAGGTAATAATGATGCAAGGGGTTATTGAGTGTGAGGGAATATGAGAAAAACATTATTAAGCAGAGAGAACAATAAAAGAACAGGAATTAAGAAGACAGAAGATAATGATTGATACTGCATTTAAATTTTTGAAGATTAAAATTGACTGGGAAGCAAGAAGCCAGAAGAGAGTTCCACAAGCGAGAAGTGCGATAGAAGAAACTATTAGCAAAGAACTTAGGGTTAACTCTAGCAGCCATTTCAACTGTAAATTTATGAGGCTTTGTTGCCAATCTAGTACTGCATTTCAATTCATATAGTCTAGGTACCAAAGAGGAAAATTCATCAGAACAATTACGATGAAAGTATCTATAGAAAGGGCAAAGGGAAGTGATGTTATAACAGTAGGAAAATGACTGAAGCTGACATGCCAGGTTAGAACCAGTAACATTGCAGATTCTACTTTTTATTGACCTGAGTAACCTACAGAGAATTCTGAACCCTTTATTTAATATATGAGGATAGACTGTTCCCATTCCATTGCTGATTACCTAGGGATATATCTTCTAGTTCTTATTTTTAATACTGCTAAGTTATTGCTTCCCTGTTTCCACTAAGTCCAAGTACACGCTACCTGGCCCAGGGATTGAACTCACAATTACTGTTACTGTTATGGTCCAGATTAGGACCAAGGAAGAACAACACGAACACAGGAGTAGAAATAACGAAGATATATTGCACGGAATAATAATACAAGATGTGGAAGGTGTTAGCATGACTGTCAGTCTGGTTTGGAGTGAACTACTATCGGCTCGGCTCGATTCGTCCCTCTCTCTCTTGAGAGGCGTAGTATACATAGCGTTAGGAAGAGTTCATCCTGTAGTTATACATAACAGTTACAAAATACACATAACAGTTACAAAATTCACAAACCAACTGTAAGTTTCTTTTTTAAATTTTAATTATTTAATCCCCAAGCAGGTTAATAATGACGCAAGGGGTTATTGAGGGTGGGGGAATATGAGAAAAACATTATTAAGGAGAGGAAACATAAAAAGAATAGGAATTAAGAAGACAGAAGATGATGATTGACACTGCATTTAAATTTTTGAAGATTAAAATTGACTGAAAGCCGAAAAAAATTTCTACAAGAGATAATTCCTTCTATCATTATTGCTGCTGGGATGAATTGTTGAAAAGTGCCTAACTGCCTAACTTGAAACTGACATCTTTTAGTCTGCTCTTGAAAGAAAAGTAAAAAAATTCTTTTTTTAAACTAATGTTCATCCAATACAAGGCCTAAGTGCCACTCGAGTTAGATGCTTATTGAATGATGTAAGAGCATATAGAGAGGGAGCAAGGGCTGCATATTACAAGGATATGTAGGATGGATAATAGTTAATCTTAGATTTGAAGAGATTAGGATTGTAGTGATCAAGGAAGTATCTACCCTTGGGTTCTGTAACACTGGATCTGTAAAATGTTCCATCAAGAAATTTGAAGTCCTTGAAGACAAAGAAATTGAAAAATATGTAATGATCTAAAGAAGAGTACACAAGAACAACACTAAAATAAGAAAGAATTTAGAATAAAAGAAAAACGAACGGAAGAAAGGAGAGGATTGAAAGAAAGAAAGAATCCAGAATAAAAGAAAAACGAAAGAAAGGCGAGCATTGAAAGAAAGAAAGAAAGAAAGAAAAAGGAAGAAAGAAAGAAAGAAAGAAAGAAAAAAGACAGAAAAAGAAGAAAAAAGAAAGAAAAAGAAAGAATAAAGAATAAGAGACATATGAAAGAAAGAATCCAGAATAAAAGAAAAACGAAAGAAAGGCGAGCATTGAAAGAAAGAAAGAAAGGAAGGAAGGAAGAAAGAAAGAAAAAAGACAGAAAAAGAAGAAAAAAGAAAGAAAAAGAAAGAATAAGAGACATATAAAGAAAGAAAGAAAAGGGGGAAAAATGGTCGCTAAATTGAGAAGAAATGTAAAAGAAGAAAAATATCAATATATTCTTCTTCCTCCTCCTCCTCTTCCTTCTACTTTCTACAACTACTACTACTACTACTTTCTACTGAAAACCGACAAAGTCTGATGACAAAGACAATGAAGAAAAAAGACAAAAATGTTTGCTAAACTACAGAACGTTGAAAAGAAAGAAAAAGAAGAGAAGAACGAATGAGAACGGGAATAAAGGCAAAGAAACGGTAGAAAAATGAAAAAGATAAAAGCAGAATTGCAATAAATGGATGAAAAAAGAAATGGAATGACTGAATGACGGAACGCAGAGACAGATCGATCGGGAACTCATCGAAAAGGCATAAAATCGTCATAATTGATAGTGAAACAATCCGCTGAAGTTAGCCAAAAAAAGCAAACCACATCGTTTGCAAAAGGGAGACAAGAATAAAAGAGAGGAAAAAAAATGACGAAAAGCTAAAAACGGTTTCTCAACATCAAAATCGCCATTGTAAGAATTCTCCAAAGACATTGGCGATTTCTCGCCGTATACATAGACGTTATAAAAGAACGGTAGCAATCGTGGACGAAAGCAATATGGCTGCCATCTCTCGAGATCAACGATTTTAACAATGAATCATCTTTTTCTGCCTTTTCTTACAATGCGCATGCGTAAGGGGAATTTGACGAGTACGCATTATGCTGTCAGTTATATGTCTCGTCTTTTTTTTTCTCGTACGCATTTCTTCTTTAATGCGTGTGAGCAAATTTAAAACTTTGCATTTCTGCATATGTCTGCTCATACGTCTAAGTTTCTGTGTGTATAAGTTTCGAAATCAGAAATAATTGCGTGAGTATATTAGACGGTTTCGCACGTAAAATCATAAGAGCATAAATAAGCGTTGTGTATACAATTTCTGTAGTATTTATATTGACTGAAACATGAAGGCGGTGATGAAAAATTCCAAGCACGACCAAGAAGAACTGCCAGATTTTCGGAAGTGAGTCATTTTGATAACTTTTCAGCGCCCTCACGTACATACACACAGGTTTAATACTTAACTTGTAAGAGGTTGTGTATGTGAAAGTGACTGCGCGGGAAGTGTTTAAGCACATGTGTGCGTGCATATATCGAAATTTAATCTCTTGCCTTATTACTTAGCTTACCAGTATGAGAATCTATCTATCTATCTATCTATCTATCTATCTATCTATCTATCTATCTATCTATCTATCTATCTATCTATCTATGTCAGTCTGTTCATAACTATCTATCCATCTCAGTATGTTAGATTCTTTCATTCTTTTTCTATCTATCTATCTATCTATCTATCTATCTATCTATCTATCTATCTATCTATCTATCTATCTATCTATCTATCTATCTATGTCAGTCTCTTCATATCTATCTATCCATCTCAGTATGTTAGATTCTTTCATCCTTTTTCTATCTATCTATCTATCTATCTATCTATCTATCTATCTATCTATCTATCTATCTATCTCAGCATATATTAGTTTGGTTTGTTTTGTTTTACGGCATATCAAACTCAATGGGT
>OZ038497.1:15771603-15839103 GCA_964036315.1 Acanthosepion esculentum | reverse complement strand
GCTGTAAGGGGGATGAGGGAGCAGTTCCCAGCCCAGCTCGTTGATGGTCTGCACCGTTTGGGCTGCTGTGTGAGACCCTGCGTTGTCATGATGCAAGATGACTCCTTCTGACTGATGACTCCTGCGTTTGTTCCAACAGATAAGCTCAAAGTCCTTGCAATGTCATCCACTGTCACCCTTCTGTCAGACTGAATGAGGTCATTGACTGATTCGATCACCTCAGGAGACCTCACTTCTGTAGGCCTCCCAGGCCTGTCTTCATCCTCAACACTGCTCCGTCCTTCTTTAAACAATTTAGCCCACTTGTAGACATTTTTTGACTGAAACATGTAGCACCATACACAGTTGACATTCTCCTATGAATTTCAACTGGTTTGAACCCTTCAGCAACCAAAAACTTGATAACTGACTGCTGTTCAATCCTGGAGCATGCTTCTTGGTCGGCCATCTTTGTCAATCGCCAAAACTCTCAAAGTTTTTTTTTAATCTGCAAAAGAAATTAAATCCATGTGAAAAAGAAGTAAAACAAAAATAAAAAATAAAAAAGAGTAAACTTCTATCTGTATTAGAAGTCCTTATACCGAAAAATTCACCTTATTTATTGAATGACCCTCGTAGATAGGCGTCTCAGAAAAGACGAAGGCAAAAGAAAAACCTCTGTTTTTCTTTCGTTATTTTTTCTCTCTCCCTCACGTTCTTGCTTTCACTCTCTCTTTCTCTGTCTTGCGCTGCCTTTCGCTTTCTTCGTCTCTGTCTCATTTTCTGTCATTGTCTCGAGAATTACGTGTGAAAGATTTTTTAAGATGTCTACGAAACAGAAAACCTAATTAATAATGAAGTCGAAAAGATTTAAATGAATCAAAAAGGAAGAATTTATTCTGAAAAATCCACCCCCATTTTTTAAAACACTTTTTTCATTATCATTTTTTCAACGGCCTTGCTTTTCCTCTGTCAAGGTTGTCAACAGAAGCAACAGTTACTTCGATGCAACTGCCTATGGAAATAGTTTACACAGACTATAAAGTAGTCCTTCATATCTACAAGTCATATTCTCACTCACCACCCCTACGCGTATGACTGAAACCGCGGATAGTACAAACATAAGAACTTTGGGCACTTCGACGTGTTTAATGGTTAGTAAGCTCGTCTTACTGGAACAATTACGATTGAGTAGTGAATTCGATCCACACTGGGTGCTCCGCATTTTCGGCCTTGTACCACATCTAAGCTACGGTTAAAAGATCAGTTGCGCACCCCGAGACGGTGTAATCGTTAGCAAGCTTGTCTCGCTAAAACTATTACGACTGAGTAGAGAGTTCGTTCCTCACTGGGTGATCCCTACTTTCGGCCTTGTGCCACATCTAAGCTACGCTTGAAGAACCACTATAAAGTAGTCCTTCATATCCACAAATCACATTCTCAGCCCCACCCTCTAAGCGTATAGCTGAAACCGCGGATAGTATATTTGGGCATATACTTTGGGCACTTCGAGGTGGTGTAATGGTTAGGACGTTTGACTGAGTAGTGAGTTCCGTCCTCATTGCGTACTCGACACTTTCGGCCTTGTGCCACATCTAGGAGTTGCATTCTACATCGTCTCTGTGTCTCCACGCTACTACATAAAATGATATTAATAAAAAGGAACAATTCTTTCCCCCATTCGTTTTATTAGGAGAGAGTCGTGGTGGCTTGGATTCTAAGAGGCAGCGGGAGGAATGACATCACAGAAACGCATGTCGCACGTTGGCTCAGAGTCCCTCTGCGGGTGGTCTGAGTTAGTCCCGTGAACATGAGTGTGGGAAGCGTATCGTCGCTTCAGAATTCTTGCGAACCTCTGTTGAATTCACGCCGCTTTGGGCTTATATTAAAAAAAAAAAAAACAGACAAAGGCAATCCATCACTGTCAGAATGCCACACCCGCGAAGCACTCCGGCCAATCGCTGACCGTTCTGGGTCTGGCCATCGGATTCTGAAACATAAACTACCCTCAGAAAATCACCGTGTATATATCAGAACCTTGGGCACTTCGACGCGGTGTAATGGTAGCAAGTTCGTCTTGCTAGAACAATTACAATTGAGTAGTGTCCTCACTGGGAGATTCAAATTTCCGGTTTTGTGCCTCATCTAAGATACGCTTAAAAAATCTATATATACATAAAAACTTGTCATTTTTAAGGAATTAAGAGGTTTTATTTTAATCCGACGTTATTTCTTTTTACCCTAAATATTATTTTAGTGAAGATAGCCATTTTTTTATGTTGGGTATCCAAGAGTCGCCCTGCGCCAAACACAAATGAGACAACTTGAGCTGCCGTTTGGTACATTTCCCTGATTTACTCTTCCAGGTCCTAGTACCTTTTCGTCTGCTCCGCCTTCTCTCAATTATTATTATTATTATTATTATTATTATTATTATTATTATTATTATTATTATTATTATTATTTCCTTTGATTTCTGGTGTGTACAGATTTCTTTCCGGGTTCCAATCAGAGACCTCAGGTCAGAAATGGCATTATGACATTTTCCACTGACTAATTGAAAGAAAAAAACAACCAAAAACACACACACATATTTTAAATAGATAAGGCCCTTCGTAAGGTGTGGGCTGTACTCGTGAGAACAATCTTTTGTATTTCTTTAAGGCATGAGCTTCCAGCGATCCCTTCAATGGGTCTACTGGAATATTTTCCCAGCAATCTGAGTGCTCCAACTTCAACAGGAATTGTTGATATTCCGATGTGCCACATTTTTGAGATTTCGATTTCCTTATTGTTATTATTATTAGAGTTGGTGTTATTATTAATCATCAGAAGACTTGGCAAAGTTCTCGATACTTACCAGGTATTTATTAACATCGGTGATCAAACGAGAACCTGTATTTCAACGTGATATGGCCGTAAGCCTTCTTCTTCTTCTTCTTCTTCTTCTTCTTCTTCTTCTTATTATTATTATTATTATTATTATTATTATTATTATTATTATTATTATTATTATTATTATTATTTCTTTGATATCTGTTGTATAGACATTTCCTTCCAGATCCTAACCAAAGACCTAATGTCAGAAATGGCATCATGGCATTTTCACTAAACATTTTTTAATCCAAGAGTACACACATTTTACACTGATAAAGCCCTTCATAATGTGTAAGCTGTACCTGTGAGAACAGTTTTGTTGTATTTCTTTAATGCATGTGCTACCAGGGATCCCTTTAATGTGTCTGTCAGAAACTTTTCCAATCAAACCAATTGAACTGAATAAATAAACAGTATCTAACATATTTGTTGACACTTCTCGAGAAAAAAAAAAGAATAAACCCGGTTTAATATACTACGGTTTCATTAAAATTCTATAGATACATTTTTAAAACCATAAGGTTACCATTGTAGGTATATTTTAAAAGCCAAATATATATATATATATATATATATATATATATATATATATATATATATATCTTCATATATATTGCGTATATTTTGGCATCATGTTTTCATAAAGATATGTCTCATTAAACAATTTAGACAAATTTTGTCTACTTATTTTATTAAGATCCTCTCGTAATTACGGACAACTTTCTTAGTATCCTTATTAAAGGAAAAAAGAAATTTACCATGTTGATGCATGTTCATTTTTATTCCGAGTACTTTCGACATTAGCAGAGGGTCTTGTTATTTCTAAGACAAAAAATTGTTGAGTTCATCTGAAATATTTAGACATTCCAATAACTTAGTTACCTCCCTTGACGTTTTGTCAAGCGGTGTGCAGTAATATGAATCTATTGATGTTTTTCGTGTGTCTGCATCATAAAATTTCAAAATCGTACAGAAAATAACCTTAGCATTTTCAAGTTCACAAGTACAAATTTAATTTTCAGATGAACGCAACAATTTTGTCTGCCCGGATGAGCGTTCGCGCGCGTGCGCCCATGCACCTACCTGCGTGGATGTGCGTGCGATTAGAGTGTCTCTGATTATTTGTCGTTTTATTTTCTATTTGCCTTGACAGAGGACGAAACGCGTGGGCTCAGGTAAGTTTTCGTTTTGTCTTTATTCATATTGTCCTGTTACAGATATACTCCACTGAAACTTTTAGACACATATATGTCCTTGTGCAAATTAATTGAAACAACCGCTTTAGTTACCTTTCTTTCACCGTACGGCCAGATTTAGACCCACTGGAGTGACAGGGTGTAATCGATTTCTATTTTTTACTCAGATTACGTTATTTGCAGAGGTGTGGAGTAATATGAATCTATTTTCGGGGTCGTATGATGAAATTTATTTGTCCTGGAAAATTATTGCGTCATCCGTGATTGCATCAGATTTTTATCATGCCCAGACACTATTGTCTCCACTGTCAATTAGTTGTCTTACAGCCAGTGTCTGCGATGAACATCACTCCAAGGAAGCGCACGAAAATTGTAACGCTGCACAAACAAATGGCAAGCCTTACCAGTAAGCAAATCAAAGTACTATAAATTGGCGCGGAAGCTCTCCTGATTTAAATTTAATCGAGAATCTGTGGTCAATCTGCAAGGATCGACTTCGTGGAATGGACATGCGAAGTACTAACATGTGCTCTGGGTCATGTTTCATTGGAAAAATCCCCATAACGGAAATATTCGTTTTGTTTCAATTGATTTGCACAAGCGTGTACATCTATTGCAAATAATTTCATTGAAAAAGATGCCTTGTAAACGGTTTTTATTGTTATATTCTATTTCAAGTTCAGCCTTTTTTTTATTCAATCCACATCAAAACCAGTCGGCTGAATGTGAACGCTATGAAAACAAAATTAAAAAAAAAATTTGCTCTTCTCACAGGGGATCTTATCCGGCTCACAAAATAACACCCTGCCCTCAGCCAATTAATTAAACACCGGCGCCAAAAATGATTAATATCCATCTTGATTGGTTTAAAAGGAGACACAAGCCCGTTCACAGGGCCTCCCGGTCAACCGACGTGAAGCAAGCTTCAACAGAGTCTAGTACAGAACCGACTCGCCGATCTTTGATATCAGACTCTGTCGCCAATAACATCTCTCCCCATCCCGTCGACAAGAGGCATTCTAATCTCACCCAAGGTATACATGGTAATACAGATTCTTTTATTTTAACATACCTTGTCTCTTTTTCTTGCCTTCAATACATTGTTATTTTCGTTTGTTACTCGCAACCATACACAGTGTATGTCGAGAGTTATACGTCATACTTGGGCGATCATGTTACTTGTGATTCTGATCAGAGAGACAATTTTTCCGCAGTAGCCTGTCATTTCTTTCTGTAGTAGACTGGTTGCCAACCAAGGCTACAGGTTTCAATCTGACCTACTATAGCTGGAACAGATGAATGGTGGTAGATAATCCCTATCAGCACATATGATCTGATTATAGTGGTGAAGGCTTTTGTTGAACCAACCACACTTTTCGGAAGAACTGAATTAGTTCACATAGTGTGCCAAGAGGCCCCCAAACAGCCTTTCTCAGGTTTTGAATTCAGAGTTGTTCTCCACCTAGTCTGGTTACCAACCACGGCTAATGAACCCATTCTGTCCTAAGACAGTAGAATCCCTCATATCCGGAGTGCCTCATATCCGGAATCCCGCATAACCGGACATGATTTTGATGCGTATATTTGAACTATTTGGGTGATATGCAACTGATTTAAAATTTCTGTTTTTCAGGAAATTTACTTTCAATAATTGCTTATGGTTATTTCACCCTAATGGCTTGTCTTGGAGCAAAAGATGATGGGAATAAGAGGCAAGGATGACAACGAGACACATCTGCAACAAGATAGCGACGAGATGCATGATTGTGATGAAACCTGGAATGAAATTGAAAAAGCTATTGAAAAGGTTGTCAGTTTTATGGAAAGAAAGCCAGCATTCAGCTATGACGATTGCAATAAGGCACGCAGAATTAAAAAGTATCTTTTTTTAAAAAAAATGTCAAGAACAAAAGCAAAACGAGATGCAGAAAAAGTTAAGAATGCCATTAGAAGAGAAAGAATCATCATGCAACAGCGATTCAAAAATCCTCGTTACATTATTTGTTTTGCATACGTGGCATACTTAATCTAATGAATTTTCATTAACATTACATAATTGATTTCTTTTTCCTTAAAATCAATTCCGTTATATTTCACTCACCATTAGTTTATTTTCTTTACTATAAAACATTTAAAATAAACGTTAAACCTGATTTCAGTTCTTTTATTTTAATCTAAATATAACCCCTCTTATCCAGACTTTGTAGCCAATTCCTCATATCCGGATTTTGTAGCTAATTCTTCATATCCGGAAGGCCTCCTTAGTCTGGTTGTCAGGGATTCTACTGCATCTGCCTGTCTTTCATATCAATATTTAAAATCGTACTTTTGTCGTGAATCCAGAAGCAACTTTCAGGCAAGAGACGTAGTTTCCATCTCCATTTAAATTTAAACAGAATGATCGGGCGTTTGGGAGATTACTTTTCTTCAAACTACATCGATTACAATTAACGTTTCCCGAAATCATTTTTGCTATTTTTCTTCTTCATTTTTTGAAGTGTTTAACAAAAATCCTTCTGAGAACATGTGTCAAAACTTGAGAGCGTAATGCTCGTTGTATTTCTTCAGAGAAGAGATCAACTCATACATTTTCCCAAGGGTATTTACGCGTAAGTGAATGCAAGAAACTCGATTGGATTTCGAACTCGGCTCACAGATTTCTCATCCAAATCCAATACATCGTATCAAGCATCCTATAATATACAGAGGAAAAAACTATAAATTATTTGACAAAAGAAAGTCAAATAAACTAATTGACGCCCATACAGAATTTGTTGTAGAATTCGCTTTTACATCATCATCTTGATCAACATTTTTTACCAATTTAATATTTATTCTTTTAGCGATTAATACAGTTCCATGTTTCTCTTGAGGAATGTTTTCCAGGAATTTCCTCTATTAGCAACAACAGTGCAAGTGACAGCTTCTCAAGTTATCAAATTCTTTATTTCTTTCAGACTTGTCAATATAAATAATTTGATAAAATTATAAACACGTCAAAAGAAAAGAAAAAAGAAAAGAAAAAGAAAGTCAAACAAAAACAAAATGGTCGCTTTCATTTCGACGCCAGCCCGCTAATCATTTCTACCTCCCAGACGGTCAAAACTAATTCATAAACTTCCGGTTCTAAAAGCGGGTTCTCTAAGGAAATACAGCGAGAATTACGCTCTCAAGTTTTGACAAATGCTCTCAGAAGGATTTTTGTTAAACACTTCAAAAAATTAAGAAGAAAAATAGCAAAAATGATTTCGGGAAACGTTAATTGTAAACGATGTAGTTTGAAGAAAAGTAATCTCCCAAACGCCCGATCATTCTGTTTAAATTTAAATGGAGATGGAAACTACGTCTCTTGCCTGAAAGTTGCTTCTGGATTCACGACAAAAGTACGGTTTTAAATATTGATATGAAAGACAGGAAGATACACACCACCTAACAAAATCATACTGATTTCTTAATGAAGTTCCCTTCAAAAATATGAAATGCACGCCTTGTCGTCTCAAATAATTCATGCAATATGTCATATTTTTCTACAATTTTTACAGGCAGAAGTTTGGTTTACCGATGGGTCCCCACATCTGTTTTTTTGGTGTCTATTTTTAGGATTTCTAGAAAGTAGTCCTTCCAAATATATGCTACCGCAAAATTCTTTTTATTTAAACACATACACCCTTGTGCAAATTAATTGAAACAAAACGAATAATTCTGTTATTATTTACATTTTCGTAATTTTCCAATGCACATGTTAGTACTTCGTATGTCCATTCCACGAAGTCGTTCCTTGCAGATTGACCACAGATTCTCAATTGGATTTAAATCAGTAGAGTTTCCGAGCCAGTCGATAGTACTTTGATTTGATCACTGGTAAGGCTTGCCAGTGTGTTCGTGCAGCGTTACAATTTTTATACGCTTACTTGGAGTAACTTCCATCGCAGACAATGGCCGTAGGACAACTCATCGACAGTGAAGATAATAGTGTCTGGGTGTGATAAAAATCTGATGCAATCACGGGTGACCGAATATTTTTCAAGGCCAAACAAATTTCAACATACACCCCGATAATAAATTCATATTACTGCAGACCACTGCAAATGACCTAATCTGAGTTAAAAATAGAAATCGACTACACACTGTCACTGACCGTATAGTGAAAGAAAGGAAACTAAAGCTGCTGTTGCAATTAATCTGCACACGGGTGTACATATAACTCTAATAATATATCCACATGACACAGTTTTACCCAATGTTGAATCTGAAACTAACAATATTTTACCTTTCCTAGATGTCCTGGGTATGAAAATAAACTGCATCCGGCAGCAAGGCCTCTGATCGGGAGATTGGAGGTTTTGAGGAGCGTGAAACCACCTCTTAATTACTGCTGTTCCCAGGCCAAACCTAGCCCGGGGTCGCAGCAGCTGTTAGGGCCCCAACTACGGGTAAATATTGAATCATATAAATATATAAATAAAACACTATAAAAGTGTAAAAATACCAGCAATACTTTTTTTAAAATGCAAGCAATTTTTATATAAAAAATTACCAACAATACATTTTTATAGTAAAATTACCATCAATACATATTTATAGTAAAATTACCAACAATACATTTTTATAGTAAAATTATCAACAATCAATATTTATAGTAACATTACCAACAATACATTTTTATAGTAAAATTACCAACAATACATAATTATAGTAAAATTACCAACAGTATATTTTTATAGTAAAATTACCAACAGTACGTTTTTATAGTAAAATTACCAACAGTACATTTTATAGTAAAATTACCAACAGTACAGTTTATAGTAAAATTACCAACAATACATTTTTATAGTAAAATTACCAACAATACATTTTTATAGTAAAATTACCAACAATACATTTTATAGTAAAATTATCAACAATACATTTTTATAGTAAAATTACCAACAATACACATTTATAGAAAAATTACCAACAATACATTTTTATAGTAAAATTATCAACAAAACATTTTTATAGCAAAATTGTCAACAACACATTTTTATAGTAAAATTACTAACAATATGGTCAAACTAACAAATTGTAGCGACTTCAACGCAATCCGTTTAAAATACTAACATACAACTAACATGAAAATTCTTTCATGATATTAAGCCGTATAATATCCGACAATTTCTTAAATCAAACGGTATTTTAAAATATAACTTCAAAACTACAACATAAAACACACGTATCACGACCGCTAGTAATGTGCACCCATTTGATGTACGAAATCTGAGTATCATCTACCATGTATTCAACTGCGAAAAGAAAATAACATTTTATTACATCCAAGCTTTCAAGTAAAATAAAGTTCGGGATTAAATAACCCATCAGGAGTTGATATCTATCTATCTATCTATCTATCTATCTATCTATCTATCTATTGGACAAACCAAAATAACTACTATAGTATACGAGAAAATCAGCATTTGAACACTTAAATATATAAGCCAGGAAAATATATAAATATACATGAATACTTTTGGATATTACTATTTAATCGATTTTGACGTGTGTTGTGTTACCATAGGTAGAATGTAAATACGCAAAAATTGTCTTCAGTTATCTGAATTTCTAATATGTCGCATTGCAATTATTTTTTGACTCGTCTTTCTTACATCTTATTTTTCTTGCTTGTTTTCAACTGGTAGCAACAAGATGCAATAGTCTGAATTTATTTGATGAAGCATTGTAATTATTATTAACTTTTGACTCGTCTTTCTTTCATCACGTATCTCTTGCTTGTTTACACCTCGTAGTAATAAGAAGACGTAATAATCTGAAGTCGTCAGAATTTCCAAGATGGAGCATTGTAATTATTATTAACTTTTGACTCGTCTTCCTTTCATCACGTATCTCTTGCTTGTTTACACCTCGTAGTAATAAGACGTAATAGTCTGAAGTCGTCAGAATTTCCAAGATGGAGCATTGTAATTATTATTAACTTTTGACTCGTCTTCCTTTCATCACGTATCTCTTGCTTGTTTACACCTCGTAGTAATAAGAAGACGTAATAATCTGCAGTCGTCAGAATTTCCAAGATGGAGCATTGTAATTATTATTAACTTTTGACTCGTCTTCCTTTCATCACTGGTCTCTTGCTTGTTTACACCTCATAGTATTACGACGTAATAGTCTGAAGTCGTCAGAATTTCCAAGCTGGATCATTGCTGTTATTATTAATTTTTGACTTTTCTTTCTTTCATTTTATTTCTCTTGATTGTTTATACTAAATAATAATGCGCTGTTTGAGTTTCCTCAGTGAATCTTTGTTATCATCAATACGTGAAAACTCTTATACATTCTCATAAGCTTAAAGTGGTTCTCCCAATCTAAGTGGATATTTCCGTGAAAAATGGCGCCGAACAGCTTAGTGCTTTCCCAGAAATTATTCTATATTATAAATTATATAATATTTCTAAACGAAAACAACGTTTCCTTTCGTGTTTTCTCGAATTATCTTGTTTTTGTTAATTAATTTTCGTCTATAGAAAATATCTTAAACACATGCATTATGTCTTGAATAGTGGTACGTTTTAATAGATTTCATACTTTGTACTTGGTACCTCCATAAAAACGCGACGCCTAAGGTTTGAAAAAACTTTTTAGAAACGAAAAGACTTTCTTAAAATTTTTATCTTTTAGTTTTAATTTCATGCTAATAGATTAAATTTAATACCACTGTATTTCAAAACTAATTTAAATTGAGTGGAAGAATTTTTTGTTTTTGTCATCAGATGATTATTAAAAAAATATTTTTAAAAATAAAATATACCTTTCTGAAATTTTTTTATTTTAGAAATATTAGCTGATTTAAAGTTTAACAAATATTACTTATTTTAAGTTCAAAATATCGCAGAAATTTATTTTTTAACAAGGTGGTAGCTGTTTATTTATCTTGACTGACAGAAGGAAGTTTATCTAATTTTTCGACGGTGCACATATCTGTGGAAATTAATTGAGGAATATAACGTGAGCGCCTTTTTAATATAATTTTTAACCATCCAGTAATGTTAAAAACTTAGGAAAATATTCTCTGTAATCTAATGTTTTATTGAATTTTATGTACTTTGGCTTTAAATTTACTATAGTTTCCGCTTTTATTTTCAGATAAAGTCGTGGATGGACATCCATTTTTACAAAAATTGGCTCGTTGATACAAACACAAAAAAATTTCAAATTTTTTAAAAATATTGGAGTTCGCTGAATTGTAGTATGTTTTTTTCATTTATTGTTAGTAAATAACAATATCATCTAATTGGTACAACTTAATAGAGAAATTTCAAAAATTTAGAACTTTATAAATTGTTCTAATTAAAATCTTTAAAAAATTAAAACAGTTCTTGTAAAAAATCATCATAAATCGAAAAACGATTTTTTTCTTCAGACAATAGGGTCCATTATATTATAGCTCTCCCGTCGAACTCGACGTATGAGGGTCAGACAGATCAGTTCCCAGAAACTGAAAGCCCGACAGCCACACAGGATTTGATTATAGTGGTGAAGGCTTTGTGCAGGGCCATCCACACTTTTTGGAGGGACGAATACAGGGACCTGGTGCAACGAATACCACAAGGTCCCCAAACGACCCTCCGCAGGTTTTGAATTCAGAGTTGTCCTTCTCCTAGACCAGTTGCCATCCAAGGCTATAGAACCCAGTCTGTCCTGCTATTTACCCATAGTTGGAGGGAGAAGAAGAGGATTCACACCTTTCCCAAGGGTATTAGCACGTAAGTGAATGTAATGGAATCGACTGGAATTCGAACTCGGCTCTCCGATTCCTCAATCCAAGCCGTTATCCATTACTCCACCGTGCCTCCACCGTGGGTCCATTAAGTAATTAAAAGCTTTTCTAATTAAATAATGTTTCAGTTTTATTTCGCTTTTTATTTTACGATTCGGGGCAGATTTTCGGTTATTATGGGCTTCTGTTTTGTAAATGAAAACTGATATTTTAAATTTTCCGATGATCGCTGTGTATAATTAATTAAAAATATTAAGAGTCATAAGAATGAATTTTTCGAAGTGACGGGGCTGTTAACAGATTTAAAAAAAATGTTTTTACCAAGATTTTTTTAGAAAAAAGAAACATAGCTAAGTTAATTTCTATCATTAGTGAATAAGTCCTCAAACTTTTTATTCAAGTCCGACAATTATTTGATTTTTGCAATATATATAGTCCGAGGAAGCTACGATAAAATATGCCAAGAAAAAAAATTGACGATCGCCACATACCCAAACAAGGACGAAGTGCCTCAATGAAAGATCGGAGGTGGTATCCAAATGTACACACCTTAGTAAACATTAATTGTGTATGTACGAACCTCCGAAATTCCGGCGTCCGTATATAATGGTGGTGGCATCAACTAAAATCTTTCATTTTACCTGATGAAACCTAACGGTCGAAACCTAGGTAGCGTGGTAGCTTGCGTTTTGGTGTTCATGATTACATTTTGGTCGACAATTCAGATTTTGTATTGAGCGCTTTTATTGCACCTTTTAAACGTTGATGTTTACAACCTTCCTTTTATAATATACTAACTTATATATTTAATATTGTATTTTACATTGATATATATATATATATATATATATATATATATATATATATATATATATATATATATATATATATATATATATATATATATGTATAGTTTACGAAAAACTAGGTAATCCGTATGGGTAGATCCACGGTCCTTTAAAAAGGCTGTGGTGAAATATTTTATTATATGGAAGCTTAAAGTGGTCTGTTTTTATTTAATATATATATATATATATATATATATATATATATATATATATATATATATATATATATATATATATATATATATATATCGTGGAACCTCAGTTCACGAACTTAATTCGTTCAAAGAATTCTTTCAAAAACCGATTTATTTGAAAACCGAAAAAAATCGCTGCTTTAATTCCATCTTTGTTCTTCAGTGTCGTGGTTGATTTCGTAATCGAAAAATTTCCGGCAAAACCAAAGACACCCATTCCACTTACATCTTACGCAAAATAAGTCTACGATGTGTATACGAGCGACAGTCATTAAAAAGCTGTTTGACTCATTGTCATCCTTGACCGGATTGGCGGAGGGCAATCGTATATGATATGCGTCGTGGTTATCGCGACCCTGTTAGGGACTTGTTTAAGAAGCGTAGTAGACACCAGCGCAAAATAAGTCTACGATGTGTATACGGATGACAGTGATTAATAGCCGGTGAAAACAAGAAGAGGTTTTAATCAAAATCAAGGAGAACACGTCGGCTCAGTCGGTCTTTTCATCGAGTTGTGTCTCCTCGCTTGAATATTACGCGTTTCAAAAGAACGTCACAAGTTTTACTGACATCACAGACTCGCTGTCTAGGCTCTGGTAGCTAACTACGGGCACACAATGTATTTATATAATCATAAATAATGTTCATTTTTCCGTCTCCATTTTTCAGCCAATACACTACAGCCCAACTCAAACATCTAAGCATCTTCAGTCAAAATGCACACAACTGAATTAAATAATGTCTTAGTTCTATTGAGTTACGTATTTTAAATTCAGAGCTAATGTCTGTGTTGTTGTGAGTAAAATTTAAAAAAAATTATGAATTATATTCCTCAAACCCTTCTTCATTTAATTAAAAAATTACAGCGTTACACAGTTACTACGAGGGTCGTTCAATAAATAAGTGAATGTTTCGGTATAAGGACGTCTAATACAGATAGAAGCTTACTTTTTAAAAAGTTTTCAACGTAGTCTCCCAGCACTGTCACACACATTTCCCATCTGTGCACAAGCTTCCGTATTCCCTCAGCGTAAAAATCTTTGGACTGATGTCTCAGCCAGTCGCTCACAACACTTTTGACTTCATCGTCACTTTTAAACTTCGTACCTCTCGTGAAAGCTTTCAAGGGACCAAACAGGTGAAAGTCTGAAGGGGCAAGGTCTGGACTGTAAGGGGGATGAGGGTGCAGTTCCCAGCCCAGCTCGTTGATGGTCTGCACCGTTTGGGCTGCTGTGTGAGGCCTTGCGTTGTCATGATGCAAGATGACTCCTTCTGACTGATGACCCCTGCGTTTGTCCCAACTGATAAACTCAAAGTCCTTGCAATGTCATCCACTGTCACCCTTCTGTCAGACTGAATGAGGTCATTGACTGATTCGATCACCTCAGGAGACCTCACTTTTGTAGGCCTCCCAGGCCTGTCTTCATCCTCAACGCTGCTCCGTCCTTCTTTAAACAATTTAGCCCACTTGTAGACATTTTTTTGGCTGAAACATGTAGCACCATACACAGTTGACATTCTTCTATGAATTTCAACTGGTTTGCGCCCTTCAGCAACTAAAAACTTGATAACTGACCGCTGTTCAATCCTGGAGCATGCTTCTTGGTCGGCCATCATTGTTAATCGCCAAAACTCTCAAAGTTTTTTTTTTAATCTGCAAAAGAAATTAAATCCATGTGCAAAGGAAGTAAAACAAAAAAATAAAATAAAAAAGCGTAAGCTTCTATCTGTATTAGAAGTCCTTATACCGAAAAATTCAACATTTATTGAATGACCCTCGTATTTTTAAAGTTTTCATAAAATTAAGTAAGGTGGGTAACATGTAAAACTATTTTTACCATGACATTCTAAAAAGGAAACATTTCTAAAATAAATTCATTCATTTTTTAATAAGTTCTGAAAGTTTCATTGAATTCCGACAATTATTTGATTTTTGCAATAATTTCCACATTAATGTGTTTTGAACTGAAAAAGGCGCTAAAAAAACTTAATGCTAAATAATTATGTGACCTCTGACTTATAAAGAAAACAAGATTTTCAACCAAACATGCTAAAAAGGAATACAAATTTTTTTTTAAATAATTAAAAAATACTTTGGTCTCTCTAATTCATAACAAACTTTTTTGCGAAAAAAAAAGTTTGTTTTTAAATTTAGGGCCACGAAAAAGTGGACATACATATACTTTTATTTAAAGATCTTCTTTATCCAATTTTTAGAAATGCTTTTAGATTCAAATCGTTTAGACGTTTAGTACTTTCACTTGTATGAGTCATAATTGTAAGTGTAGATATAGTAGGTATGATTTAAAGATTTAGGCGTGGTTAACATTTACAGCACACACGGACGTGCAGATAGACGGCTTGAATAAAACAGTTGACTCAATCGAATAAGCCTAATTGATTAAAATAGTGTTGCAATCTCGTCACAATAATTTGACAAGTTCAGACAAACCTCTCATCAACGGGCTAATAGGGGGATGGAGTGGTCCGTTAAAACCGATTGTCCGTAGATGGGAAGGGATTATTTTTGATTTATAAAACCTCTATATTAACTACCAGTAGTTATGATCATAATATAAATACTATATATATATATATATATATATATATATATATATATATATATATATATATATATATATATATATTAAGCGTTTCACCCCAAGCAAGGCGGGAAGCCACTAGCACGCAAGGGGTTACAGAGAGTTGGAGCGAGAGCAAATAGGAGTGATAGAACAAAGAATGAAGAGAAGGATAGGGGTTAGATCAGGGCATCTGTAGACGTCGATTGACATTACATTTGAATAGTTGGAGATTATAGGTATCAGGGAAACAGGAAAAGGGGAGGGAGTTCCACAGGCGAGAGGTGCGATGCATGAAGCCATTGGAGTAGAAGAGACGGGTAAATTTAACAGTTTCGACAGTGAAAGGGTGAGAGCGAGACGCCAGTCTAGTTGAGAGCTTAAATTCATGAAGTCTGGGAACCAGCGAAAGCAGCTCATCGGAGCAGTTACCGTGAAAGTATTTGTAAAAAAGACAGAGGGAGGCATAAATAAATATATACTTAATATAGATATCAAAATAACAAAAATAATAGATTTCTCATAGCTACTTTCTCACGCACGCGCTAATGTATCGTACTTTTTATACTGTACACCTGTCTTTGTTTACAATTAAAAACCTCGCCCCCGCCGCCAAGCGGTCACTTTGAGAACTAATACGACTCGTTCCGCTAAGTCAGCAAATTTTGAAATACATCGCTGACGATTTGGAAGTTTGTTTTTTTCCTGCAGATTTTTTAAATTTTAATTTTGCCTGCAGTTTTTGTCCGTTGCATCCGAAGTCCGTTGATGGGGGGTCCATAGATGAGAGGTTTGACTGTACTCTTAAGGCTTCATTGAAGAATCGGTTCACCATAATTAACCTATTGTATCTACTTTATCCAATTGTAATTAGATTGAATAATAATAATAATAATAACAACAACAACAAAAACAACGATAATAATAATAATAATAATAATAATAATAATAATAATAATAATAATAATAATAATAATAATATCGTAATTGATGCTTGTGGAGCTACTCAATTAATTTTATGTCGGCATGTAGGTGATTTGTTCCCATTACAAGTTTTAGATTATTCTAACATCTTTTCCAAATAGGTCATAGCAGTTCAAATAGATCTTTGAATCATATCTTATCAAATGCTTTTGCGCAATCTACAAAACATTCAAGCATCCTTCTAGATGTATAGTGCGTTTTCAGATATCATTCTAATCATGAATATAGCATTTCTTGTTACAGTGTCATCGACAAAGCTGCACCGTTTTTGTCCTATGTCCGGTCCAATTCTGCCTCGCGCTCCATTCATCAAGATTCGCATCATTGGTTTGGTTATGTGGCTCATTAAACTGATTGTCCAATAGAGCTCACATTCATTTACATCTGGTCTCTTAAGTAATGCTACGAAGTGAATTTAGTGAGGTCCTCCGGTATTTCGCCACTGTTGTATATTTAATTTATTAGTTCTTTGAGGTATTCGCTCCATCTTTGGAGTATTTTCTTTTAGTTTTTCTATTATCAGTAACCCTTTGATTTTATAGAGCCTGTCGTTTGGCTCATCTCTCGTCTTGTTAATTCGTTTATCCTGTTGTGTATACTTGCTGCATTTTTGTTGTTCATTCTATTTTTTCTGCACTTGCCTACATTACGGATTGAAAACGAATTACGTAGCTACATGAGAATAGAAAGGGGCGTAAGGCAAGGATGCATGTTCTCCGCAGATATAGTCAACCGCTACAGCGAAGCTATCCTAAGGGAATTGGTGAGTCTTCCAGGATTTATTATCGGTGGGCGTCATCTTAACAATATAAGATACGCAGATGACACTGTGTCTATGGTCGACTCGCAAAGGAAACTACAGGACCTCATAGACAGGGTAATAAAAGAAAGCGTGAGGAAAGGACTAACTATTAATTGCAGGAGGACAGAAAGTGTGGCCATCAGTAAGAGAAATAACACAAAATGTGTGTTACGAATTGGAAATATCAAAATGAAGCATGTGAAGAAGTTTAAATATATAGCAAATGTTTTAGCCAAAGATGGAAAATGAGACGCCGAGATCCGAACACACATTGGACAAGTGAAAGAAGTTTTCTAAAAGCTAAGCAAAGCTAAGCAAAGTACTGAAAAACGGGAAAAGATTGTTAAAAAAAAAAAAACTGAAATTTCTTGGACACATCATGAGAAAGTAAGGCTGGGAGAATTTGACACTAACAGGGCATCATAGCAAAATAAAATTGACTGGAGAAAGTAGCCGACATCGACCTGACGAGCTTGTATGAATGAATGGCAGAACGAGGTTTGACAAAAGGACAAACGTTTCTAAGAGCTACAAGGGAAAGGAGGGTGTGGAGAGACATGAACAAGAAGGATCTCAATATCTGTTATAATAGGGCCAATTGCAAAAACCCGGTATTCCACTGAAATGCCGAACATAAAGACCTTACCATTCGCAGAACGATTAACGATGAGAATTTTAGAGAAAATAGAAATGAAAAAGAAGAGAAAACAAGAGGTAGCAGGAATAACTAACCGTTAACTGTAGGAGAAAGTATGGTCATCAGTAAGAGAAAAAGCCCAAAATGTGAGCCACGAATTGGAAATATCAAAATGAAGCAGGTGAAGAAGTTTAAATATATAGCAAATGTGACACCGAGATCCGAACACACATTGGACAAGTTAAAGAAGTATTCTAAAAGCTAAGCAAAGTACTGAAAAACGGGAAAAAATTGTTAAAAATAAAAGAAAGAAAAAAGTGATGGATTGCTATTTGATATCCATCCATCTTATATGACTGTTTATGCAGGACAATCTTCCCATAGATGCGGGGAAAACTAGAGGCAGCAGAAACAATGAGGATACTGTGAATTCCATGGACGGAACGCGTAAGCAACGAGTAAGTATTTAAGAAAATGGAAACAAAACGATCATTTATAATCAGAATCAGAAAGAAATGATAGGAGGAAGTTGCGGCTCATCGACCAGACGCGCTTGTTGGAATGAATGTCAGAACGAGACTGGACAAAAGGAAAAAAAGCTGCTAAGAGGTACAAGGGTAAGAAGAGTGTGAAGAGCCATGAACAAGAAGGATTTGAACATCCCTTACAATAGGGCCAATCGCAAAGACCTGAAATGTCGATCACGAAGACCTTATCATTATTGACGATGAGAATTTTAGAGAAAATGGAAACAAAAAGGAAGAAAAACTAGAAGCAGCAGAGATGTGGTTCTACAGAAGGATACTGAGAATTCCATGAACAGAACGAGTAAACAACAAAGAATTCTTATCGAAAATGGCAACATTGTCTGAATGAGAAAAAGACAGTGGAAATTTCTTGGGCGCGTTATGAAGAACGAAGACTTGGAAAGATTAACCCTCACGAGGCAAATTAACGGGTAAGAGAAAAAGGGAGAAAATAGCGAAAGACTTAACTGACGTGCACTTGCGAATGGATGACGGAACGGGGTGGAACGTTGGTGATAGTACGGGAACCCGCTGTAACCCGGATATAAGATAAACCCGGATATAAGAGAGATGTTCTCTGGTCCCAAATTAGAGCCTGTGTTAATGTATATATAATAGACCAAACCCGGATATAAGAGAAACCCGGATATAAGAGACTTAGTCTCCAGTCCCGACAACTCTCTTATATCCGGGTTACACTGTATAAGTATGAAAACTAAAAAAGGCCCTAATACATATATATGCCTGGGTGGATGTGTACGTGGGCACACGTATGTAAGTGTGAATATATATATATATATATATATATATATATATATATATATATATATGTATACATTTTGTGCATTTACATACTAGCAGTATAACCCGTCTTTGACTGGGTCTTTCATTACTGGGAATTTTTGCCGTTCAATTGGAGCAGTTTAAGTTTAAAGTCAGCCCCCCCCCCCGGAAATCAATATTAGTAACAACAATTGGGTGCAACTGAGGCACACCCCCAAATGGGGGGCGAGTAACAATTTGAATGGGGGCCCTGAAAAGGGAACTGCATAATAATAAATAATATTATTGTACTAATTTTAACTATTTATTTTTTTATTAAACTTTTTATATCCAAGAACAGATAGTAAATAGTAAAACGCTGCTGAAAGTTATAATGGACAGGAAGTAGTGGAGTTGGTATGGTGTTTACTTGACAACCTAACTGTCAGGGTTTCAATTCTCGGTATTGGATACGCACTGCAGATGAGTCCCAAATATAGAACGAATTTCTGTTGAGGTTTCAGATTTAAATATAATTATCAAATTCTCCTAATAATTTCAAATATATATATATATATGTGTGTGTGATAGAAATTGTTAGGAGGATTTGAGATAATCATCAATAAGTAATTCATCGAGTCTAGAAGAAACCTCAACAGAATGCAGAAAGCACTGGACGGCCGTTTAGTCCTATATTTGGGACTCATCAGCAGTGCGCATCCACTACCGAGAATTGAAACCCTGACAGTTACGTTATCAGGCAAACGTCATACCAACTGTACCTGTAACGAATTAAGCTCGATATATTCCCAAATTCCGTGGTGTAACTCATCCGAATTTCATTTAACTATAGGACTGTGCCCCCCACGAGTCACGACTTCTATCTATATAAGTGACGTAAGTCGGTGGTGATTGGTCAGCAGTGGCATTTATTTGAGGAGTCCATTTGCTGCGTGCTTTGCGTATTTATTTATTTTTTTTGTTTCAGGATCGCCTGCCGGAATAGTACAGTTTCGGTAGGGTCTCTTGGGCGAGCAAGTATGATGTTGGAAGACCCAAAACTTGCCATGACCCCAAGTCATAACATCACTGACGAGGCGATCCTGTGCACTCATGGGAGTGTTTTCATAACATATATATATATATATATATATATATATATATATATATAGTCATACACATGCAAGCCTATTTCGCAGTATCACAGCTGAATAGTGTGGCTAGACGTCCGATTGCTTAAAGCCGGGATTGGAAACACGACAGATTTAGTATCAGCCCAAGATCCTACCCCTATCGGTGCACAGCAAAGAAAGGGAAAATTTAACGTATTATATATGAAATGTGTATAAAGGTCAGTGGCCAAGAGAGCTCAATTCGTAATTGAAGAGCACTGCTTTAAAAGCAGCATCCGCCACTGTTTTGAAATTATCCTTTCTCCAGAGTGCTCGATATAATAACGAGACTGAAAACAGCCGCGCTTAAAACGTATAGGCAACAAAAAAGTGCTCAATACAAAATTCAAAATGGCATATGTAGATCAAAGAACTGGGATAATGTCAGGGTGCAGGCATTTAAATAATTATTTTTTTAGGTACACATGAACCCAGATGAGCGAAATAAAATAATAATAATCTTTTCCCTCTTCCTCACTTACAATTCGTTTCCCCTTTTTCTCGTCTAACACCCCATTATCATACTTTTACTCTCTCACTTCCGGTGCTCTTGTATATTGGAATAGTTTTCTTTGGCTTGTATATCCTTACACTTGCCTGAGGAGACCTTAGGGTCGAAACACAGGTTGCGACATTGCTTGGAATTTCTTAAATATATATATATATATATATTTATATTATATGTACCCAAGACTAGGATTGGTGTATACGGAATAAATTCCAATAACCAACAATTACTATTCTTAAAAGAGTGCTCAATACAGAGTAGAGCATATATAATTGTTTATATAAAAATGATAACATAAATATGTTATAAAATGTATTTATATTATATATTTATGTTATAATTTTTAGATAAACAATTATATATATATATATATATATATATATATATATATATATATGTGTGTGTGTGTGTGTGTGTAAAAATGAATATTGAAGTCAACACTCACAGGCAATAGACTGTTTCATGCTAGACGCAATCGTCAGCCCTGTCCTTGTTGGAGAAGAATTAGTTTCCTCTCTCCAACCCCTTTCTCACAAGTGGGATGTGGCAAGCCTCTCACCACTCTGTCGCTACTACCATGGAAAGTGCTTGCATGAACTGCATCTCCTGGTTTCACCAGATCTGAACTTCACGGCTAGGATCAGGCCATGCCACTTACATAGCAAATCACATTCATTCCCTTCGTATTCCATCGGTGAAAACAGCTTCTTCCCGCGGACCACAGCCCTGTGGAACAGACTCCCAAGAGGATGTTTCCCCAATCACTACTATCTTAACCTGTTCAAGTGTAGAGTCAACCGTTATCTTCCCCTCCTAAACTACCTCTTAACGTAACCCTCTACTTCGAGTGGTCCTCGGGCCTTGTACAAGGTGAACACTACTGTAAAAAAAAGGAAAGGTTGTAGAGCGACTCTTTCTCCTTACAATAAAACGTTCCCCTCTCCAGGAAAGGGTTTGTTTGCATATAGTGATCGAGAAAGCTACCCGTCGTGAGTCCGTTCCCCAGAGAAGTAGTCCTTGTGAAAAAGAATCTCTTACCAAGGGAATACGAAAAGCCTGACAAAATAAAAGTCGTAGTGCGAAACTTTGTCCTTACGTGTCTCTCTCCATGAAAGTGTTTGCTTGTATATAGTAATCAAATAAATTTTCTCTTTTATATATAGAAAGAAGGTCAACTCCCGTCGCTTTCCAGCTAAATAATTCCGGGTTAACTTATCTTAGAGCAATAGATAACAAATTTCCCTAAGGGAAACTTAATTAAGCTGTATATCTTCTGCGTTCTGTGAAGAAGACAATAGGATTTTCTTTCGTTTCTTCCTTCACTGGCTTCCGGTGACAAAAAAAAAGGGTATTTTGCCTGCCAAGCCACTTATCGCGTTGTCTTTCAATTCTCTTGGTTTTCGTGTATTGCTTTTTTTTTTATTACGGGGCTTCCTATAATGTTGCATTTTTCAAAGTTTGCTGCACGGTGAAATTTTAAACACGTGACGCCATTTTCACTTTTACTTACACTGCATTGTGCCAGCCGACTATATCATCAAATCATCAACATCATTATCACTACAATCTTAACCTGTTCAAATCTTGAGTTAACCGTTATGTTACCCTCCTATTCATATAAACTAATCCTTAACGTAACCCTCTACATTGATTGTACAGGACGAACCTTACTGTAAAAAAAGAAAAAAAAAAGAAAAGAAAAACTTTAGAGGATAAAAATGTCAGACGCTTACCGGTCACTCAGACAGTAAGGGCATCGTCTCTTTCGAAGTGAAAATCAAAATGTCTTTTTTTTCCATTTTTTTGTTCATTTTTCGTGCTGATTAACCACTTTAAGATGGTGGAAGAGACCAGCTTGAAAAGATTTCCTCAACTCTCTCTCTCTTTTATTATTTATAATAAAAACAGATGTTGGTATCAGTTAAAACTGGCAAAGCACTCGTGCCTGAAGTAGTTAGCGCGTCATTTTTCTATTTACTTATTGTGGTAAAGATTTGTTTACTCCCCGACCCGGAAATTTCCTGATATTAGAAGCTAGTCCTCACTTAACGACCTACCTGTGTAATGACTCCCGGACTTACGACCAGCCATAATATGTCATAAAGAAAAAGAAAAAATGCAGGTGCCTTCACAAAATCGCTGAAAAAGGAGCATATTATGATGGAAAAAAAGGCCCAAGACTTGAAAAAAAGTTTTATCGTCATAATCTTTGTTATTATTAAGAGGAAAGGACATAAGGCACAATGGATAAAGGCGTTGGTTAGATCCAGTGACAGGACCCAAAGAGTGTGAGTTAAATAATGTAGTCGAGAATTTTCAGAGGGAAAAATTAACAGGAGATAACTGATAACTGACATCCATTAAACATGGCACGTGGAACTAGAACAGTCTACCCCAGTGAGCGAAATAAAGGGTTCAGTTCGACATTCAAAACACCTGAAGAAGGCTGGAGCGTACAACGCCCGAAACGTTGTAATAAATATGGCGACAAAGATGCGGACAATAGTCAGAATAATGTACATAATACCTCATCTCAGAAATATAGATAGATACTGAAAGGCCGAAACTTTGTAATAAATATGGCGACAAAGATGAGGACAATAGTCCGAATAATGTAAATAATGTACATAATACCTCATCTCAGAAATATAGATAGATACTGAAAGGCCGAAATGTTGTAATAAATATGGCGAGAAAGATGCGGACAATAGTCCGAATAATGTAAATAATGTACATAATACCTCATCTCAGAAATATAGACAGATACTGAAAGGCCGAAACTTTGTAATAAATATGGCGACAAAGATGAGGACAATAGTCCGAATAATGTAAATAATGTACATAATACCTCATCTCAGAAATATAGACAGATACTGAAGGGCCGAAACGTTGTGATAAATATGGCGACAAAGAGGAGGACAATAGTCCGAATAATGTAAACAGTGTACATTATACCTCATCTCAGAAATATAGATAGATACTGAAAGGCCGAAATGTTGTGATAAATATGGCGACAAAGATGAGGACAATAATCCGAATAATGTAAACAGTGTACATTATACCTCATCTCAGAAATATAGACAGATACTGAAGGGCCGAAACGTTGTAATAAATATGACGAGAAAGATGAGGACAATAGTCCGAATAATGTAAATAATGTACATAATACCTCATCTCAGAAATATAGACAGATACTGAAGGGCCGAAACGTTGTAATAAATATGGCGACAAAGATGAGGACAATAGTCCGAATAATGTAAATAATGTACATAATACCTCATCTTAGAAATATAGACAGATACTGAAGGGCCGAAACGTTGTAATAAATATGACGAGAAAGATGAGGACAATAGTCCGAATAATGTAAATAATGTACATAATACCTCATCTCAGAAATATAGACAGATACTGAAAGGCCGAAATGTTGTAATGAATATGGCGACAAAGATGCGGACAATAGTCCGAATAATGTAAATAGTGTACATTATACCTCATCTCAGAAATATAGACAGATACTAAAGGGCCGAAATTTTGTAATAAATATGGCGACAAAGATGAGGACAATAGTCCCAATAATGTAAATAGTGTACATAATACCTCATCTCAGAAATATAGACAGATACTGAAGGGCCGAAACTTTGTAATAAATATGGCGACAAAGATGAGGACAATAGTCCGAATAATGTAAACAGTGTACATTATACCTCATCTCAGAAATATAGACAGATACTGAAGGGCCGAAACGTTGTAATAAATATGGCGACAAAGATGAGGACAATAGTCCGAATAATGTAAATAATGTACATAATACCTCATCTCAGAAATATAGACAGATACTGAAGGGCCGAAACGTTGTAATAAATATGGCGACAAAGATGAGGACAATAGTCCGAATAATGTAAATAATGTACATAATACCTCATCTCAGAAATATAGACAGATACTGAAGGGCCGAAACGTTGTAATAAATATGGCGACAAAGATGAGGACAATAGTCCGAATAATATAAATAATGTACATAATACCTCATCTCAGAAATATAGACAGATACTGAAGGGCCGAAACGTTGTAATAAATATGGCGACAAAGATGAGGACAATAGTCCGAATAATGTAAATAATGTACATAATACCTCATCTCAGAAATATAGACAGATACTGAAGGGCCGAAACGTTGTAATAAATATGGCGACAAAGATGAGGACAATAGTCCGAATAATGTAAATAATGTACATAATACCTCATCTCAGAAATATAGACAGATACTGAAGGGCCGAAACGTTGTAATAAATATGGCGACAAAGTCCGAATAATGTAAATAGTGTACATAATACCTTTCTCAGAAATATAGACAGATACTGAAAGGCCGAAATGTTGTAATAAATATGGCGACAAAGATGCGGACAATAGTCCGAATAATGTAAATAGTGTACATTATACCTCATCTCAGAAATATAGACAGATACTAAAGGGCCGAAATGTTGTGATAAATATGGCGACAAAGATGAAAACAATAGTCCGAATAATGTAAATAGTGTACGTAATACCTCATCTCAGAAATATAGACAGATACAGAAGATATGAAATATTTGATTAATCCTATTTTACTCCTAAAGAAGAATTACTAACTAGAATTACTATCTCATTGATAATAGAAAGATAATCGAATGATTTTCCACTTAAACAGTTCGACTATTCTTAATGACATTACTGTTGGAGTTTTGGGGTACCTTGGTCTGCTTGTGAGCCAGCCAAAATGAGCTGATTCATTTTATAGTTCACCAATATAGATGTTAACCAATCAGAAGGCTTAAAATGAGACGTGTATAAAGGCGGCCATGTTTTTTTCCGGAATATTCACTGCCAGCCTTTGATATCGAAGACTGGAGAATTACGCTGGTGGTATTGGCGATATCGTCAGATTCAGTAGAGTTCCTGACTCGTGAGTGTTAATCTTTAACGTTGTTTCATTGAACAGATTACATACTGCGCTGGATTCTATATTCATAGACTATGGTGAACATGGTCAACAATTACAAGAAATTAAAACGTTTTTCTCTCCATGATAACAATAATGATAAATCTGGTATAATAAAAACAATGGCCAAACAGTTGATATATTTTCACTATGGTTGAATGGCTACAGCAATTCTATATAGATGAATGAGTGGTTTATTTTTTTATACTAAGGTTCACCCTGTATAAAGGCCAGGGTGCCACTCAAAGTGAGGGTTTACTAGGAGGCAGTTTGTATGGATATTACATTCCAAGCTTAATTAATCATAGATAAGTATCGGAAGCTCATGTAGGATTGAAATAAAGTTCAAATATATATATATATATATATATATATATATATATATATATATACCCAAGTCTAGGATTGGTGTATACGGAATAAATTCCAATAACCAACAATTACTATTCTTAAAAGAGTGCTCAATACAGAGTAGAGCATATATAATTGTTTATTTAAAAATTATAACATAAATATGTTATAAAATCACTACAAAAATAGACATTTTGTTTCAACACCTCTGGTGTCGTATCAAGACTTGATAAGACACCAGAGGTGTTGAAACAAAATGGCTGTTTTTGTAGTGATTTTATAACATATTTATGTTGTAACTTTTAAATAAACAATTATATATATATATATATATATATATATATATATATATATATACTTTAATTTAAAGAAAAACAGACCACTTTAAGGCTCCATTAGTTATAAATTTTTCACCAGAGAATTTTATTTTTCTCTCGATCTTCAGACTTCACTTTCAAAGGTGAAAAGAAGAATGAATTTAAAATTTACACTTTTGAAGGACAGTATTAAGCTTATATAAGGTGACATAGAGGGTGGCGAGGACTAGTATAAGAGACCTGGTCGAGTTTAGAGAGGGGAAGGGAGAGTTCTAAAATGTATTTTTATTACAATACGTAATATTGAGGAGGACGGGGTAAGGATCAAACATTGACCTATTTAATCGCTCAGCACAACGGAAATGATATAGGAAAGAGGAAAAAAAGAAAAAGAGAAAAAAGTTGAAAATGAAAAAAGCCGGGAAGTAAAGGGATAAGAGATAAGAGATGTATGTAGGGTTTTTGGAGGAAGAAGAGGGGTGCTATAGCTTTAGCAATTTAGATAAACGCAGATTTTAACGTTTGATAGTAATTTAAATGTTTAAAAACTCTACAAAGAAATTAAATTTAATGCTTGTTAGCAATTTAAATATTTAACTCCTCCACAAATAAATTAGCGATTTAATAAAAAACGAATAAAAATTTACTAATAGTAATATTTTAATATTGTGAATTATTGTTAAGGTAAAATCCTTATCAGTTAGAGTCTAATTTATGAATTTAATTTGAAGCTATTTTTAGACGGGTAATATTTCTTAATAAAAGTTTAGGTTTCAAATCAAGATGGAGTAAGATTTGAAGGTAATAGTAAAAAAAATTACTGTCTTTACATACACACACCTCATACATATTTACATAAACACACATACACATGCATTCATATACATGTTCAATTAAATATATAACTACATACTTATGTATCGATATACATCGGTATACACGCATATACATATACAAATTATTATTCGCTCCGACTTAACATTGAGCTCCTAGGATTTCATCCTCCTTGGGATTATTCATACAGATTACCAAGATTTTCGTTACTTATATATATATATATATATATATATATATATATATATATATATATATATATATATATATATATATATATATATATATATATATAGTTAATCTTAGAGAGCCAGACAATCCAACCACGGTTTCACCTAAACGGATCGTCAGGGGACCTGGCCTTCCCTGACGATCCGCTTAGGTGAAACCTTGGTAGGTTGTCTGGCTCTCTAGGTTTAACTAGGTCTTCTCTACTTATTGTATTGAGCACTTTATTTAGTTATTTTGTGGACTCGTATCGGGTTTTTTTCTTTGGGATTTGGACTTGCATGCTCGACGATTATTTTCGGCTAGCGTACGTGTTCTTGGTTCTTACGTTTTTTATACCTTTTTTCCCCTTGGGTATTGGTTTGATTATTTGCAAATCAAGACACCGAAGGTTTTCCGAACGAGTATAATTTCTTATACTTATAACTTCTAGCAATAATAATAGTAATAATAATAATATATATTATTCCAGGATCATTTTCCAACTTATTCAAGATGATCTTCGCCCTCTCTAATTTTCTAACTTTCTCTCCTTGAGTAACAAGGTGCCTCACCATTCACCTGCGATTTCATTTTCCAGTCTTTTTTTCACTGCTCTTTCGAACGTCATAGCTGAAACTTCTCACTCACGTGTGAAACGTCTTATGGACTGAGTTGGATCTTTTCTAATTAATCTCTTTAGTTCTAAGTTGGAATGATGATCCCTATTCCTGTTGTGACCTCCTGATCCAGTTTTCCTCTCCATTGTTCCCTCCTTTTTAAAATTATTCACTGTCCTTTTGATGCTTCTTGAATGGACTTTGAAGATGGAAGCCAGAGTATGAATGTTGGTACCATTACTGAAGGCCTGAATGATCTTTTTTCCTCTCACCATTGTGCAATTGGGAAGACAGTGGGTTTGACACAAAACAATTTTAACCTGTTCTATTATTAGCTTAATTATTTAAACGCTTTTTCAGTGATTCTTACAACAAATGGTGCCAAGGTGGCTAAAATCTGAAAACCTAGAAAAAAAAAAGAGAAACTCAATTTGTTTCATTTTTTTTTTATTTAGATATTAAACATTTTGTTGGAGGGATAATTATACTGTTACACGATTTGAACAATCTTGCTGTTATATGCGACTGGAAAATATATATAGCACGTTAAGGTCAGAGGTCATTAATGAAATCCGGCTACGAACGCCAACTTTATAAGAGCCAACTTAGGCAATAAAAAAAATTTCATGAGTTGATTTATTGTTTCAGTTGAAGTCTTAACTTTGTTTTCACACTAAAAATTTCACTGCGAATTTTTAAAAAAATCAGTTTATCCCAAGCAAGGCGATAAAGCCGCTAGGACGCAAGTGGGGGTGACTGGGAGTGAAAGAGATAAAAGATTTTACAAATAATCGGAAAACCAATCCTAATCAGGAAACAAGGGATGATGTGTGAACAGGACAATAGGCGAATATATCAACTATTAATCAGAATAAACCCTTCGTTTTCACCTTCAAATGAAAATGTAAGCACGAGACAGATCGTAGTCTGGACGAGATAACTCGTCGTCAGCTTCATAACTGAAAGACACACAAAAACCTCAAATAATTGTAACGATTTTTGGGAGACTGCTTGAAATGATTCTACTGGACATAATGTATGTGTGAAGGGGGTGATTTTTTTTTATTATTAGTAAGTAATAAACCTATAACCTCGCCAGAATTATTACATATATGTCATTGAAAAATATCTTCAAGGATTTGCATGTGAAGATTTAATTATAGCAAAGGTTTTAGCAAATACTTAAACTAATATTATTAATAGTAAGTAATGAACAGAGCCCAGCTGAATTATTATATATCGGGTGTAACAGCAAAATTATCCAAATCGAGTAACAGCAAAATTGTCCAAATCGAGTAACAGCAAAATTATCCAAATCGAGTAACAGCAAAACTATCCAAATCGAGTAACAGCAAAATTATCCAAATCGAGTAACAGCAAAATTACCCAAATTGAGTAACAGCAAAATTGTCCAAATCGAGTAACAGCAAAATTGTCCAAATCGAATAACAGCAAAATTGTCCAAATCGAGTAACAGCAAAATTTATCCAAATCGAGTAACAGCAAAATTGTCCAAATCGAGTAACAGCAAAATTATCCAAATCGAGTAACAGCAAAATTATCCAATTGTTAGATTAAATTTTGAACCGCTATATCTTAGAAATGATTAAAGATATCTTACTGGAATTATCCTAGGTTTTTACAACACAATTGGACTCAACTTTGAGTAATAAGAATGTATAATTATTCTCCAAGTTTAATTAATTATAGCTAAGGATCGGAAGCTCATGAAGGATAGATATAAAGTTAATATATATATATATTATTTCAGGATCATTTTCCAATTTATTCAAGATAATCTTCGCCCTTTCTAACTTTCTAACTTTCTGCCCCAGAGTAACATGGTCGGAAACCAATGTCATTACTGGCAGGTATCCACAGTGGCAAGACGTGACACGAGGTTGTTTTTAACGTCCCCGTTGACAAGGGTCAATCCAAAAATTACCCGGGTCCGGGGACCACTGTCAAGCTGACGTCGGTATTCCACTGACCGTCCATTTCTTAGTACAATGAGGCAGGTACTAAATCCCCGGAACTAGGCATTCCTCAAACCTCTGGCCGAAGAGAGATACACAGCGGAGAAGATGAAGTTATCTAATGTTCATCCCATTCAGAAGACCGGATCCCACCCACACCCGACGGTAAATCCACAAGGCCAGTTTAACGTCGGGGATGGAGGCAAACAACGAACATTGCCAAGTCCACGCAATCAATGTCACGCTGTCGTCGGTAATTTCAATTTAAATTATTTCTCGTTACATTCTCTTATACATCAGTCAGTTCTATGGGCACCTCGACGTAGTGTAATGGTTAGAAAGCTTGCTTTGATAGATTAATTACGAGTGAGTAGTGAGTTCGATCCTCACTGGGTGCCCCATACTTTCGGTCTTGTGCCACATCTAAGCTGGGATTGGAAAATCATTACATAACTTAGTTCTATTCATGGGTTATCTGAAATTTAAATGCCTATGCACATACTTGAAATTATTTGGATTACAATGCGAACAGCATGAGCTGTATTTCTGTTTTTCAAATATATCAACCCAAACAAAAGAAAACCAGTTTGGGAGTTGTTTTACTTCTTCTATGTACAGTGTCACTTCGGGACGTGGGCAATCATGGCTCTCCACAATCCTGGGTATGACGATAAACTACATCCGGCAGCAAGGTCTCTGATCGGGAGATTGGGGGTTTTGAGGAGTGACGCACCACCTCAATTGTTGTTCCAGGTCAACCCTGACCCGGTGTGGTAGCACCCGCTAGGATCCCAGCTAAGGGTAAATATTGAAAGCAAAGCACTATGAAAACGAAAAAATACTATTTTATAGATTACATACCATCAATACATTTTATTACAAAATGACCAACAATACATTTTATCTTTAGTTAAAGGTATACAATTATGTTTAAAATATATTTAGTTGAGGCCACAACAACAACACCTCTCCAATAGACGCGGTTGCGGTCGATCTTCTTCAGCTCATGTCGTGCCGGCGGCCTTTATTTCTGCGCAAATTTGAAGTTATTTGGATTTCATTTCGAGCAGCATGAACTGTCTTACTGCTTTTCAAACGTATCAACCCAAACAAAAGAAAACAAGTTTGGGTGTTGCTTTACTTCTTCTAGGCACCGTGTCACTTCGGAACGTGGGCGATCATGGCTCTCCACAATCCTGGCTTTGTCGATAAACTACATCCAGCAGCAAGGTCTCTGATCGGGAGATTGGAGATTTTCAGAAGTGTGGCATTACCTCTTAATTAATGTTTCCAGGCCCACACTGACCCGGGGTGGTAGCACCCGTTAGGAACCCAGCTATGGGCAAATACTGACAGCAAAAGACTACAATTTTATAGAAAACATACCACCAATATATTTTATTACAAAATGACCCACAATACATTTTATCTTTAGTTAAAGGTATACAATTACGTTTAAAATATATTTAGTTGAAACCATAGAATTGTGTTCAAAATATTTAGATTTCGGCATTAAATAACCCATAGAGATGTTGATATGTCATTAACCAAATTCAACCAAACAACCAACATGAAAAACTCTCTCATGACATTAATCCATATAATCTCCTGCAATTTCTTAAAGAAAGCAAACTGTATTCCAAAATGTAACGTCAACAAAACTACAACATAAAACGCACTGATCACCGCACTTAGTAATTATGTCAACATAACTATCTATCTGCAGAAAAGCTGAGTATCATCTACCATGTACTCAATTGTGAAAGCAGAATAAATAATAAGTGTTTCAGTTCCTATTAATGTTAACTCAAAGTACAAAGTTTGAAGTGCCTGCATGTAAAATATTTGAAATAAAGATTTATACTGAATATTTTTTTCATATTTTCAAAATCCCATATGATATACCCATGGTTAGTAGTGGTGTAACTTTAATTGATGGTTAGTGGTCTAGGGTTAATGGCTGCTGCTGATATTAGGTTTATTACGGGCTGCCGCTGATACTATGTCTATTAAGGGCTGCCACTGATACAATATCTATTAAGGGCTGCTGCTGATATTATGTCTATTAAGGGCTGCCGCCGATCCTATATCTAATAAGGGCTGTTGCTGATACTATGTTTATTAAGGGCTGCCGCTGATACAATATCTAATAAGGGCTGCTGCTGATACTATGTCTATTATGGGCTGCTGCTGATACTATATCTAATAAGGGCTGCTGCTGATATTATGCCTATTAAGGGCTGCTGCTGATACTATGTTTATTATGGTCTGCTGCTGATACTATGTTTATTAACCCTAGAACACTAATCATGGGTGTATAGTACCCAGCGCAAATTTTCCTATTTTTAATTACAATTTGCAGTACCTGATTTTCTTACCTAAATAATGTGTTTTTCAGTTCCTATTAATGTTAACTCAAAGTACAAAGTTTGAAGTGCCTGCATGTAAAATATTTCAAATAAAGATTTATATTTAAATTTTTGTTGATATTTTCAAAATCGGTTATGATATACCCATGGTTAGTAGTGGTGTAACTTTAATTGATGGTTAGTGTTTAAAGGAATTCACCTCAACTATTTTCAAGTCATTTTATTTTTTTTGTAGTCATTTTGTATTTGCAAAACACTGTATGTAAAAAAAACTTACATTAGAGAATTTTTATTTTTGTTATGTCGTTTACATGCTGTAAAATATTATACTTCAACTTCAATTATAAAGTAGTTTTATTTTTGTTCTGTACTTATTTCGTATTTTGCAAAGATATATATATATATATATATATATATATATATATATATATATATATATATATATATATATATATGTGTGTGTGTGTGTGTGTGTGTGTGTGTGCAGGTATGCAGAAAAATAGAAAAGAACACGTTAGGTAAATAATCCGGAGTTCCTTAGTATTTTTGCTTTTATTTTTAAAAAGACAGTGCTCCATACAGAAGTAGAGCTTATATTATAATATTTAAAAAAAAATATGATTCCTTCGCTAGATAAGAGTTCTCATGTTTCAAATGCGAGAGCCGAGACCCTAAAAAAACAAATTGTAATCCATTTCAACATGTTTGTGAAAGAAATAGCCATTTGAATAAACAAATAAATAAAGAGATTAATAGACAGATAATAATGAAACAGAATCCTCTCGATATTTCAAAAATTATATTGAGGGTCTCGGCTCTCGCTTTTGAAACATGAGAACTCTTATGTAGCGAAGGAATCATATTTAAAAAAAATATTATAATATATATATATATATATATATATATATATATATTTGATGTACATTTCATTGAATACGACAGACAAGGTGCTTTTATTTATTTTTTTATACAATTTCTCATGCAATCTATTTTTTTTCTTTTCGGATAATAAATTATATAAAAACAGTCCGAATGTTCTTTTTATCCGAGGGCTTTCGGCTATACATTTAGCCATTTTCAAGGATTAAATATTTTAACTGTTAAATAAGAAATAGTTTGTTGCATGTACGTTTTCTAAAATGTTTTCATTTTTCAAAACACAGTCAAGTTATTGTGTCCATGTTCATAGTTAACATTCTTATTACTATAAAAACAAAAAAAAACAACACTTAATAATATTAAATTTGAACATAGGACATAATATCTGGCATCTCGTCAAGAGTCACTTTCTCACAGACGCGATCTCGCTTCCCTCTGTCATTTCTACAAATACTTTCAATGAAATGTGCATATATATATATATATATATATATATATATATATATATATATATATATATATATATATATATATATATATATGATAGAAATTGTAAGGAGGATTTGATAATTATAATTAAGTAATTAATTGAGTCTGAAAGAAACCTCAGCAGAAAGCACTGGACGGCCGTTTCGTCCTGTATTTGGGACTCATCAGCAGTGCGCATCCACTACCGAGAATTGTAACCCTGACAGGTTGTCAAGCAAACACCATACCAACTGTTCCAACGGGCCTCGGTGACGAAGAGATAGCAAATCAGACTCAGTATAGCGCCGCTCGCTCACATATTCCGTGGTGGAACTCAACTGAAGTTCTCTGTAACCATAGAACTGTGCCCCCGCCCCGAGGAGCCACGACTACTATCACCAAGCCGCTCAAACTGAAGCATTAGAAGCCGGATCCAGCAATGATATACATATGCTAGAAATTGTAAGAGGATTTGATAATTATAATTAAGTAATTCACTGAGTCTGAAATATAGGACGAAACGGCCGTCCAGTGCTTTCTGCATTCTGTTGAGGTTTCTTTCAGACTCAATGAATTACTAAATCATATATATATATATATATATATATATATATATATATATATATATATATGTAATATATTTATATATGTAAAAAGTCTTACATTATAGTATATTTATTTTTAAAAAAGCGGTGTCATGAAAAATCTGTCCTTTGACAGGGTGTGTAATCGATTTCTATTTTTTCCTAAGATTAGGTCGTTTGCAATGAATGTGCAGTAATATGAATCTATTTTCGGCGTGTATGATGAAATTTGTTTGGCCTTGAAAAATATTCCGTCATCCGTGATTGCATCAGGTTTTTATGACGCCCAGACACTATTGTCTCGACTGTCGATTAGTTGTCCTACGTCCATTGTCTGCGATGGACGTTACTCCAAGGAAGCGTACGAAAATTGTAACGTTGCACGAACACAATGGCAAGATTTACCAGTGAGCAAACCAAAGTACTATAGACTGGCCGGAAACTCTCTTGATTTAAATCCAATTGAGAATCAGTGGTCAATCTGCAAGGAACGCCTTCGTGGAATGGACATACAAAGTACTAACATGTGCACTGGGTCATATTTCATTGGAAAATACGGAAAAAAGTAAATAATACTTGAATTATTCGTTTTGTTTCAATTAATTTGTACAAGGGTGTAGGCGATAATAGCTCTCCACATCTTCCTGTATAATTAATTTGCACAAGGGTGAAGCAGATGTGTTCATTTAATATGAATAAGAGAGATTAAATGTTGTCTTTTCATTAAAAGGCTGGAGGGTAATATTATAAAAGAACTGTCCTTTCCAATAAAGGATAGTCGGTCATCTTATTTATTGTAAATGCTCAGACATTTTTCATTTCGAAAATTCTTATTTTATTTATTTACTCCCACCTCAATAGTAAACCCGGCATCGCTGACAAAACTAACCTGGCCGTTGGTCTCGAAAAGGACCTCCAATCTGTGGTTGACTGGGGCAGGTATTCGCTTGGAAACCTTAATGCCTCCAAAACGAGACTGCAATAATTTACCCATCGTAGAGAACCCTCGCTGTCTCCTATCAGAATGGCTGATACTCAACTCCACGAGACCGTCTCTCTGCACCTGCTTCGTATCACGGTTTCCACTGACCTGGGGTGGATTGAATCATTGAATCAATAGCTTCATCTACCGCAAGGAAAGTTGGTTCTTTGTGTCGTACCAGAGTCCATCCTTCAAATCTACAAATCAACCATTCGTCCTTGCATTGAATACTGCTGCCATATATGGTCTAGTACCCCGCTGTTCATATCGAGGTCTTCGACAAAATCCAAAGACGGATATGCAATATGATAGGTCCTAATCTGGCATCTACAGTCACTTTCTCACAGACGGGATGTAGCTTCCCTCTGTCTTTTCTACAAATACTTTCATGACAACTGCACTGACGGGCTATTTTCACTGGTACCCCAAATGTATGAATTTAATTGTGCTACGAGTTTGGCATCCCGGTCCCACCCTTTCACTGTCGAAACGGTTAAATATAACCGCTTCTTCTACTCCAACAGCTTCTATTTTCGCACTCCCTGCCAGTGGAACTCCCTTCCTCCTACTTGCTTCCCTGATAGCTATAATCTTCAAATATTCAAATGTAATGTCAATCGACATCTTCTGATGCCTTGGTTTTGATCCCCGTCTTTCTCTATATCCTTTCCTCAAACACCCCTCTTTACTCTTGCTGCCCCTCTCTGTAACCCATTTAGTGCTAGTGGCACTCCCGCCTTGTTTGGGATGATATGCTTAGAAATGTCTTTTAATCATTTACGAAATATCTTTTAATTTAATCAGTAATTAATTCATAACTATAAACGTAACTTTTGAAGTCACCATTGCAAGACCTTCGTCTGTTGCTCCTCAGTGTCCACTTTGGACCATTGAATGCGATGTTGTGCGCAAACTTTGAACGTTGGATTTCCATCAGACCGAGTCTTTCATTGGTGAAATGCAGCCAATCAAAGCACAGTTTGGAGAATCGATATTTTCATCATTAAAATTCATCAGATCTCGCGCCAAATCGCGCGAACAAAGAAAAAGAGAATGGACGATATTTTGCGAGATCGGCGAGAAAGAGAAACGCCATTTGGACAGAAGATGCAGAACAAATGAACCGGTCCTCAACAAACGCCTGAGGCCCACACCGTTTTGGAAATAAATGAAGGAATCAGCACATATGCAAGGTCACAAAAATCTCCTGAGCTGACCAAGCATAGAAATGAATACAACATGGGAACCAGTAATAAGGAGTGCAAGAGAAAAGCGATAATAACAACAAAATTTGCAATATGATCATTGGTAAAAAATAGTTGCTGAAGACAGTAGGTTTATAATACCCAGAAATACACGCAGATGCCACAGTGGATAAAGGCGTTAGTTAGATCCAGTGACAGGACCCAAAGAGTGTGAGTTCAATACCCGGGTAAGGCAGTGGAGAACCTTTGGAGAGAAAGTAACAGGAGATAACTGACATCCATTAGACATGGCACGTGGAACTAGAACAGTCCACCCCAACGAGAGAAATAAAGGGTTCAGTTTGACAGTCCAACCACCTGAAGAAGGCCGGAGCGTACAACTGCCGAAACGCTGTGATAAACATGGAGACAAAGATGGGGACAATAGTCCGAATATTGTAAACAGTGTACCTAATACCTCATCTCAGAAATATAGACAGATACTGAAGGGCCGAAACGTTGTGATAAATATGGCGACAAAGATGAGGACAATAGTCCGAATAATGTAAATAGTGTACAAAATACCTGATCTCAGAAATATAGGCAGATACTGAAGGGCCGAAACGTTCTAATATTATGGCGACAAAAATGAGGACAATAGTCAGAATAATGTAAATAGTGTACATAATACCTCATCTCAGAAATATAGACAGATACTGAAGGGCTGAAACGTTGTAATAAATATGGCGACGAAGATGAGGACAATAGTCCGAATAATGTAAATAGTGTACATAATATCTCATCTCAGAAATATAGAGAGATACTGAAAGGCCGAAAGGCTGTAATATCATGGCGACAAAGATGAGGACAATAGTCCGAATAATGTAAATAGTGTACATAATACCTCATCTCAGAAATATATACAGATACTGAAGGGCTGAAACGTTGTAATAAATATGGCGACAAAGATGAGGACAATAGTCCGAATAATGTAAATAGTGTACATAATACCTCATCTCAGAAATATATACAGATACTGAAGGGCCGAAGCGTTGTAATAAATATGGCGACAAAAATGAGGACAATAGTCCGAATAATGTAAATAGTGCAAATGAAGTCGTCAATTTGCTACAAGTACCCTTCTGATTCACAGGAAGATTATAATAATTTTATGCTTTGGAATACCGAGACACACCAACGGTAATTGAGGAATTATAATTATTACATAATTATATAATAATTATTATATAATGATATACATTATTATATAATTATAATTATACATCCGTTCGGATTCGTTTAGTCCTAGACGCCATAAAATTAATCTTATAACGGCAATAGTTCATTGGGCTATATTGATCAGTTCTCCGAATAAGTTAGAACAGGAATTAGAATTTATTAAGAAAATATTTTGTGGTAATGGCTGTTCTCTGGACGTGCTAATATTTAGAATCAACGCTAATTTAATGCATTTCTATAAATAATGAAAAAAAAAACAACAACTTTTGGTCCCAAAAATTCCCTGTATATCTTAGATTGGTGAGGTGTGTGTGTGAGATTTTCCAAGCAAATTTTACCAGCATCAGGCAATGTTATTTTTCTGCCAAGTCCTGCATTATGTTCTCCTCGAAGTCTATTCTGAAATCAATTCGTGAAGATGGCCTACTTGTCTTTCGAACAAGATCCGTAATTTACTAATTGTCGGTGTGAAGCTAACTATAGAGAAAGGACGACTTATTTTCTAGAGAATTCCCCAACATGTACAGACGTGTGTTAGAAAAAGATCAATTGGATAATTCTCTTAAGAATTCAGTCATATCCGGATTTGCAATCTAAGAACGCCATATTAGAACCAGGGACTATGCATCATCTTTCCGTGAAGGATCAAGTTCTCAGTTTTGAGTGAATCACTTTCCGACTATTCCTTAAAAGTTCTCGAGACACAATGTATATTAAATCAAGGCAACCATCCTTATGCAAACAAAAGGATTTTGTTGCGTGATCAGTCTATTGATATACGTGTCAGCATATAATTGATATATTTCCTTTATATTGTTCCCTTTTTGGTCAGTGTACACAATAGAGGAGACATGGTGGAGTAATGGATAGCGGCTCGGGTTGAGGAATCCCCCAGCTATAGACAGACCTGGTTCAGTATCCTTCGATGGCAACTGGTCTACCGCAGAAAGAAATGGAAACCTGCTTCGGGGGAAAAATAATCTGCCTCGTTAGTCATGTATCACGCATGGCACGGTGGAGTAATGCGCAGCGGATCGGATTGAGGAATCGGAGAGCCGAGTTCGAATTCCAGTCGAATCCATTACATTCACTTACGTGCTAATTACGTTGGTAATCCTCATTTTCTATGGGTATGAATCCTCATCATCTATGGATAAATAGCAGGGTAGACCGGGTTCTATAGCCTTAAATGGCAACTGGTCTACCGCATAAAAAAAATGGCAACCTTCTGTGGGAAAAAAATCTGCCTCGTCAGTCATGTATCTAAAGATACATGATCGCCTAAGTATCATGGCACAGATTATACAATATTTTAATTTCCTCGTGGCCGGACATTTGGCCGACAGACTTTTAGCCGACGGACATTTGACCGAGAGACATTTGACCAACGGACATTTGACCGAGAGACATTTGGCCGAGAGACATTTAGCTGAACGGACATTTGTCCGGGAGACATTTGTCCGGGAGACATTTGTCCGGGAGACATTTGTCCGGGAGACATTTGGCCGAACGGACATTTGGCTGAAAGACATTTGGCCGACGGACATTTGGCCGAGAGACATTTAGCTGAACAGACATTTGGCTGGGAGACATTTGGCCGAACGGACATTTGGCCAAACAGACATTTGGCCGAGAGACATTTGTCCTAGAGACATTTGGTCGACGAGCATTTGGCAGAGAGACATTTCGCCGACGGACATTTGGCCGAACGGAGATTTGGCCGAACGGACATTTGGCCGGGAAACATTTCGCCGACGGACATTTTGCCGAGAGACATTTGGGCGACGGACATTTGGCTGAGGTTCATTTCACCGAAAAAGTACAAGTAAAAAGAGTAACAAGCAATACTTGAAGTATTTTAATTAGCAGTATTATAAGGTAGAATAGGACTAATAATTACCACTGAATTTCAAGTGATTAAATTACTAAATCTAAATTAAAAGTTAAAAGTTTTCTTATTTCAATATTTGTTTATTGAAATTTAATTTCGTATTTAACAGTAAGATCAAATCTAGTTCATCCCTTTAAGATAATGATTATTGAAAGCGAAATTGGAAGATATTTCATATCGTAAAAGCTTAAGATTTTTGTTGCAGTAAAATGTGTTTTTTCTCAAAATACTTATCATCTTCCGGTAATATTTGAAGTAAAATATAAGGTATATAGAATAGATTTAGAAAAGCCTGTAAAAAAGTAAAAAAGAAAAATTATAAATGAATACAGTAAATAAATATATATATATGTAGCACATTACGATAAAGAGTGTAAGTATGCCACTACATTTTCGGCTAAATGTCCGTCGACCAAATGTCGAGTACTGATGAGTGTGGAGCGATAACCGGTTAGTCTATTTTAGAATATTTTTTAATAGTTTCAGTTTTTCCTTTCGTATTGACAACTATTCTAGTTAAAGTTGTTTTCTTGTCTCGTTTAATTATATCCGTATTGCATTAATAAAATTATTGCATGTGCAATGTTTTTCCATCCAATTAATTTTATTTTTATAAATAAGTACATTTTTCAGGTTCAATGTATTTTAAGTCCAACCTTGATACTGAACAGTATAAATAAATAACCTATCGTAATCTCTATCTATAAAAGGCAGGATGTGTGTGTTTGTGTGTGTGTGTGTGTGTGTGTGTGTGTGTGTGTGTAACGAATGCTCGACCGCAATTTTTGACGGATTTACACCACAACTTACATGCACATGCTCCAAGTTAGTGAGAAGGCAAAGACCGACATTGCATTTCCCAACTCCCATCGATAGTGGAAATAATCCATTTTTTCATGCTTCTACGACAGTTTTCATGTAGTTTGCGGCCATTTTCAAAGGCGCGATTAGAACGGTTATGAAAGAAAGAAAAAGAAGGAAAGAAACTAAGAAAAAGAAAGAAAGAAAAAGAAAGAAAAAGAAATAAAGTAAAGGAAAGGTAGAAGAAAAAAGAAAAAACGAAAAAAAATTATGAAAAAGAAAGAAAGAAAAATAAATAAAGAAAGAAAGAAAAAGATAGAAAGAAAGAAAATGAAAGAAAAAGATAGAAAGAAAGAAAAAGAAAGAAAAAGAAAGAAAGGCAATAAACGCAAACAAACAAGAAAGATAAAAAAAGAAAAAATGAATGTAAAAAAGGAAAGAAAAAAATGATGCGAATCAGGAATGAAGAAAAATATAGAATAAAAAGCAAAAAAGAAGGAAAGAAAAAAAAACAAGGCAGAAAGAACGAGTGAATAAAGAAAGAAAACGTTGAAAGAAAAATAAAAAATAAATAAAGTCAAGGAAGAAAGAAACAAGAAAAAATAAATAAGAAAAAGCGAAAAAAAGAAAGAAATATATATGAAAAAGAAAGAAAAGAAAGAAATGGAGTAAAAGCAAACAAACAAGAAATATAAAAAAGAAAGAATGAATGAACCAAGCAAAAAGGAAAGAAAAAAATGATGCGAATCAGGGCTGAAGAAGAACATAAAATAAAAAGAAAAAAGAATGAAAAAAAAAACAAGAAAAAAGAACGAATGAATAAAGAAAAAAACTTAGAAAGAAAAAGAAAACAAAAAAGAAAAAGAAAGAGAGACAGAAAAGACAAAATTTGATTGAATAGCAGGAACTTGAGTCTTCTTGGCAAATACGAAGGCAAGGAAGAAAACTTAAAAAGAAAAAGAAAACAAGAAAGTAAAAGAGAAAGAATGAAGGAAGGGAAAAAAGGTTGGAAAAATTTTTTTTTTTTACAGAATGTGAAAAGGCTCATTTAATACCGGGGAACAAATGAGGAGCACCCCCGCCCGTCACACTCACCCACACGGCCTCTCTAAAACTCCAATGCCTTACCCATCATCTCTATCCGTTTTAAATGCCGTATCGCCTAATGAAAGCGGCGTCAAAATGAGTAAGCAGAGGTTTGCTTAGTAGGCGCCACCCAGAAAAAAAAACAAAAAAACGCAGGCGAATCCTCCTCTCCCTAACTTCCCGCTCGACTTTCTAATCATTCTATTCCTACCAAGCAAGCGATCGCACGTGATGCTTACCACGGAACACAACAACCTGCGCAGGAAGGCGGTCAGCAAGTCTGAACAGAGCGACCCACTAGCCAAAGCCGTCGTGATTGCTTCATGTCACAACCGGTTGAGACTGGTCAGTGAGCTGTGCTGTTCAATTCGGCCTAGGTATTTATTAGTTCTCTTACGCACCATCTCCGTTCCTATACTTTGTAGCCCTAAGCAATATAGCGATTTTCCAAGCTTAGCTCAGATGTGGTTCACGGCCGAAAGTAGGAGGCACCCAGTGAGGATCGAACTCACTACTCAGACGTAATTTTTCTAGTGAGACAGACTTGCTAACCTCGAGATGCCCAAATGATTTTCTAAGCGTAGCTTAGATGTGGCACAAGGCCGAAAGTATGGGGCACTCACTGCTCAGTCGTAATTGTTCCAGCGAAAAGCTAGTTAACCATTACACCACCTCGATGTGTCCAAAGTTCTTATGTATTTTCTATCCGCGGTTTTAGTTATACGCGTAGAGAGTGGGTCTGAGAATATGACTTGTGGATATGAAGCACTACTTTATAGTGATTTTCCAAGCATAACTTATATGTGGCACAAGGCCCAAAATAGGAGACACCCAGTGAGGATCGAACTCATTTCTCAGTCGTAATTGTTCTACCGAGACATGCTTGCTAACCGTTACATCGCCTCGAGGTACCCATATGATTTTCCAAGCTTAGCTTAGATGTGGCACAAGGCCGAAAGTATGGGGCACCCAGTGAGGATCGAATATATATTTCCTTACTATCCTTCCGAGTCGCTGTTCTGTCATCCATTTACATGGCTCTCCACAACGTCCTATCCTTTGTAGCTCTAAGCAATGTTTGACCGCTTACTATCCCTCTCAGTCCATAAACTGCCGTTCATTTACATGGCTCTCCACAACTTCCTATTCTCTATAGCTCTAAACAATGTTTATTCCCTTACTATACCTCCCAGTCTCTGTTCTGTTATCCATTTACACAGCTCTCCACAACTTCCTATACTTTGTAGTTCTAAGCAATGTTTGTCCCATTACTATCCCTACCAGACCCTGTTCTTCCATCCATGGGTCTCCACAACTTCCTATCCTTTGTAGCTCTAAGCAATGTTTGTCCCCTTACTATCCCTACCAGACCCTGTTCTTCCATCCATGGGTCTCCACAACTTCCTATTCTTTGTAGTTCTAAACAATGTTTTCTCTTTACTATCTCTATCAGTCCCTGTTCTGTCATCCATTTATATGGCTCTTCCCGACTTCCTATCCTTTGTAGCTCTAAGCAATGTTTGTCCCCTTAGTATCCCTCTCGGCCCTTGTTCTGCAATCCATTGACCCTCGCAGGTTAGGTAGGTTACTCGCTACTTTCCTTCTGTCCTTTTTGCCTTCAATATCTCATGTGAGTGTCAAATTCTCTAAGCACTGTTTTCTCATATGTCCTAGGAATTATCAAGGACCCATTTCTAATTCTTCGTGTGTGCGTTCTTTTGGTTCTCATTTTTTAAAAACATTCCTGATTGCTCTCACAATTTTTCCGTTCAGAGTATTCTCAGCATCCTTCTGTAGATCTGCATCTGTTGACTCGTCTCCTTTTCATCTGTGTTGTCGGAGCATTCACTGCGATATGGGATGATTGATATTAAATAGCAGTTTAGCACTCTTTTCTTTGTCTCTTCTTTTATTATTTTTTTTCCTTCCCAAGTAAGGCAATAAAGCCACTAGGACTCAAGCGATTGTTAGAGAATGTGAGAAAAAACTGCTGTTAAGGAGAGAGAACAAGAAAAGAATAAGAATTAAGAAAACAGAAAATAGCGATTAACATTGCATTTAAATTTTTGAGGATGAAATCTGACTGGGAATCATGTAGAGAGTTCCACAAGTGAGAAGTGCGAGAGAAGAAACTGTTAGCATAGAACTTACGGTTACATCTAGCCATTTCAACTGTAAAATGGCGAGACCTTGCTGCCAGTCTAATACCGTGCTTAAATTCATAAAGTCTTGGCACGATAGAGAAATGTTCATCAGAAGAATTACTATGAAAGTATCTATAGAAAAGGCAGAGTGGAACTACGTTATGGCAGCGGGGAAGTGACTGATATTATATTACTTCAAATCCAGGCCTCTTCTGAGGCAAGAAGAAAAAATAGACCCTTAACTGTAGAAATAAAGAATGCATGGTTGTCAGCAAAAGAGACAACTCGTAGGTAAAACTTACACAGCGGGGACGTCAACATTCTCCAGTATCCACTTCGATAAAGGAGGACCGATAGAAGATAGAACTTCAGTACTGCATCATCCACCGCAAGGAAAGTTGGCTCCCTGTGCTGAGCCAGGAAATTTTTCTCCCCGGAATCGATACTCCAAATCTATAAAACGACCATTCGCCCTTGCATGGAGTATTGCTGCCATATATGGTCTGGAGCCCCTGCTGTTTGGCTCAGGGTTCTTGATAAGATCCACAGACGGATATGCAATGTAATTGGCCCAGGTCTGTCATCTCGTCTGCAGTCGCTCTCTCACGGACGCGACGTTGCCTCGCTCTGTCTTTTTTACAAATACTTTCACGGTAATTGCTACGAGGAGCTGCTTTCGCTGGTTCCTAGGCCTCATGAATTTAAACGCTCTACGAGGCTGGCATCCCGTTCCCATCCCTTCACCGTTGAAACTGTTAGATGTAGACGTCTCTTCTACTCCAATAGCTTCATGTCTCGCACATCTCGCCTGTGGAACTCCCTTCCTTATTCCTGTTTCCCTGACAAATACAATCTCCAACTATTTAAATGTAACGTCAATCGACATCTCCAGTTGCTTTGATCTATTCACTTCGCTTCTCCACATCCTTTCACCTTTCATTCCTATCTGATCTCGCTCCAAATCTTCTGTAACCCCCTGCCTTGATCGATCGACTATCTTTCTCCACATCCTCTCCTTTACCACTCCTATCTGCTCTTCCTCCAAACCTTCTGTAACCCCTTGCGTGCTAGTGGCTTCCAGCCTTGCTTGTGGTGATAAGCTTAAAAAAATAAACAAAAAAAAAAACTCATTTCCTATTTCTTAATAATTTCTTTAGTTTCTGAAATGCATCTTTTGCTATTCCAATGCGACTTTAAATTTCGGTGTCAAATTTTCCTTCACCTTCCCAGATTTTTATATCTAAAAATAATAACAACACTAAAATCTAATCTTCCAATCGTGTCGCTACAGCACACCCATCCAGTATCGCACACAGAACCTTGCCTTTAAGGTTTCAAGGCCGTTAAGTGTGCATGGATCTTCAAGATTGGATGCAAACTAGATGATGATCCCTAGTTTTTTATTGCTCGCATTGGTAGTTGGAATCACCATCGGTGGCATATTCCCCTTTCTGAAAGTTGACTCTACAGCTACCAACAGCTGTTCGGAGGCGATTCAGGCGATACCAGAAGGGTCAGGCATCACTGGAGCCAGTAGGGAGGGAATCTTTAGAGCAGAGAGAGAGAGAGAGAGAGAGAGAGAGAGAGAGAGAGAGAGAGAGAGAGAGAGAGAGAGAGAGAGAGCCTGTGTTCCACATTGTTAAGGTGGCTGCATCACAGGGACAGACGCTGACTACGAACTCTGTTATTCATTGGTTCGACTGAGTGCAAAAAGATTTGTCGTGACTTGAGCCTCTTTGTCATTGTGTTATATAGGGATAAAATGTCGCTACCGACACCGGAGTTTGAACACAGATCACCAGAGAGCAAACACAGGCGATCCCATTTTGTATAAGTAGATCACGTGATCGCAAAGGAAATGTACATATGGGAATTAGCGTGCCGTCTAATTGATCACTATTTCTACACTATCCTCTATTACTATACGGATCACTATTTCTACTCTATTCACTATACTATTTCTCTATACTGATCACTATACAGATTACTATTCGGATCCCTGTTCGGTGGTTACTTTTCGAGTGAGTATTGTCGAGCAAATACTATTAATGCGAATGCTATTCGAAGGCGTCTGACACCAGTATTGTTCAACGGCGTCACTATAGTTGTATCTGCGATTGCAAAGTCTCGACTACAACGAGTATTCGTTGACATCACCTAACATTGTTTCACAGACGTGGAGTGGATGACAAGGATTAATTTCCTGCTTGAACTTCTCGAGATAGAAGTGAACTCTCCTTCTTATTTAAGGGGAAGCAATATCGCTAAGCAAGACACCCAGTGATTGATTTGCAAGAAGTGTTTCAGTCAAGGTCGATTTTCTTTGCGTCTGATGTTCTAATCCACACCGGCGAGGCATATTCTTCTGTGGAGTATCAAGGGGCTAAAAGGTCTGTGGAGAAAATTGGGCCGTTTGGTGTTAGCATCTCTACTTCAGTCACTTTCTCACTCTATCCATGCATTGAATATTGCTACCATATTTGGTCTGGTATTCCTGCTGTACATCTCGAGATTCTTGACAAAATCCAAAGGAGGGTCTGGAATGTAATCGATCCTGACGAGGCATATCGACTTCAATCACTTTCTCATTGACTTATCTCACGTAACATCAACATACAAGTTGCCCAGAAGATCGCCCTACTAGGAACATCCCGTATACTAGGAAAAGTGCTATCAATTGAATGACAATTCTCCTAAAGGGCTAAGGACCATAATTTGGACCCGGCTCTACAGGATACAAAGGAGGAAACACAACATACACAAATAATAATAATAATAATAATAATAATAATAATACAAAAATGTAGCACATGGGAACATCAACAATCCCCGTTGTAGTTGGAGCCCTCGGTTTGGTAGGAAAAGATTCCAGTAGACTATTTGAGGGGATCCCTGAAAGTCCATGCCTTAAAGAAATACAAAAATTTGTTCTCACGAGTACAGCCTACACATTACGAACAGCTTTGTCTATGTAATTTTTTTTTTCGAATGCAAAATGTCATGATGCCATTTCTAAACTTAGGTCGCTGGGCGGGACCCGGAAAAAAATGAGTACATATCAGAAATCAAAGGAAATAAAATAATAATAATAATAATAATAATAATAATTGTGCTTCGTTAGTTTGTTAGTTTGCACGACCGTTACGCTCTGCCAATATTCATAAATAATGGAGTATTCCGTTTTGTCCGCGTAGAAAGACAGAGTATATATCAAAACGCGACTTGGTTTCAAAGAGAGATAGAAGTGTTTAACATTTCTTGTCAATACCTAAAAAATAATGGAGTATTCCGTTTTGATCAAGTGAGAAAACAAAAGAAATCAATTGATTTCAGTGAGAAAATGAAAGAAAGCCGGGAAGATGGAAGTGATTAACGTCTGTTTCAGTGAAATAGAAAAAAAAATTCAGTTTCAAATGTTTGATTTGCACCCACTTCTTAAAATAACGACCAGCATTCATATTTATGATTGTTATTGCAATATTTTTTTGAAATTGTTAATCTCAAATATTTAACAATTCGACGAGGGAATTTCTACGAATATTTATTGTCGTAGAATTCTTCATGAGTTTATTCAATCATTAACTAATGAATTAAGATTAATCAGAAATTTCAAATAGACAACCATCGCCCTGCCAGGAACAACCCATAAATAAGTAATATTCATAGGTAGAAACACTAATAATAGAAATAATGATACTAATATTAATAACAACGACACATAGCATCAGGGTGCCAATACTCGAGGTATAACAATGGCACATAGTATCAGGGTGATAATACGCGCGGTATAACAATGGCAGATATTATCAGGCGCCAATACCCGGGGTATAATAATGGCGCATGGAATCAGGGTGCCAATACTGGAGGTATAACAATGGCACATAGTATCAGGGTGCCAATACTCGAGGTATAACAATGGCACATAGTATCAGGGTGCCTACACTCGAGGTATAATAATGGCGCATGGAATCAGGGTGCCAATACTGGAGGTATAACAATGGCACATAGTATCAGGGTGCCAATACTCGACGTATAACAATGGCACATAGTATCAGGGTGCCAATACTCGACGTATAACAATGGCACATAGTATCAGGGTGCCAATAATCGAGTATAACAATGGGACATAAAATCAGTTTGCCAATACACGAGTTATAACAATGGCACATAGAATCAGGATGCCAATACGTGAGGTATAACAGTGGCATATAATATCTGGGTGGCAATTCTCGAGGTATAACAATGGCGCGTATAATCAGGGTGCAAATACTCGAGGTATAACAATGGCACATAGTATCAGGGTGCCAATATGAGATACAATACTCCGAGTATAAGTTAAGCAGCAAGACCGTCAACATTATACAGCATCCATTGCCATGGGGGATGACCGATATTACATAACAGTTCGGTACCTGTTTCTTTGTTTCCAACGAAACATTTCTGTTTCTTAATACTTTGCTTTGCTTTTGAAAGGCATCTTTCGCTATCCCAATACGCTTTCGAATTTTAATGTTGCACTTCCCGTCCTCCAACTGTCCTTCATCTGTGAGGAGATCGTCCTGCATGGGGTTACTTCCAGCTTATATTCAATGCAACATCCTTGTATATGTTCCGTCATGTGATGCTTCTTGGTGTCCATGCTCTTGAGTCGTAGATCAAGACAGATTCTACCATGGCCTTAAAGCAGTCCCTCTTAACGTTGTCATAGATGGAGAACTTCCAGATGGTGCTCAGACAATCAAGGACATCCCAGGCCTTGCCTTTGATATCTCTCTCTGTTGTCTGGATGTTGCTGCTGAGGTAAACAAATTCCTGGGCGGATTTGATATTGCTGCCGTTTTTCAACTTAATGTATCTTTGTTTATAGCTGACAAATTCTGTTTTGCCATCATCTCCTGAGCTGACCAAGCATAGAAATAAATACAATATGAGAACTAGTAATAAGGAGTGCCAGAGAAAAGCGATAATAAAAACAAAGTTGCAATATGAGCTCTGGTAAGAACATGATGATAACAGCAAAAAATGCAATATGAGCCCTGGTAAAAAAATGTGGCTGAAGACATTAGGATTATAATACCCAGAAATTCATACAAAGATGTCCTCAAGGACACATGGCGCAGTGGATAAAGTCGTTGGTTAGATCCAGTGACAGGACCCAAAGAGTGTGAGTTCAATACCCGGTTAAGGCAGAGGGAAAATTAACAGGAGATAGCGAATAACTGACAGTGAGCGAGATAAGCGTGAGCGTGTTCAGTTCGACATTCCAACCACCTGAAGAGGGCCGGAGAGTACAACGGCCGAAACGTTGTAATAAATATAGCGACAAAGATGAGGACAATAGTCCGAATAATGTAAATAGTGTACATAATACCTCGTCTATATTTCTGAGATGAGGTATTATGTACACTATTTACATTATTCGGACTATTGTCCTCATCTTTGTCGCTATATTTATTACAACGTTTCAGCCTGTAAATAGTGTACATAATACCTCATCTCCGAAATATAGACTGATGTTATTTGATTAGTTCAAACATTTTAAGGTTAAGCACTTCGAACTTTGCGACAACGTTGTGGAGGAACGGTCAGATTGGAATAGATGATTGCAACGTTACCGTACAGTCGCCACAATGTCACATATCCTCGACCCCTCACAACAATCTGAAGCATTAAAATAGCTTTTCGGGTTGGCTGTCTGTTGCGATCAAGCTAGAGGTTAAATAGTAGGGTAAACAGCGGTCATTCTAAAAAGACTACTCTGAATATAAAAGGTCAATGAAAATCAAGACAGGAACAAATATATATATATATATATATATATATATATATATATATATATATATATAAAAGTAAACATTGAAGTCAAAACTCAGAGGCGACAGGCAGTTTCATGCTAGACGCAATCGTCAGGCCGCGTGTGTTGGATTTCTTTTACGAACGCTCTATCTCTGGTATTGAGCACTTTATCCCATAAATGTAGCACACTTTAAAACTATATTTCTGCATATATATATATATATATATATATATATATATATATATATATATATATATATATATATATATAATATAAAGAGAGAGAGAGAGAGAGAGAGAGAGACGAAAAGAATTAAATAGATTGATAGGTTCGAACAGATAGATTTATTCTCCTAGTGCAAGACCCAAGAGCAACTCAAGGTAGAGGATTGTAGGATAGGTGATGGTTGACCCTAGGCGAAGAGGTTAATTTTTTTGTGACTGGGAAAGCCTCCTCTAGAGAGTTTATTCGACAAAGTTGCGGATACAAACAAAATGAGATTAGATAGATAGATAGGAACAGACTGAGATAGATAGATAGATAGATAGATAGATAGATAGATAGATAGATAGATAGATAGATAGATAGATAGATAGATCGATCGATCGATAGATAGATAGATAGATAGATAGATATGAACAGGCTGGGACAGATAGATAGATAGATAGATAGATAGATAGATAGATAGATGGATCAGGCATATATAGATAGATAGATAGATAGATAGATAGATAGATTGGATCAGGCATAGATAGATAAGTAGATAGATCGATAGATAAATAGATTGGATTAGGCATAGATAGATAGATAGATTGGATCAGACATAGATAGATAGATAGATAGATAGATAGATAGATAGATTGGATCAGGCATAGATAGATAGATAGATAGATAGATAGATTGGATCAGTCATAGATAGATAGACCTATAGATAGATAGATTGGATCAGGCATAGATAGATAGATAGATAGATAGATAGATAGATAGATAGATAGATTGTATCAGGCATAGATAGATATATATATATATAGATAGATAGATAGATAGATTGATTGATATGAACAGACTGGTTGAGATAACTTGATAGTGTATCTCGTAGCTTAATATCCCACTACAATAATAGCAATCATTTAGTTATATTTTGCCATTCAATTTCTATATAACGCCTTCACAAAGACATTATATAGTAATTTAATATCATAATAATGGTAAAAATTTAAAAACTTCTTACATATGCGTCTTCTTAACATTTGTAAGGAAACAATTTTTTCACGCACTTCCTTAATTAACATAGATTTTAATTAACATTATATTCCAAATATTAAGTGTATAAACAAACATGGCTGACTTTTAAGAATTCCAAAGCAAATTAATAACTTTGTTGTTATATGTCAAAATGGTAATGTGTTAGCAAGTGCGCTTTGCTTTTTTAAATGGGGTGTGCCTATTTGTGTGAGATTAGAGAAAATTGGATCAAAGAGTCTTGAAACCGCCCTTACTTGAAATAAAATATCTTCTTTTCAAAAATCAATTGGTCTCCATGTAGCTTTTGTAAATTTGTCTTAAAAACTAAAATGTTTTTTTTTAAAAATCTCCATTGGTCATTAAACAACACAAAACGTGTAGCTTTTCTATGTTTGCCTTGAAAGCTGAATCGTTTTCTTTAATTGTAGTAGAGCTTTTTGAACTGGAGCAGACATTATCCCTTGTTTCCGGTTTAGGACTGGGTTTCCGGTTCCTTCTAAAGACAGCTTTAACTCTATACTGCTAATATATCCGCCTAGAACTCTGAACTTGCTACTTATTTACTATTTTTTCTTCAATAGGAGTAGATAGGTTCGTCTATCGTTCGGCTCACAGTTCCTCCCAGGTCATTTGAACAGGAGTAGACGTTTAGTCCTTGTTTTCTGTTTAGGATTGGGTTTCCGGTTCTTTCTAGAATATTTTCCTTTTATTCCGCTTCCGGTGTCCACTCTTACGGCTTGGTGGCATTATCACCTTACTTGCGGTGATACTTCTTACTCTGTAACCCTCTATATCGAGTGGCTCCTGGGCCTTGTACAGGGTGAAAATCTTTGTAAATATCAACTGGTTCTTCAAAAACCTAAAAGGTTTAGCTTTTTTAAGTTTGTCTTAAAAACTGAAATATTTTTAATTCCAAATACCAATTGGTCCCCATAAAACCTAAAAGCGTTAGTGAGTTTGTCTTTCTTTAAAAGAAAAGAAGGACAAGGCGTAGAAAGAGAGAGGTAATAAAACAGAAAGAAAGAAAGGTAGCAAGAAAGAAAGAAAGAAAGAAAGAAAGAAAGAAAGAACGGTAGACGGAAAGAAAGACAGAAGGGAGAGTAAGAGGACAAAAGAAAGAAAACGTAAGGAGAAAACGGTGGAACAAAGAAAAGGAGGACAAAGCGTAGAAACAGAGAGGCAATAGAAAGAAAGAAAGAAAGAAAGAAAGAAAGAAAGAAAGAAAGAAAAAGAGAATATATAGGCGTATAAAAAAAAAAGAAAGAAGAAGAAAAGAAAACCATGGTAAGAAGGAAAGAGTAACAGATATGGGAATAAAGCAAAATCTGGGATTTCCCACCGGAGCTAAAGTTCTGAGCTCAAGTTCAGATAAAAATCAGGAATTGGGATGCTGATTTTCAAGGCAAGCAGACTCTCGCCACTTAAAACGTGTCGAAATAGAGCGTGAAAAGATAACGATTAATGAATAACTAAAAGAAAAGAAAAAGTACGACTGTACAGGATGCGATTGGTAAATTGTCGCTATTTTATATTTTTAATTATATATATATATATATATGTATATATATATATATATATATATATATATATATATATATATATATATATATATATGTATATATATATATATATATATATATATATATATATATATATATATATATATATATATATATGTATATATCGTGCGATGGGTAAATTGTGGCTATTTTATATTTTTAATTTCGCGCATGCGCGTTGTTTGTTTTTGATTTTGTCGACTGCACAGTATATAAGGGTGAGTTGTGCAACATCTGTGAGGAAAAGTGTACCACGGTACAATTCACTCCGCCAGAAATTTGGAAACGGCATGCTGTACTGCTTGGCATTCGTGTCAATCTGAGGACAGTGCGCTTTATTCGGAAAGAGTTGGATGAGTCTAATGGTGATCACGAAGGTACGGCATCCAGGAAAAATCACTGTGATCGTTCTGACAAGAAAAGAACTTCCGAATTTGTTGGTGAGGGCCTCAGATTCAACACGGGGGCCTACATCAAGTGTCTTGAGGAGGTAGTGCTTCCCTGGGGCAAGACCCTATGTCTGGCAACAGAACTCTGCAACAAGCCACACATGCAGGAGAGCCCAGTCACCAACATCACTCCTTACGTCTTATCACCTAACCCCCAGACCGCAACCCCCTTAATTATTATGTGTGGGGTGCAGTTGAGCGAGAGATCAAAAAAGCCCCATGTAACCTCAAAGATAAACTGAAAGCAAGGACTATGTCAGCATTTACCAACTTAAACAAGGAGACCGCCCAGAAGAGTTGCAGAAGATTCCTAAGTTGTCTGGAAGGCCGGGGTTGAAGCCAATGTCGATTTTATTGAATAAATTTACTCATTGGTATTTCAAGATATTTTTGTGTAATTTTGGTAAATATATATGTTAAATTAGATATCAGTATTACTTTCATTTCTTGCGTAATTTAGACGACAATTTATCCATCGCACCCTTTGTTATTTATTTACTGTTAACACTAACATCAAGGTTAGGATGACTGGAAAGAGCTATAACAGCTAATGGACTTGAGAAAATTATTTAAAAAGATTTTATAAATCTCAACCGGTCAATGGATACCAAATGTTTCGTTAATAAGGAAACAGATATTACAATTACATTGTTTGTTTGTTTCTTTCTTTCTGTCTTTAATTCACATTCTTTTAGTTTCTGGTCATCTCGCTGTTTTTCTTCGTCTTTCTTTTTTATGTTTCACTCACTTGCTACTTTTCTTTTTTTCTTTTTTCTTTTCTTTCTCTTTTTTTCTTTCTTTCTTTCTCTCAAACTCTTTCAAAGTATTTTTTCTGTTTCGCTATCTTTTTACATCTTTCTTTCTTTCATTCACCATCTACTTTTCTTTCCTTTTTCCATTTCTTTCTTTCTTTCTTTCTTTCTATTTACACGTTCTTTCTTTTATCATTTCATTCCCTTTATCTTTCTGTCACACTATTTCTCTTTCGGCCTCTCTCACTAACTTTCTTTCTTTTACTCTTTCTCTCTGTCAGTTTATACCTCTTTCTTTCTTTCTTTCTTTTTTTCTTTCTTTCTTTCTTTCTCTTAATTCTCTTTATGTCTATCTCTTTATCTATTCATACGTTCTTTCTTTTATCATCTATTCTCTTTTTTCTTTCACTCTATTTCTCTTTCCATCTCTCTCACTTTCTTTCTTTTACTCTTTCTCTCCGGCTCTTTATAATTTCTTTCTTTCCTTCTTTCTTTCTTTCTTTCCTTCTTTCTTTCTTTCTTTCTTTCTTTTACAATTTCACTCGTACTGCCTCTCAAGGTTTCTCTCATTCTCTCTTCCACTGACAAGCTAGAGCCCCACACCTCACTCCCTCCATATCACACCATCTTCCTGCTCGCCACTTGTCTCCGAATTAAAAGTCCGGAATAAATTTTGTCGCCTTTCAATGTTTGTTACATTAATTCAGATGATTCGTATCTCTTGAAATTCATTAAATTTCCCCCGACTCGGCTCTTTTTATGGTCGGGACTCTTTTAATTTTGGTCCATGTGAGACGGGGAGGCGGCGGTGGTCTGGTGATTAGCGATACTGAGATGTAATACGAGTGGGAAGTGCTGGTGACACCACTAAGCACAGTCTGAGGAGAAAGAGAGAGAGAGAGAGAGAGAGAGAGAGAGAGAGAGAGAGAGAAAGGAGAGGCAAGCATTGTTAACACTACCAATACGAAAAGCGTTGTATGCAATTTATATTACCATTAAAAACATACTGCTTCCCTGTCCGTCACTCGTGGCAGTTTGCATGGCCGGTACAAGGAGCACGTGGGCTCCGCCCCGAATCTGTGATACGATCCCCCCCACCCGTTCAGCAAAGTAATATTTATATAAGATACAAATTTTATTGTTACCTATGTACAATAATGGATCATATGTAATATAGGTGAACAATTCAACGATGTTGGTTGACTTTGTTTAACGGAATATCAACATCTCTATGGGTCGAAATCTAAATATTCTGAACATAGTTTCATGCCTTCAACTACAGATAAAATATATTGTTGGTCATTTGGCTATAAAACTGATTCTTCATAATTCTGCTTTAAAAAGGTATTGCTGATAATCTTACTATAAATATGTATCGTTGGTAATTATTTTTATATATAAAAATGTATTGGTAGTATTTTACTATAAAAATGTACAAGTGCTAACCCCCAGGTCGGGGTGGAGCTGAGAACAACAGTAATCAAGAGGTAGTTGCATGCTCCTCAAAACTTCGGGATCAGAGGCCTTGCTGCCGGATGTAGTTTATCGTCATACCCAGGACTAACAATTCAACTAGGAAAGGGGAAAATAAACAGAATGTATATAAATGCAAATTGGAGACATTTCATAATTGATCATTCTATCGCAGCAATGTTTTGCTGAAGCTTTAACATCAACTTGAGATTTTTCTTGTTAAAAAATGGACTAATCTTAACCCATTCAACATTATTGACAGAGTGTTTTTCGAGACTTGACATGAACAAAACAAATTCACTCCTGAGTCTTCAGAATGATGTCGAAATCCACGAAATTTTTTCAATCTTTTTACCTGCACAAATGGCAATAGACGGGGGCACATATACATGTATGTATTTGTAAAGGATATATATATATATATATATATATATATATATATATATATATATATATATATATATATATATATAAGAAATAGTTATCTGTGTATATGTGTACAAGTACACATAAAAAGTGTCTATAGTGTGTATATGCATTGGTGTATATATATATATATATATATATATATATATATATATATATATATATATATATATATATGTGAGTGGGAATGTATGTGTGTGCATATATATATATATATATATATATATATATTTTAAGCATTTCACCCCAAGCAAGACTGGAAGCCACTAGCACGCAAGGGGTTACAGAAGATTTGGATCGAGAGCAGATAGGAGTGATAGAGGAAAGGATGTGGAGAAGAATAGTCGATAGATCAAGGCAACTGGAGATGTCGATTGACATTACATTTGAATAGTTGGAGATTATAGTTGTCAGGGAAACAGGAATAAGGAAGGGTGTTCCATAGGCGAGAGGTGCGAGATATGAAGCTATTGGAGTAGAAGAGACGTCTACATTTAACAGTTTCAACAGTGAAAGGGTGAGAGCGAGATGCCAGCCTCGTAGGATGCTTGAATTCATGAAGTCTGGGATCCAGCGAAAGCAGCTCCTCGGGGCAATTACCATGAAAGTATTTGTAAAAAAAGACAGAGAGAGGCGACGGCGCGTCTGTGAGAGAGCGGCTGCAGACGAGATGCCAGATCAGGACCAACCACGTTGCAAATCCGTCTCTGGATATTATCAAGAACCTCGAGACAAACAGTAGGGGCACCAGACCATATATGGCAGCAATACTCCATACAAGGACGAATGGTTTGGCCCTAATGTATATATTATATGTGTATGTATGTGTGTGTGTGTAGGTATATATGAAGTGACATATATACATGTATATGTGTGTAGGGGTATGTATATAAGAAATAGTTGTATATTTGTAGAAGAATGCGTAAGATGGCTCTATATATATATGCGTTTGTATATATATATATATATATATATATATATATATATATATATATATAATATAAACCTAAAGAGCCAAGTGGCTTGAGCACTTTGCGTAGTTATTTTACTCGATTTGGAGATTTTTTTCTTTAGACTCTGAGCTTGGATTCTGGACGATTGTTTTCGCCTCAATTTCATGTTCTTAGTTCTTTCTTTTTTATCCCGTATTTTTCCTTGGGTATTGGTTTGTTCATTTACAAGCCAAAATACCTAAGGTTTTTCCAAGCGAGTACCACTATATATATATATATATATATATATATATATATATGCACATGTATATATGAGTGAGCATGTATGTGTGTACATGTATGTACAGATATACAAAAAAGACTGTAATATATATACATGCCTGTGTGGGTGTCTACGTATATACACATATATGTAGATATGTATATATAATAAAAAAAAAATACTCTAAACATGGGAAATATAAACCGTCTGCCTTCCAAGTTGTATGGCGTTGTTGGCGTCGTGAAAAGAGCGACAGGTGAACCCAACACGAGCCTCTACCTGACTTCCAAGAATTGATCTGTCAACATCACTAATCCGGCATTTCGCAAGTTCGGACGATACCGGATCTATAATAACCGACCTTTACAAATTTGGGTGTGGCTGTCTAGACTCCGTCGTGTATTATGTCGCCATATGCCAATCATGGTCTGCACCTAGCGTGCCTTATCCGCGTTGAGAAGCAGCTACAAAGATTTATTTTCTCGATTAATTTGTATTGTCCTCTCTGTTCAAGACTGTCAATGGATACATCAGCCACGTTATCGATATTGTAAGAGTTGGTAGTTAATTATCTTACGAGAAAATTACACTCACCTGTCCCTATTTACTCTCACAGATTTACGAGGGAAGGATTTTTACTTACATTATTTACATTATTCGGACTGTTATCCTCATCTTCATTTGTCATATTCACAAAGTTTCGGCGGTTGTACGCGCCGGCCTTCTTCAGGGGATTGAAATTTCGAAACGAACCCTTTTATTTCGTTCACCGGGGATAGGTTGTTCTAGTTCCATGTGCCATACCTCTTCCGGACACATAGCCCAGTGGATGAAGACGTTGGTTAGATCCAGTGACTAGATCCAAAGAGTTGTGAGTTCAATACGAGGTGAACCAAAAAACTTGAAGAGTGGAGTTAAAGGGAAATAACTGAGACATCCGGAAGTGACATGACACAAAAATCTTGAAACAATGTATCGTGATTCAATGAAGCAGAAATAAAGAATTCACAACTAAAATAGAAGCCAATGAACCGTTTAATTAACCCGTTCCTTTTTTGGACAACCAATGGTATCTGTGGTTGATCGATTACTTCCGGTATTAAATAAATCCTTTTTTACTCAATATCTTTCCATGTTATAATTTTGTGTTTAATATAGGTTGTTCTAAACAGATGTTCAAACAGAAATGCATTTCGCGTACTTCGTGGGGTTTTTTTTGGTCAACATAATCGACCAACCGAGAATGCTATTGGAAAAATTGATCGTAGATTCAAACAATCGTGGTCGGTGGCACAATTGCGTTCTCGTTTACGCCGTTCAGCTGAAAACATTGCTGCAGTACACGAGAATGTGGCCGAAAATCCAGACACCTCAATTCGCCATCGCGCGCAGGAAACTGCAAGAACTGAAACCTGCTGACCATTTGGAGCACCGTATATTCGCCAATTGCGTGCACGAAAAAAGACAAGCCGATGAAGACTTTTCGCAAAAAATCCTCTTTACTGATGAAGCCCATTTTCATCTTGGTGGATTCGTTAATAAGCAGAACTGTCATATTTGGTCTGATGAAAATCCAAGGAAGATTGTTGAAAAGCCACTGGATCCACAAAAGGGCACTGTTTGGTTTGAATATTTTGCTAGCGGAATCATTGAGCCGTATATTTAAAAATCTTAACGTTCATTTTCGTAATAGGCTTCGATAACTTTAACACGTTGTTTGATAGCTAATCTTTCCATGGTTGAAATTGTCAAAGACTTAAGTTGTTAAATCTGAAAGAAAAAGAAAAAAATCCTTAGACACTTAAACTTAATTCACATTTAAAATCGGTCCAAGTTATTGGAACTCCCAATAAAAGCGTGAAATGGAAATATCGCTCGAAACAAAAAGATCAGTAGCAGAACAACAAAAAACGGTGTTGACAAAGCCAAGTTGAAGCAAGATAATGATTTTAATAGAAAGGTATCTGAGTGCCTCACATGAAAGGCTTGAACAAATAAGACTGTAATCTAATAAATGTAGGAGTACAGGAACTGATGAATTAAACGGTTCACTTTATATGCTTTAGACGTTCAATGGTATCGATGAGTCATTGATCACTCCTGGCATTATATAAACAGCATTTTTCTCAGTATCTTTTCATGTTAAAGATTTTATTCATCAGTTCGACAGATTTTTATCACTTTAAAAGTTATTTTTACTGGATACTCATATTTGAGCAGACGCTCCATTTATTTCTTAAACAGTATATTTGTTAATTTTCATCTCCCGGTCTAAATAGTCGAGAAATCTCACGAAATAAATATATGCGATCTACGGCAGAACTCGAACCGGCTTCCATGTGCGAAGAGGTGTACCGTCGTTAAAACCGACGTGTCTTAACCAACTCAGTCGCGAAGCAGGCTTCGCCGATTACGCAATGTTTAAAACGTGCATTTAAGTTAAATTCTTCTTTTATTAAATTCCTCGAAATTTTAATGTCTGCTTAGTGTCGTAATCAGGGGATTTCGATGTCGTTTTTACTATGAATTTTAACTATTGCATTAACTAGGTCTTCTTTATGAATCCTGGTGGGGAATTTTAGATCAAATCTAAAGGCTTCCAGTTCGGTATCGGATAGCTTTGTATCCGATTCAGGGGTGGCCAACCTTTTGATTCCATGCGCCAATATTTTGTACGATGAATTTAAATGCGCCACACAAACATTCACTTCCTTTCAGTACGCGTTGTAATATGGACATATTTCAAAGTTATAACAAAAAGAAATGGGACAAACACAAATCAAACTTTTAGCACTTTCGCAAAGGACGTGCACTAAATATAAAATCACTGAAATGAATGTGTAGATGTGGCTTAGTTTTTTTCATCAAAAGGATGCAATGCGCCACTTATGACGCATGCGCCACTTATGGCGCATGCGCCACAGGTTGGCCATCCATGAATTGATGAAACTTTGTTGCCAATCTAGTAGTGCGTTTAAATTCAAAATGTCTAGGTATATTTATTTATATTATAATACAAAATATGGCACAAGGCCAAAAATGGTAATGGAGAAAGGAATTTGATCGTATACGATTCCCCACTCCCGCCACCAAAGATAGTCAAACGAGCATAAATAGATCCAATTTAAAAAAAATAAACGAGTTTGTCTGATCATCGCAAAAGCCTGAAATCCAGGATCAGAAACTCATACCCATATAACTTATATATATATATAAAAGCCCACAAACAAAAATACCCTAAAAAAAACAAATATATATATATATATATATATATATATATATATATATTTGTTTTTTTTTTAGGGTATTTTTGTTTGTGGGCTTTTATAGTGCCATATATGTAACCGGGCCTATAATTACCCACAATTTTAAGAAGTTTTAAACTGCCACCTTTGGCATTATTAGCATTGATAAGTTTGTTAATTTTTAAAAAAATGTCTGGTCATTGAGTATTTGCTAGAGTTCTATGTTGTCCGATTTCTTTAAGACGATGAAATCCAGATGATTACGTAGTTCATTATTTACATTATTCGGACTATTGTCCTCATCTTTGTCGACATATTTATTACAACGTTTCGGCCTTTCAGTATCTGTTTATATTTCTGAGATGAGGTATTATGTACATTATTTACATTATTCGGACTATTGTCCTCATCTTTGTCGCCATATTTATTACACAGTTTCAGACTTTCAGTATCTGTCTATATTTCTGTGATGAGGTATTATGTACACTATTTACATTATTCGGACTATTGTCCTCATCTTTGTCGCCATATTTATTAGAATGTTTTGACCTTTCCGTATCTGTCTATATTTCTGAGATGAGGTATTATGTACACTATTTACATTATTGGGACCAATGTCCTCATCTTTGTCGACATATTTATTACAATCTTTCGGCCTTTCAGTATCTGTCTATATTTTTGAGATGAGGTATTATGTACACTATTTACATTATTCGGACTATTGTTCTCATGTTTGTCAACATATGTATTACAACGTTTAGGCCTTTGTACCCTCCGGCCCTCTTCAGGTGATTTGAATGTCGAACTGAACCCTTTATTTCGCTCACTGGGGTAGACTGTTCTAGTTCCACATGACATCTTTAATGGATGTCAGTTATCAGTTATCTCCTGTTAATTTTCCCTCTGAAAGTTCTCCACTGCCTTAACCTGGTATTGAACTCATACTCTTTGGGTCCTGTCACTTTATCCACTGTGCCATGTGTCCTTAGCGGCAATTTGTAGTTGTTTGTTAATATTTTTGAAAAGTCTTTTACTTCTACTCCAATAGCTTCATGTCTCGCACATCTCGCCTGTGGAACTCCCTCCTCTATTACTGTTTCCCTGACAAATACAATCTCCAACTATTTAAGTGTAACGTCAATCGACATCTCCAGTTGCCTTGATCTATCCACTTCCCTTCTCCACATCCTTTCACCTTTCATTCCTATCTGCTCTCGCTCCAAATCTTCTGTAACCCCCTTGCCTTGATCGATCCACTGTCTTTCTCTTTCTCCACATCCTCTCCTTTACCACTCCTATCTGCTCTTCCTCCAACCCTTCTGTAACCCCATGCGTGATAGTGGCCACCGGCCTTGCTTGGGGTGATACGCTTAAAAAAAAAAAACTTCTATCATGCCTATCCTTAACTGTCTCACCCTTTAGTAAATCGCGAAATCTTGTTGCTGTGACCAATTGTTCGCTCGTTTGGTATAACGTCTCAGTTTCAGTTTGTTAAATCAGACGAATATACACCTACGGTAAATATGACCCCAGGTTAAGCAGTTCTTTTAGATTCTTAGTTCACAGAAATATTAATAAATTTGTCCGTTTTCACAGGGAGTGTGATAAATTCTTCATATAGAGTATTTATTTATTTTTTTAATTCTTAGCCGGTGTTGAGTTTCTGACGTATTGATCATTTTTGCAAGTCTGTATGTAATTTTTTCCAGTTGATCAGCAGTAATTTTATGTTTTAGTTTATTGTCTATGTCTTGTTTGCTGCAGTTGAGAATGGGCAATTTGTAGTTGGCTATTTCATTTCGCCTTCTCACAAGACTACATTTAAAATTCCAGGTGTTGATATTCTAGTAACCCGCTGGATCATGTAACCTAAATTGCGTATAATTTGGCAGCATGTTTTCATTGAGACATGTTTTATTCAATAATTTAGACAAGTTTTGACTACCTATTTTCAATTGGACATATTATTTTATTCCGTGAACTTTCGACAAAGCACAATGTCATCATCAGGGTGTTGTTTATTTCAAATATTGTAGTGTTCATCATTTTCGAAGATAAAAAAAGCTGTGTTCATCTGAAAATGAAAATTTTTGAGTTGATTTCAGTACTGTGATTGGCTTGACTAAGGCTTAAGGGAAGGTAACTAAATATGATGATGACGAGAGTTTTTAAGAAATAAGTATTTTAATTCTTAGTACGAACCTCGATATATTAAAATATCTACTGTAAACACACGCACTCATATATATATATATATATATATATATATATATATATATTAAGAAATGGACAAAGTCCGACAATTATTTTATGACATTTTTATGTTTATACATTTTTTATAGATATAAATATTTAAGTAAATGCTCTGTTTATAATAAACAGTATTAACAACATTTACCGGCCTGAATGTCCGAGAAATTTTCATAGAAAATATTCGTCATCTGATAGGAATCGAACCTGTATCCTATACGGAATCGTCATAGAGCCTGGCGTGCTTTACCGATTGAGCCACAGTCGATTTTACTGTTTTTAAATTGCAATTATCCAAGAGTTTCTCTTGTACATTCATATCTGCTCGATGCGTATCCAAATGTAAACAAATGACGTCACACATTATGAAATGGACAACGTATAAACATAAAAAATGTCTTAAAATAATTACCGGAATTTGTTCATTTCATAATGTGTGACGTCATTAGTTTACATTTGGATACGCATCGAGCAAATATGAATGTACGAGAGAAAATTATGGAGTATTGTAGTTTAAAAACAGCAAATTCGACCTTACTAAACGAATGTTCCTCTGTGGCCTAATCGGTTAAGGCACGTCAGGCTATATGACGGTTCCGCATATGATACAGGTTCGAATCCTGTCGGAGGACGCATAATTTCTATGAAAATTTCTCGGACATTCAGGCCGGTAAATGTTGTTAATACTTTTTATTATAAGCAGAGTATTTACTTAAATATTTGTATCTATAAAAAGAACGTATAAACATTAAAAAATGTCATAAAATATATATTAAGAAATGTTTTATTCAATAATTTAAGCAAGTTTTGTCTACTTATTTTCGGCTGGATGCTTTCATATTCACAGACAATTTTTTGGTCTCATTATTAAAGGAAAAGAGACAATCGCCATGTTGATATATACACACACAGTGGGCGGAAACAAATATTCGTATATATATAAGTTTTTAATTTATTATATTTCCAAATAATGAGTAAACATACTTTTCATATAATTAACTGTACACAGAGGCATAACTAAATATACATAGAAAAGAGAAAATCTTTTGATTTGTTATAACTAGATGCCATTTATCCATTTTAGTGGATGAAAAAAGTATTCGTACAATACGAAAAAGAATATCTAATCTTCATTTAATACTTTGCAGAATAGCCATTATTCGCTGCTACAGCAAGTAACCTCTTCTTGGAAGGTGATCGAATGAACTACATTCCCTTGTTCCGCCTAGGCAAACGTTCATAGCAAGAACACGCCATGCGACTTACATAGTAGCAAACCAACTACATTCCCTTCATATTCCATCGGTGAGATGTAAGTTCCACTCGAGCAGATTCTCGCCGTGAACTACTGCCTTGTGCAACAGACTCCCAACAGGATGCTTCCCCCATCACTACAATCTTAACCGGTTCAATGCCAGAGTGAACGGTCATTTTTCGTACGCATAAAACAAAACAGGAAATCTTTTGATTTAATACAAATAAATCCCATTTATTCATTTTAATGGGTGAAAAAAGTATTCGTACAATGCAAAAAAGAATACATAATCTTCAATGAATACTTTGTAGAATCGCCATTATTCACTTCTACAGCAACCAATCTCTTCTTGTAGTTCTCAGTTTAAGGATTTGCCAATTTATTTGGTATTTTGTTCCATTCTTTTTCGCATATGGTCTTCAGATCCGGGATGTTTGTTGGAGCGCTCGATTGGATTTGAATTTTCAAATAATGATTCTCGTTTGGGTTTTAATCTTGGGACTGACTTGGCCATTTCAGGATATTTACATTATTTTTAGCTAGTCATTTCTTGTTAAATTAAAACTTAGTACGAATATACGCTTCCCCCACTACATATATATATATATATATATATATATATATATATATATATATATATATATATAAATAAATGGGTTATTGAAATCAAAATCTTTAGATCCGGGATGTTTGTTGGAGCTCTCGATTGGATTTGAATTTTCAAATAACACTACAGGTTCTCGATTGGGTTTAAATCTGGGGACTGACTTAAAACTGGGGACTGGCCATTTCCAGATATTTACGTTATTTTTAGCAAGCCATTTTGCAGTTTGCTTAGGATCATTATCTTGTTGGAAAATCAAATCAGGAGGAATTTCACGATTTAAATGTAGTTTAAGAATATATATGAAAATGAAAACATGAAGGTGTTCAATAACAGACAGACAGAGGTTACATATTCATTTACAGTGGAGGGGGGGGAACAAAAATTCGTACAAAAACAAATTTTTAATTTATTGTATTTCCAAAGGAATGAATAAACATAATTTTCATATAATTAAATATACACAGATGCATAATAACATAATATGTATAGTAAAAAAGAAAGAATAATTTAACAGAAATAAATTCTATTTATCCATTTTAATGAGTAAAAAAATATTTGTATAATGGAAATTTCAGATTTAAAAATTTTAAATTGCTTTAATAATCTAGATTATTCAAGTGGGACATTGTAGAATTTTTTAATCATGTTATCAATAGTTATTTTTAGCCTAAAAATTACAAACAGATCATTCTGTAAATGATATTCGTGCAAGAAGGTTTTCATCATGACAAGAGGTAAAGAATTGATAAATTCGCAAAAAAGAACTGATTGTTAAGCTCTGGAAAAATGTAAAAGTTACAGGAAAATTTCAGACAACCCGAATATTCAATTTAATACGATTAGTTTATTCATTTACAAAGTAAAAAAAAAAATCGGATCTGTTGAAAACCTAAGAAGAACAGATGCTACACAAAAAAATTTTTGCAAGATCTTCGAGGAAATTAATGCGTCAAATTAGATAAAATCCAATGGTTTATCATCAAGAATTGCAGGATGATTTGCTTTCATCAGGAATCTCTGACACTAAACGGAAATTAATCAATGAAAGTCATAGGAACAATCTAAAGTTAGACTCCCCCTCGGAATAATCCACTGCTGTTGAAAAGACACAGAGATGCCAAGGTTGAAATTCGTTCGTGAACACAACGATAAGTATTGGAAAAGATTATTATGGACAGATGAAACCAAAATTGAGTTGTTTGGGCGTGTTTCTAGAAATCATGTATGGAGGAATGACAGCGATGCCTTCAAACAAAAGAACACAGATCCAACAGTGAAATTTGGTGTTAGCAACATCATACTTTGGGGATGTCTTTTCTCAAAAGATTCTGGCAACATATCAGTACAAGATGGTAGAATGAATGCCGCAACATATCAAAATATTTTGGAGGTAAATTTAATGATTTCGGTTGAAAATGAAGTTCCTCCTGATTAGATCTTTCAGCAAAATAATAATCCTAAGCAAACTGCAAAATCTATAAATACATCTAAAATATCCAGAAATGATAAACCTGATTTAAACCCAATGGAGAATCTGTGAGTCTTTTCTATATCTACATAGTGGTGTGACCTTCCAATCAGTCATTTATATTCACACACATACATACATATATATATATATATATATATATATATATATATATATATATATATATATATATATATGTTTCATTAAATAATATAGATAAGTGTTGTCTATATATTTTATGCAAGTTCTTTTCATATCGTCTGATAAGCTTAATAACATTATCATTAAACAATGAAAGAAAATCACAATATTGATACATATTTTTTAATCCAATCTAAGCTTTCGGCTTACATAAGCCATTATCAAAGATGACAATTACACAATATATTAAGCAATACACGAACAAGAAATTGATGATAGTCTGTTTTTGTTTACATGGATGATTTCCAAGCAACGATAAACACGTGCATATAAGACGCTGAAAGCGAAAATCGCACAACAGCTCATGACGTCACCTATGACCACGCGATAGTGAATCCGATGAGTATTGAGTATGGAAAGCCGTTGGTATGAACCAATGGCTTCTGTTACTAATTATAGGCATTTAAGGACATTTGTGGAGATTTCATAGTTTATTTTGTTCAGGTTAGGTTTCAACTGTTTTATGAATATAGCTTCAAGAATTTTTTAGTGTTTGTTTATAGTTTTCATGTTTAATTATAGTTGTGTTTTTAACGAGGATTTTTCGGAATTGTGTATGCGGCTAGGCATGTTGTTTTAAATGCCTAAAAATGTTAGAGTTATCATTCAAATGTAGTGTCAAGCGTCATGAAAGCGAGTTTGTGGTGTGATATATATATGTGTGTGTGTGTGTGTGTGTGTGAAATGTGTATATATATATATATATATATATACATATATATATATATATATATGAAGAAATATAGTCTTAAGATGTGCTATATTTATGGGATAAAGTGCTCAATATCAGAGATAGAGCGTGTGTAAATAAAAAAGTGAACGTTCAAGTCAAGACGTAGAGGCGACAGTCTGTTCAGACTGTCGTTGACTTCTATGTTCACTTTTATATATATATATATATATATATATATATATATATATATATATATATATATATATATATATGTGTGTGTGTGTGTGTGTGTGTGTGTGTGTGTGTGTGTGTGTGTGTGTGTGTGAATAAATAAAAACATACACACAGGGTGGCCGGAATGAAACACCGTATTTAAGTTGTTAGTACTTTTATTGGTTGATTTTCATCAGACGTATTTTCATTTTGGACAGAGCACAATGGTAGAAGTAGAGTACATTGTTGAAGTTCTCCATAAGCGTCCGTGTTCTCGGCCAGGGTTCGTGTTTTGTCTGTGGATATCCTCGACTGACTTCATTTTGTGTACCTTTCGAACATTTTCTTCCCATCTTGATGTTGAACGACGGCCGCTTCTGTGGCTATCTACCGCAGATCCCACACTCGTCGGCTTGGAATACCGAAATTCTAATGATTTTGGCATCTACTGAAGCACGAGGGCGAGAAACACTGTGCCGCCATCTCTGCACTTGTACCGCAGACTGACGCACTTCGTAGCAGTATGCTAGCCGACCATGCTCATGCAGTGTCAGGCGTTGCGCCATTCGTGCTACACTAGCGGGATATCGTATACCACGTGCCTTTCTCTCCCTCTCTCTCTCTTTATACATACACACACACACGCACACACACACATATATATGCATATATATATATATATATGTATATATTGTCATCCACAGACAGACTGTTTAGTTGTATTACAGCTAATCAGTGTGGCTAGACATCCGATTGCCTCAAACCATGGTTATATATATATATATATATATATATATATACAGTGTAACCCGGATATAAGAGAGTTGTCGGGACCGGATAAGAAGTCTCTTATATCCAGTTTTCTCTTATATCCGGATTTGGTCTATTATATATACATTAACACACGCTCTAATTTGGGACCAGAGA
>OZ038497.1:15716603-15769103 GCA_964036315.1 Acanthosepion esculentum | reverse complement strand
TAGCTGAATGTACGTTGGCATACGAGTGCCGGTCTGTTTCGGCTTTCGACTGATCGTGTCTAGCACAAGGCCACACTCGCGGAGAATATGGCGGCTGTTGGTGCCGGTGTTGGTGGGGAGTGTGGGTTTTGGTTTTGGTTTTGGTGGCGAGATCATCTAACGAATCGTAAATTGCTAGCACTGCCCGGAAAATTGAACACATTCAATCGGTTGTTATCACAACGTTTCGACCGATACACTGTACAGCCTTCTTCAGATCTGAAATCTGTAAGGATAGAAAAAGGCAACTTTTTTACGTTTTATTTTTGCATCACTACAAAAAAAATATTGGTAGTTTATATATCAATTCTTTCGGTTCACACACACACACACACACACATATATATATATATATAATATACATTTTTCCTCGACGTTTGGTATAGCTCTGACCTTTATGCACGTGGCAATCATCATCATCATCATATATATATATATATATATATATATATATATATATATATATATATATATATATATATATATGCAGGTATGCAAGAAAATAGGAAAGAACACGTTTGGTAAATAATCCAGAGTTCTTTAGTATTTTTATTTTTATTTTTAAAAGGCAGTGCTCCATACTGAAGTAGAGCTTATATTATAATATTAAAAAAAAAATATCATTCCTTCGCTACATAAGAGTTCTCATGTTTCAAAAACGAGAGCCGAAACCCTCAATATAATTATTAAAATTAAATTAAATTAATGTATCGAGTCCCGTTTCATCCTCAAGCGAAAATTTAGGAATCTTTAGCATTGCTGTTTCTACACACTCTTAGTCATCGTAAAAGAAAAACTGTAGGGACACAAATGAATAAATTGATACATTCCTGTATTCCATTGTAATAATCCGTTCGCATTCTTGTGTTCCATTCTGGGAATTCATTCACATTCTTTATTCCATTCTAGTAATCCTTTCACATTCTCCTATTTTATTCTGGTAATCCTTTCACATTCTTGTATTCCATTGTTATAATCCGTCCATATTCTTGCATTGCATCCTGGTAATCCATTCACATTCTTGTATTCCATTGTGATACTTTATTCATATTCTTGTATTCCATTCTAATATTTCATTCACATTCTTGTATTCCATTCTAGTAATCCTTTCACATTCTTGTATTCAATTCTGGTACTCCATTCACATTCTTCTTATTCCGTCGTAATAATCCATTCACATTCTTGTATTGCATCCTGGTAATCTCTTTTACATATATATAATCGTTCGTCGGCTTTAACTTGCATCCAAGAATTGAATTTCTTCTTTGCTGATCGCTTCCTTTACGATGATGGCTAAGTAGACCAATTCTTGCATGGAAGATTCGATGGCATAGACTGCATAATAATGTTGCTGGAGGACGAAGTTGATTTTGTCGAGCCTTTTTCTCTTGTCGTTTGACTTCTTCCTTTTCTCTTCTGTTGGCTTCGAAGTTTTTGGTTCCAATGCTGATGGAACACCGCCATTTGGTACAGCCTTGTGCTTGTGTTTAAATGATTTAGGCTCAACTCCAGTTTTAAAATTATGATTTTGGGACTTTATTTTAGATGCGGGTAAAATTCTAATTGATTCTTTGTTATTGTTTTTTCAGAGAAGGGTCAGTCCCAAGGCGAATTGTAAAGCATTTCAGGGTTAACTCATTGGCGGTGGGGGCGTATTTGCCCTCTCGCGCTGAGAATCAGTGCTACACCACTGTAGCGTAGGGCCGAAGAGTGACTGCTGAGCAGAATTTGGTCGTATATGGGAAATATATTTTTCTCTTTATCCGCCCTCCAAAGAAATAAAAACTAATGTATTTTAGGAGATATATCACTGTTATATGTAGTGAAAAAAAAAATGACGATCTAATTGATTTGGAAGAGATGAGGAATTGCCGAAATCGCTGCTAGTGACGGTGTACGTGCCAGTCTCCCTGAGAAGGAAGACCGAGTCCGCCTTATAGCTCGGTGAAATAGCAGGGCACACCACAATCAGGCATGAAACCTGTTATATATCCTACCTATGAACACTAATGGGTATGTCCCAATTCTCAATACGTTGGGCACTATTGTAAGTGTGTGTGGGGGTAGTGGTAATATGCAATCTAAGTATTCAACCACTAGCAGTGGTTTACCTACTTCACGCCGCTGGCGAGTATTATATTTTGTTGATGTTTTAAAGATTACAATTTAATTTCCATCCTCTGTTTTGGTTACTCCTTATTCAGTAACCCTTCCTAGGTTAGAGCAAAACTATACTTCATTGAAGAGATTCTCCAAAATCTATCTATAAAAGGCCAAAGAGACACTCGAGGTAAAAACTTGCCGAGTACGAAGCACGATTTATGGGGATATGTGGGGAAGATAACGGTTAATCCTGGCCCTGAACAGGTTAGCGATCGAGGAAGCACCCTCTTCAGAGTCGGTTGCACAAAGCAGTGGCTTGTGGGAAGAAGCTACTCGATTGGAACTTACATCTCACCGGTGGAACCCGAAGGGAATGAGGGTGGTTCGCTACAATGGCCGTGGTATCGGGGGTTGCCCTAGCTGTGAAGGTTCGAATTGTTGGAACTAAGGAATGTAGTTCTTGTGAGCACTTTCCATTGAAATCGCGACAGAGCAGCGAGTGGCTTGCCAAGTTTCGTCTGTTGAGGAAGGGGTTGTATGGGGGGATAATCTGGCTCTTCTAAAGGTGGGAGAATTTGACACTCACATCCTAAAACATAAGCTCATATAAATGAATTAAAAAAAAAACAGGCAGATTTTTATTTTACTAATGTTTACCCAAATAGAAGGCCCGAGAGCCACTGAAGGTAGAAGGTTTTTGTGTAGAGTTGTATTAGCGTAAGAAAGGATAAGCATTAAGTGTATAGAGTAGACTTTGAAAAAAAAACGGAAACCCATTCCTAAACAGGGAAAAAGAGATAAACCTCTACTCCTGTTCAAAAGCCGGGTAAGGAGTGTGAACCGGGCGAGAGCGAAACTATCTGATCCCATTGAGAAAAGAAAAATAAATAAATAATAAATAATATTTCAGAGTTCAGGCGGAGAAGTATAAAGTAGAAGTAGACATTAAAAGGAAACGGAAACCCAATCCTAAACATAAAACAAGGGATAGACCACTACTCCTGTTCAAAAGACGGGGAAGGAGAGTTCGAATGTAACTTACATCTCACCAATAAAATAGGAAGGGCCTGAGGGTAGTTCGCTACAAAGTGCGTGGCATGGCGGGTATTAACCGTGAAGTTTAGGACTGGTGGAAATAAGGAATGTAGTTCGTCTGAACGCTTTGCATGAAAACAGCGACAGGGCAGCTAGGGGTTTGCGTCGTTTTGTCTGTGGGAAAGGGATTATAGGGTGGAAAATAATTCATCACTCACAGGGACGCGGACATGCTTTTGGACTATCGAGACTTGAAAGTGAACACTGGGCAACTCCTGCCCATATATGGCCGGATGTGGCTCTTGTAAAGCTAGAGGATAGAAGGAGCTAGGTACTTACTGGAGTGGTACAGGGAGGCGACAATTTCTCCAGGCTCTTTGGCGATGGATCATATATAAGGTCTGGGTTGAATTTAAGTCCTAATAGGCGCTCAAGTGTGGAAGATAACGGTTAATCCAAGACTTGAACATGTTAAGATTGTAGTAATCTGGGAAGCATCCTCTTGGGAGTCTGTTCTACAAAGCAGCGGCTGGGAAGTGGAGAGGAAGCTGTTCGACTGGAACCTACATCTCACCAAAGGAATACAAATGAAATGAGGGTGGTTCGCTACAATGGGCGTGGCATGGTTGGTATTAGACATTAAGGTTAGAACTGGTGGAACTTAGTTCGTCTGAACGCTTTGCATGAAAACAGCGACAGGGCAGCTAGGGGTTTGCGTCGTTTCTTCTGTGGGAAAGGGATGTTATTAAATAATACATTAATCCATCTGGAATTAGTCTATATTAATAAGGGCTTCAGAAAATATGACATCCTTTTTGACAACAAGGGTAAAGGAGGTTTAAGATTCGGTTGAATATTAAGTGGGGGATCGATTTTCTTTTGATATTAAGTAATAAACTGACCTCCTCGAAATTATGATATATTAATATGATAATTAGTAAAGTATATTTAAAGACTCACATGTGGAAACATTCTAATAACAGCTAATAATAATAATAATAATAAAAACAGTCTACCCCAGTGAGCGAAATAAAGGGTTCAGTTCGACATTCCAACCACCTGAAGAAGGCTTGAGCGTACAACGGCTGAAACGTTGTAATAAATATGGCGAAAAAGATGAGGACAATAGTCCGAATAATGTAAATAGTGTACATAATACCTAATCTCAGAAATATAGACAGATACTGAAAGGCCGAAACGTTATGATAAATATGGCGACAAAGATGAGGACAATAGTCCGAATAATGTAAATAGTGTACATAATACCTCACCTCAGAAATATAGACAGATACTGAAAGGCCGAAACGTTGTAATAAATATGGCGACAAAGATGAAGACATTAGTCCGAATAATGCAAATAATGTACATAATACCTCATCTCAGAAATATAGACAGATACTGAAAGGCCGAAACGTTGTAATAAATATGGCGACAAAGATGAGGACAATAGTCCGAATAATGCAAATAATGTACATAATACCTCATCTCAGAAATATAGACAGATACTGAAGAGTCGAAACGTTGTGATAAATATGGCGACAAAGATGAGGACAATAGTCCGAATAATGTAAATCATGTATATAATACCTCCTCTCAGAAATATAGACAGTGTCGTAAAATGTCTGACGGAAACAGATACTCGCGAAGATGGTAGATAAAAAAAGATTTCAAAGGCGGAAAATTAAGGAATTATTTAGAAAGAAAACAATTGGATTATTTTTCCTGACTTTCTTACTTACTTGAGTAGAAATTTGTGAATCTTACTTTTTTCTATTTTATTGATAACATAATTCACTTATTTTAATGTAACTATTTGTTTTCTTCCTTACAAATGTGTCAGTTCATCCAATCAAGTATTGCATCAAATATATATCATAGGGGTCAGATCAAGCTGTTTTTGCACAAACCCCACACTGAAATTTTTTTCCCTTTGATTTAAATTAAATTTAAATTTGAACAAGGGAATAACTCTTATCCAGAATATAGAAGGAGAAAGCCAGAAGATGGAGGTCACATCGGCAAGATCAAAATGAGACAATATGGACGTCAAGCTGAGCAAGAAATCAATCAGTGGGTAGTCCCTTATTTTATATATTTGTTGCGACAATTCAACTGTCATATCAATGTTGAAATCTGCTTCATTCAATCAAGTATTACGTCAAAGACATATCAAAAGACACCCAGTGAAATTTTTTTCCCTTTGATTTAATTTAAATTTGAACAAGAGAATGACTCCTATCCAAAATATAGATGGAGAAAGCCAGAAGATGGAGGTCACATTGGCAAGATAATTGAATAATATTGAAATGCATCATTTTTCTCCACAAATTATAACAATTATTTAAAATCATTCATCATTTTCTTACAAAAAATGTGTGACACGCAAAAAAGTGCGGGTAATTCTGCTAGTCACATAATAAATTCCGTTTTTACGGATTACCAAATTTCTTACCAGTTTCTTTACAGTACAGGCGAGGAGTAGTTTCTCCAAATACAGCAAATTACTACAAAACCAAAACAGCGTATCATTAGTTAGCACAACCGTTACTTCATGTCAGTACCTCATAAATAATCGACAATTACGCGTTTTGATTGCATGGAAAGAGGGGTAAAGACATTACTTGGTGGCAGTGAGAAAGAGAAAGAAAGAAACTAACGCCTCAAGGACACATATCACAGTGGACTGTGAGTTCAATACCTGGTTAAGGCGGTGGAGAACTTGGAGAGGTGAATTAACAGGAGATAACTGATAACTGACATCCATTAGAATGGCACGTGGAACTAGAACAGGCTACTCCAGCGAGCGAAATAGAGGGTTCAGTTCGACATTCCAACCACCTGAAGAAGGCCGGGGCGTACAACGGCCGAAACGTTGTGATGAATATGGCGACAAAGATGATAATGAAGATGATAGTCCCAATAATGTAAATAGTGACTGATAACGAGTAAGGAAATAGTCAAAAATCCAATTATCCAGGGATTTGGCAAGAAGTAAAGAAAGAAAGAAAGAAAGAAAGAAAGAAAGAAAGAAAGAAACTAAAAATATAATATATAAGTACACACACACACACACACACACACACACACACACACACACATATATATATATATGCACCCCAACACACAAACACATACACATACACGCACGCACGAACGAACGAACGCACGCGCACACACACACACACACACACACACACATATATATATATATATATATATATATATATATATATATATATATATATAGCATAATGAGAAGCCACGTATACTTTCTTGATATGTATATAATATGGAGAAAACAACTGAAAAGTTGCAAATTAATTGAATATTTTTCTTGTGAAAGTATTTTTTATATATATTTTCTCCATATTATATATATATATATATATATATATATATATAAAGGGTGTTCCAATAACTTGGACCGATTTTAAATGTGAATTAAGTTTAAAATCCTTCCAAGTTATTGGAATACCATATATATATATATATATATATATATATATATATATATATATATATATATATATATATATATATATATATATATATTTGTGTATTTAGGCAGCAATCCTTCTTTCAAGCACATTTCATTAAAAACGACTGACAAGGTGCTTTTATTTAGTTTTTTATATAATTTCTCGTGCGATCTAATAAAGTTTTTCTTTTCAGAGGATAAATTATATAAAAATTGTCCGAATGTTCTTTTCCGAGCGCTTTCGGCTATACTTTTAGCCATTATCAAGGATTATATTTCAACTGTTAGAATTAGAAATAGTTTGTGTGTGTTTTATAAAGTGATTCATTTTTTTTTGTTTCAAAACACGGTCAAGATATTATGTCCATGTTCAAAGTTAATATTATTAAGGGTTGGTTTGTTTAATTTTATAAGTAAGGCTTCCATTATTTTTAGCCTTTTTTTGCAAGTGGATGATGCTATTATATTAGTGTTGTCGACAAGTATATTCCGAATAGTGTCCGGTAGGTCTCCATGAATATTTAAATGAGATCTAATTGAGCTATTGTCAGAAAGGTGTAGGGTTAATCTGCGTGTTAATATATATATGTGTGTATATATATATATATATATATATATATATATATATATATATATATATATATAGAGAGAGAGAGAGAGAGAGAGAGAGAGAGAGAGAGACAGAGAGACAGACAGAGAGAGACAGAGAGAGAAAGAGCGAGAGATAAACAGCTGTTTCAATGAAATGGAAATGTTTTTAGTTTCAAATCTTTTCATTTGTACCCCCTTACTTCTTAAAATAAAAACGGCATTTATATTTACGATTGTTATTGCAATATTTTGTCCAAGTTGTTAAGCTCAAATATTTAATGATGCGAGGTGGGAGGTTTCTACGGATTTATCAGAATATTAAAATAGGAAAACTGTAAAATTTTTACAGGTCTTTCTAGTTAACATAAAACCTGGTGTCATCTCCTTAAATGGCCTCAGATCAAAATTTTCATATGGATGCCATACATAACGCTCTAACTCGTACAGACATGTCTAAACTAGTGATTTCCAAAGCCGGTCACGTAATAATCCAATGGGTGAGGAAAAAGTGGGAAAGCCGCGGGTGGCATAGACCAGACACACGCCCATTACCGTCCTGGCTATGACGATAAACTACATCCGACAGCAAGGCCTTTGATCAGAAGGTATTGAGGAGCGTAGAACCACCTCTTAATTGCTGGTGTTCCCAGGTCCACCTTGTGGTAGCACCTGTCAGGGTCCCAGCTTTGAGCAAATAGTTACTCCCCCCACCCAAAAGGGATCAAAACATTATGAAAGTATAAAAATAGGTTTTAATACCAGCAATATTTTTTTTAAAAATCTTTTCACCAGCAATACATTTTTGAAAAAAAAAAATATTATCAACAATATATTTTTTGAAAAAAATGTTACCAGCAAAGCAAACCTGAAGTGTATATTGGCTTCGCTTTACAGGGTATCCCATTTATATAATAATTATAATAGGAAATACTAAGATACTTATTTGACATGAAATATTAAGTTGACTATACATTGGTGCGGGGGTGTGTGGTTAGTATTATGTTTTGGTGCGTAAGGGAGGCGGCAATCTAAAAACAGGTTGGGGAACTGTCTTTTTATGTGCCATGCCGTTTCAGGACGTAGGTGATCATGTCTCTCCATCCCTCGCTATGCAGCTCTCAATAAGTTCCTTCCCTCTGCTACCTCCCCCAGACGACGTTCTGTCATCCACTCGCTTAAGGCTGCTAGGTATGTCATGCGTTGTTTTCCCTTGTCTCTCGTTCCCTCTGTTCGACCTGTGAGTATCAGATTCCCTAGGCCCTCCTTCCTCATTATGTGTCCCAGAAAATTCAGCTGCCTGTTCCTGATGTTAAGTATAAGCCTCCTTGTTTGCATTTCTCTCTAAAATCTCATCGTTGCTCACACACTCGGTGCATGCCATCCTTAGCATCCTTCTGTAGAACCACATCTCTGTTCCCTAGAGTCTTCTTCGTCTTTGAGGAAATCGTCCAATATTCGCTGCGGTAAGGAAGGACAGATGTCACGTAACAGCTCAGTATTCTTTTCTTTGTTACCAAAGAATTCCTCCTGTCTCGCAATAATTTGCCCAGCTTTTGGAATGCGTCTTTGGCCATCCCATTACGTCTACAGATCTCAGTGTCGCACTTACCGTCCTCTGTAAGAACGCTTCCCAGATATTTAAACTTCCGCGTCTGTTTGATTTTAGTGTCCCCAACTTGCAAATCGCATTTCGGGCTCATCTCATTACTGGTGACCATGCATTCTGTAGTTTATGCTTAGTCCTTTCTTCTGACTCTCCGTCGCTACCTTCTGTAGGAGATTTTGTAATCTCTTTAACTACTAGTTTAAACTGTCAGCTGTGTACAACCCCTTAGACCAATCGTTAAAATGGCTTTGTCTAAATGAAACATGTATATCTTAACGAAGTTCACACTTCTTCCAAACTCGCTGGACTGATTCCAAATAACAGAACAGCAACAACTAAAACGTATAGAATACCTAACTCTGCGAGAAAATAATGACTTTATGACACTACTCGAAACAAAAGGTTAGGAAGGAAACCTCCATCAATACTGGAAATAACTGTAACATTATACTTGAGAAAGCTATTTTATTTAAACTTCTTTCTGATTCTAGTGCTCCCGACCTGCAAATCGTATTTCGGGCTCATCTCTTTACTGGCGACCATGCATTCTGTCTTTTTGTAGTTTATGCTTAGTCTTTTCTTCTGTCTCTCCGTCGCTACCTTCTGTGGGAGATTTTGTAATTTACCCAAACATTTATAGTAAAAACTAAAGAAGGCTGGGAAGAAAGTCGGAAGAACTTAAATGAAGGTTTTATTTTCAACAACAACTAAAACGCAGAGCACATCTCACTCGGCGAGAAAATAATGACATAATCATGACGTCGACGTTCCACACTACTCCAAACAAAAAGTTAGGAAGGAAACCTCCATCAATGCTGGGAATAAACTATAACAGTTTGCAGACATGAGAAAGCTATGTTCTTGAAAAAATGCTTTAAGAGAAAGATTTTTAAAATTTTAACTAACAGCAGTATTGGTTGCTCGATCAATGAATGTCGAATGTTTCCTTATAGGGAAACGGCTAATATTACCATTACTTTTCGTGTTTTCCCTTGTTCTTCCAAGCATTCAAACAAACACATTGTGTTGTTCACCCCTACTTCTCATCAGTATGACCTGAGAGTGTGAAACTTAAAGGTAGATTCAGAACACAAAAACTTTGACAAAATAGGAAGGAAATCTCTATTATAAACATATATCGTAATTTACCCCTGTATAATACGCCTTCATCTATAATACGCACCCCTAAAATTGTGCTGAAAGTGTGGGGAAAATGTTTCTACTCAAGCATAATACGCACCCCTTGTTTGGTAATCAAATCCTATAAATTGTACCTCTCCGATTTCATTACGACGGACGACAATACTTTCACGGTAATTGCTCCGATGAGCTGCTATCGTTGGTTCCCAGACTCCATGAATTCAAGCGTCATACGAGGCTGGCATTCCGTTCCCACCCTTTCACTGTTGAAACTGTTAAATGTAGCCGTCTCTTCTACTCCAATAGCTTCATATCTCGCATCTTACGCCTGTGGAACTCCCTTCCTTATTCCTGTTTCCCTGACAACTATAATCTCCAACTATTCAAATGTAATGTCAATCGACATCTCCAGTTGCCTTGATCTATACACTATCGTTCTCCACATCCTTTACTCTAACACTCCTATCTGCTCTCGCTCCAAATCTTCTGTAACTCCTAGCGTGCTAGTGGCTTGCCACCTTGCTTGGGGTGAAATGCTTAAAAAAAATTCCTACTCTTATTAAAACTAGTTTTAAACATGGAATAATATTATTCTAACTTAGTTTTATGATAATTCCTTATTTTAATTTACATTTGTAAGTATTGTTAGCTACATATGATTGTATTTGACATCCTTATGGGGTCACAATCGTTGAATGTTAGTGTCAAATTTTCGTATGTTTGTGGCGAGTAGTCATTTCGCAACTAAAATCGACCGATAAAACGGAAATCTTCCAACACCATTTGTTGTAAGAATCACTGAAAAACCTTCGAGTTATTCAGCTATAAAGAGAACAGGTTAAAATCGCTTAGTGTCAGCCGCACTGTCTTCCCAACTGAGCAATGGTGAGAGGAAAAAGATCATTCAGGCCTTCAGTAATGGTACCAACATTCATACCCTGGCGTCCATCTTCAAAGTCCATTCAAGAACCATCAAGAAGACAGAGAATAAGTTTAAAAAAGAGGGAACAGCAGAGAGGAAAACTGGATCAGGAGGTCACAACAGGAAGAGGGATCATCATTTCAACTTAGAGCTAAAGAGATCAATTAGAAAAAGATCCAACTCAATCCATAAGACATTTGGCGTATGAGAGAGGGGTTTCACCTATGCCAGTCCAAAGAGCAGTGAAAAAAGAATTGAAAATTAATTTGTACGTGAAAACTGTGAGACATCTTGTTGCTCCAGGATAGAAAGTTAGTAGGTTAGAGAGGGCGAAGACAATCTTGAATAAGTTGAAAAATGATCCTGGAAATATATATATATGTGTATATATATATATATATATATATATATATATATATATATATATATTGAACTTTGTTTCCATCCTTCATGAATAGCTGGTCCTTAGCTGATATTAATTAATGATGAACATATTTTCGTCTATGATCGATTTCATCACAATTCTTCTGTTAAGTTTGGACAGTAATTAGAGTCCAATAGTGTTATAAAAACATCGTAGAATTCCAGTAAGATAACTTTAATCATTTCTAAGATACAACAGTTCAAAGCTTAATCTAACAAATGGACAATTTTGTTTTTACACGATTTAGACAATTTTGCTCTTACACCCGGTATAGCATTGGTTTTGAAATCGGCTGTCCTAGGCGTGCAGATGTAGATGTATATATATATATATATATATATATATATATATATATATATATATATAGATAGATATAGTTGTGTGTGTATTGTGTGTGTACGTATGCGTTGTAGGGGTCTGGGCGGGAGTATAAGATTTTATCGCCTATGGGGTGTGTGTGTCGCCAAGAAATGTACACTCTTCCGGTATATCTTCGGACGTTTGAAAATACGCACCCTCTTTTCACTGAAACCCCTCTTTAAATCTTCCCTCTGTTAGATTTTAATGCCCTCTCCACCTTCGGACCTCCCTGTCTCTCTCGTCTGTTACCCCTCTATATAGATCACAGGTCCCCCCACACTCTCACACATACTCTCACCAATTTTTTCCGGAGTTGTTGTTCCGTTTTCTTTTTGAATCTGTAGGTCTGATGAATTGGATCGTTCTTACGATTCCAATGGAATAAATTATGACCATGGAATATTAGTGTTTAAGTTTTTTTTATTATATCCTTACTCTGTCCTGGACATCGAGTTCTACCTGGATCATATCCTCTTGGAATTATTTTTATACATATATGTATGTGTATATATAATTGCATATGTATCTCTCTCTCTCTCTCTCTCTCTCTCTCTATATATATATATATATATATATATATATATATATATATATATATATATATATATAGATGTAAATGCTCTGTTTATAATAAACAATATTAAACAAACTGAATGTCCCAGAAATGTTCATAGAAAATACGAACCCGTATCCTATACGGAACCGTCATATAGCTTGACTTGCCTTTAACCGATTTGGCCACAGAGGAGCGTTCGGTTGGCAAGGTCGAATTTACTACTTTTAAACTTCAATCTTCCATGAATCTCTCACGTACATTCATATCGGCTCCAAGCGTATCCAAATGTAAACAAATGACGTCACACAATTGAATGTGCTTATGAAAGAGACGTCTGTCATTAAGTCGCCACAAGTACAAAATTGTACCCAATCATATGCGTTAATACTTGCTTAAATTTTACGGAAATCAGAAATCAGTCCACGGTTTTTTTAGTGGGGAAAGCTAACGGATTTCAGGTGAGGCGAATGCGATGTGTTGGATACCTCGGTATGTTATTCGATGAGACTTGACTCAAGAGATGCGAGTTCAATTTCTGGCTACAGTAGAGAGAACAAACACTTGGAGATGTGAGTTATCAATGTGAATTCACTAAAGCTGAGATAACCAAAGGCATGGGGGAATTAGAAAAATCTACACTGCAGAGTAAACAAGGGGTTCACTTGAAGAAGGTCGGAGTGTACAGCGGCCGAAACGTCGTAAGTGTGACAATAAAGATGAGAACAACAGTCTGAAAAATGTAAATAGTGTAAATAATTACAATACCTCATCTCAGAAATATAGAAAGAAGTTGAAGGTGAATATGACAATAAAGATGAAGACAACAGTCCGAACAATGTAAATAGTGTAAATAATTACAATACCTCATCTCAGAAATATAGACAGAAGTTGAAGGTGAATATGGCAATAAAGGTGAGGACAACAATCCGAACAATGTAAATAGTGTAAATAATTGCAATACCTCATCTCAGAAATATAGACAGAAGTTGAAGGTGAATATGGCAATAAAGATAAGGACAACAGTCTGAACAATGTAAATAGTGTAAATAATTACAATACCTCATCTCAGAAATATAGACAGAAGTTGAAGGTGAATATGGCAATAAAGATGAGGACAACAGTCCAAACAATGTAAATAGTATAAATAATTACAATACCTCATCTCAGAAATATAGACAGAAGTTGAAGGTGAATATGGCAATAAAGATGAGGACAACAGTCCAAACAATGTAAATAGTGTAAATAATTACAATACCTCATCTCAGAAATATAGACAGAAGTTGAAGGTGAATATGGCAATAAAGATGAGGACAACAGTCCAAACAATGTAAATAGTGTAAATAATTACAATACCTGATAACAGAAATATCGACAAAAAAGAAGGCTGAACTTCTGTGTAACATCAATCCTCCTATGTGACGGTGAAAACTGGAGAATTTTCTTAGAGATGAAGAGAATGCTGGAGGCAATAGAAATTTGCTTGTACTGAAGGAGGCTGAAAACGGAGCGCGTAAATCAACGAGGAATTTTTAAGGAAAATGAACAAATGAAATTCATTGGACAAATAAAGAAAGAAGGAGGATAGATAAGGTAGATTCTGGCGATAAAAATTGTCTTGCTCGATACAGTGAACCAACTTTCCTAGCTGCAGATCTAACAATTGATTCAGTAGGTTTCTAAGGCGCAATGGGTCACTCTATTGGAGGTTAGCATCAGTCATTTTGATGGAAAGAAAAAAAGGTTCTCGAAGACGATAAAAAGAGACCATTGGAGGCATTCAAATTAACAAGCCATTCCTTGCCCCAGTTAACAACAGCTTGTAGGTCATTTTTTGATCAGTTGCCAATTTGACTTTATCGAACCAACAAAACTTGCCGTTTAGACGGAAGGAAATAATTGTGTCATCAGGATAGTTACGAGCCGAGAGCTGATAACATCAGGAACGTCCTTGATGTAAATTAGTAAAAACGTAAGTCCAGGGACACAGTCCTTGAAGACACATACATTTATGAAAAAGATCAAGAAGGGAAGCTAGTCAGGATAACTTTGCTTTTACGATTTGATATGAAAGATTAAATCAGATAAAGAATTAATCTAGAGATATCATAACTTTTGAAGAAGCCCGACATGTCAAAATCTGTTAAATGCTTTCCAGATATGTTAAGCCAGAGTCTACGTTTCACTGTTCTTATCTAAAGCTTGATATGCAATTTCAGCAATAAGCGTTAATTCATCAATAGTTGTCCTAGAGTAGCGAAAACCATATCGCTTATCTGAAAGAAGAGCCTACGAGGTGGAATACCAATACAGAGAGTTTAGAAATTTGCCAGTAAAAAGGTAGACTGCTAATAGGCTGATAGAAAGGTTCGCCTGAGTTTCTTAAGGACTGAAACTACATAAGAGGATTTCCAGCAAGCAGGAACGCAAGAAGCAGCAAGGCATTTACTGTAGATTTTAGTGAGAATGTAAACCAGTTCAGGAGCACATTTCTTAAGGACTATTACGGTGATACCATCAAGTTCATATGCTTTCTGGGGATCCATTGCAGAGACGATAGCAGAAACCCCGGATGATGTTATATGCACATCACTCAGTAGCTTAGTAAGTTTTAAGTGGAACGAGGCAAAGTTACTCCAGACGAGTCAAGAATAGAATTGGAAGAGAATTTACAAGCCAAAAAGATCAGCTGCCAATTTGACATCATTGAACCGACCAGACATACTCTTAAGACAGGAGTAAATAGTTCTGCCATTAGCCTACAGCAAGGATTTCCAACGTGGGGCGCATGCCCAACCGTTGTGGCATGGTAATATTTTGGTGAGGCATGCATACGATGTGCACCCTTCGGCTTACTATACCAACAGAATAAGGGGCCAATTCGAGAATGAGTTATTAACAGTGAATTATTTTCTAGTGAGCTCAAATTTCATTTTGCATTATTATTTCATGATTAAAATGATCAAAATATATTATTGTTGTAGCTTACCTTCGGACGATAATAGGTATGTCACCAGTCGCATAAATACAGTAGTAAACGCTGTATGTTGGTCTGTAGTCGGAGATTCGTCTCCAGATGTGCTGGAAAAATTCTTCCCCAGACTAGTCTATGTCGAAGGGCAGAGTCGCGTCTGGGGAAATAGTTACTCGACCCAGTTTTATACGGGAGTCTACAGGGAATTTTTGGACAAGTCTACGGGCTCGGATACCCACATTAAATTTGGCCTTGTGCCATATCTGATCGCGTGGGACTGTTGGTAGATAACCTGCAGTTGGAGATTCGTCTCCAGCTGTTTTGGTCAAACTCTCTGCCTCAGAGCAGAGAGGATCACCAGACGAGTCTATATCGTAGGGCAGAGTCTCGTCTCGGGAAACAGCTACTCGACCCCGTTTTATACGGGGTCTACGGGGAATTTTTTGCCGAGGCTACGGGCTCGTATACCCCACATTAAATTTGGCCTTGTGCCACATCTGACCGCGTGGGGCGGTTGGTAGATGTCCTGCAGTTGGGGATTCATTGTGGAATTCATTTGACTCACTTCTTGAAGTTGACTACTTCTTCTACGCGCCACTGGCGAATCTTATATGTGTTGTTCTTGTCCTAAGTATTATCGTTCATTACCAACCTTCGTTTGATTATTCTGTTCAGTAACTTTCTCTAGGTTACAACAATTACGGAATAAACTTTCATTCAAATATTTTATATTTCTGCCTTTCAGTTCTCTATTATATATTTTGAAACTATATATATATTTTTAGGCTTTTTGTTTTTTTTAATTTTTCTCTTTCATGGACGCCATGGTCTTTGGAGGCTTGTTTAGAGACGAAATTAATGGCCTTTTAAGATTCATTCACGTGAACTTTAGTAAAATTTTGAATATCTAAGAATTAAATATTACAGGGGCAGGGGGGTGAGGGCGAAAATTTTAGAAATACCAAAGTGGGGCATGGGGCAAAATCTGTTGGGAACCACTGGCCGAGATAACAGATTGAGAAGTGATGGCCGTATCTATGCTGATGACTACAATTTATTTAAAACAACTATTTAAAGTCAGAAACTATTTTTAAATTGTAATCTGTTTTTTTAGATAATTTTTATTGATCCTTTGTGTGTGTGTGTGTGTGTGTAGTGTGTTTATTTTTAGGCTATTCCGGCAGCCATACCCAGCTGGTCGATCAGAAAAAGCGTTCAATTAGAATGGAGCAAAAACAGAATCGTATTTAGATGTAACAGAGTCTTCAATACTTTAAAATATTTTCCTTAAAACAACTTTTTGAATTAATGTAGTTACTGATATAACAGAAGTCGTCTGTATTTATTCAATCGAAGTTAGCCGAGGACATGAAGGGGTAAAACAGGCAACATGAAGATCCACTTCAGACCACAATTATTTTTGTCAGTGTGCTACCAGGGATGTAAAAGAGGATACATTTATAAAGTAATTGTTAAGTTTGTTGAAAATTGCTTGAAAGTTCAGCAAAAAAAGAAGAAAGAAACCAGTAAAAATCGCTATTTTTCGTTATTTACGCGAGTTTTCACTATATGGGCGGACTCAATTATCAAGTTAAGTGACTGTTAAAGAGTCAACTTATTGTTGGCCATAATTGAGTGAAGTTTGTATTAGATTATTTGAAGATTGAGGTAGATTTTAGTTTAAAATTTGTGTAGAAATCGATCTGTGTTGTAATCGATTTTTCGTTTCTCGCAGTTTCTCGTTAAACGTAGTGGCGTAGCAATAAAAATGAGGTATCGTTGAGCTCGTCCTGATGTGAGTAACCTACATACCGATTTTGAACGAAATCAGAGGAAAAAATTGAATTTATCGATTACTGATCGGCTTTATCGATAATTGATTTTTAAAAATTATCGAATTTTTATGCTAAGAACCTATCTTAAGAATAAAAAAATCAGTAACGACCTGCTTGTTAAGCATCACTTGACATTGAGTACAAATATAGAAGAGATTAGTATGAATTTTTTTAGTTATGTTGAACTTCATTTAAGGGTTTATTTTCTTAAATTGAGACCTTCACTAAAATATATATCAGGTCTTTCTAGTTTTGTATTAAATATATGACCAAACACTGTCATTTAAAAAGTAAAATTATTTCATATACACAGAAGAATTTCTTTTAAATGATTTTAAATTATTTTATTTCAAATTTAATCAAACTCCTCCCCATTTTAATGAACAGTAGTAGTTGCGGAGAGCCATGATCGCCCACGTACTGAAGGGACATGGTATATAGAAGAAGATGATCTTTACAGAAAGCACTTCAAGCGGGGAAATAATTTTCACCCCCCCCCCTTTTTTTTGGTGTGTGCCGTAGTAAGTTCGTGTATAAATGAAGTTAATCCTGTTGGTTGCTGTCGGGGTAGGCACGTAGTGTTATGTCGATGTGGGGATTTAGTATGTAATGGCAGTGGAGGTTTTGGCTAAGTGGTGTGTTGTGGTGGGATAGGTGCGATCGCCTCCACCGCACACGCCAGCGTGACTGAGAGGGTTTTGTCACGCTTTTCCCGTTGATTGGAAGAGGCGCCTTTTCGTCCATAACCGAATTCTCGGGTGTCTGCAAAATAAATGAACAGGAAGCGAGATGTAAGGAGAAAGAAATAATCGAAGTGAGAGAGGGGGGTGCACGCTCGTGCGAGAAAAAGAAACGAGAGTGAGAGAGAGAGAGAGAAAGAGAGTGAGAGAGTGAGCTAGAGGAACGGGATGATGGAGAGGAAGAGAGAGAGAGAGAGAGAGATAGAAGGAAAGAAACATTTGCGTACTTAAGAGTGAAAGTGAGAGGAAAGGAAGTCGCTCGAAAGAGAGGAAGTGAAAGAGAGAGAGAGAGAGAGAGATGGACAGACTGAATGTGAGAAAAAGAGAGTGAGATATATAGAATGATAGCAAGGAAGGGAAAGAGAGGGAGTGAATGAGAGAGAGAGAGAGAGTGTGTGTGTGTGTGTGTGTGTGAAAAATGTCAGATAGGGGAACGGAATGATGAAGAGGAAAGAGAGAGAGAGAGAGAGAGAGAGAGAGAAAAAGAAATATTTACGTAATTGAGAGTGAAAGAGAGAGGATAGAAAGTCACTCGAAAGAGATAAAAGGAAAGAAAGAGACAGACTGCAGAAAGAGAGAGAGAGAGAGAAAGAGAGAAAAAGAGAGAAGAGAAATATAGAGAGGTAGGGGGTAAAAGCGAGTGTAAGTGATGGGGAAGAATTACACACAATCCAAGATAGAAAGAAGAATTGACAAACAGATGGAGAGTGAGAGAAATAAAAAGTGAGATACAGACGAAATAAATGATAGCAAATAATATATATATATATATATATATATATATATAGTGTAACCCGGATATAAGAGCAACCCGGATATAAGAGCAACCCGGATATAAGAGCAACCCGGATATAAGATACTTATTATCCGGTCCCGACAACTCTCTTATATCCAGGTTACACTGTATATATATATATATATATATATATATATATATATATATATATATATAAAATGAAGAGGTTATAGTAGTTTCAACGAGAGAAAAGTGAAAAGTGTGTATATTAAAAAGAAGAGAGAAACCGCAAACGTTTTTGGTTGTAATGTGGATTAAAAAAAAATATATTATGCTTTATTTTCCATAATTTTGCTACACGCGTTTCTGGTCTCGCGACCTTCATCAGGCAAAGGGTGGATATTTCCACATATTATTAAAAATAATTCATTTTTTTCCTTATGTTTTTCGATGTTAAATATTCTCGATACGAGACATTCTCTTTTTATTGAGAGTGAAAGAGAGAGGAAAGAAAGTCACTCGATAGAGATAAAAGGAAAGAAAGAGACAGACTGCAGAAAGAGAGAGAGAAAGAGAGAGAGAAAGAGAGAGAGAAAGAGAGAGAGAGGAGAAATATAGAGAGGTAGGGGGTAAAAGTGAGTGTAACTGATGGGGGAAGAATTACCCTCAATCCAAGATAGAAAGAAGAATTAACAAACAGATGGAGAGTGAGAGAAATAAAAAGTGAGATACAGACGAAGTAAATGATAGCAAACAATATATATATATATATATATATATATTTTCCATAATTTTGATACACGCGTTTCTGGTCTCGCGACCTTCATCAGGCAAAGGGTGGATATTTCCACATATTATTAAAAATAATTAATTTTTTTTTCCTTATGTTTTTCGATGTTAAATATTCTCGATACAAGACATTCTTTTTTTGTGTTAGTGACCAAAGTGTCTTTCTTGAACTGGCAGTGACTGTTTATAAAACAATTAAGATTGGTCAGGAGAATCGGAGTAGCTATCGGCATTCTTATCTTTTAATGACCCCTGTGTTGTTCTTAGATCTATTTCCATTTTCGTGTGTTTCTGTCAGCATGCGTGCATATATGTGTATATCCCCTCTCCATACATACACATTGTCTCACTACGAGGAATCAGTGAACTCATCTGTACACACACACACACACATATACACACACACACGTATACACACACACGTATACACACACACACATACACACATACAGTCTCATTACAATGAATCAGTACATACACACACATACAGACATACGTACATACACACACTTTCCAAGTTACATGGAATCAGTATATACACACACACATACATACACACACACATACGTACAAATATACACACATACTTCCTAAGTTGTGTGGGGTTTGTGTGCACACCTGTGAGTAGTTCTGTTTAAGTCAATATGTGTATATACAGTTGCGGCCAAAATGTTCAGAACGGCATTGTTTTCGCCAGAAAAGTAGGTATAAGTTTGTATCAAAGTTGTTTTATATTCTATCATTTTCACAGACAATACATACGATATTAATTGTTATTGTCTGAGATTTTGGTGTAATTTAAGAGGATAATACAAAAGTTATGGATGATTTAGGGATTGACTGCAAAACCCATGGCGACCAAAATGATCGGAACGGTTGCTTTTACTCCGTGTTTTAGTATATTTAACCGGCGAACTGTAATTTTTTAAATTTGTTTACGTGACGGTTCGTTTACTAAACATTAGTAAGAATATCTGCAGTGTACTTTGTTAATATAATGCCACTTACTCCGTTACCAATTCGTTAGCAGATTATTAAGCTTCGAAAGAAGGATAATTTAAGTATTGGGTCTATTGCAAAGATTGTTAACAAGTCAAAAAGTGTTGTTCACGGTATTCTTAAGGTCTACGATGATTGTGGTTCGTGTGATGCAAGAAAGTTTGCAGGTAAGCCTAAAAAAATGACCAAGAGAGAAGATCGTGCTATGGTAAAGTTGGTTAAAAAGGACAGATTTAAAACTGCTGCTGCTGTTTCTCGGGAAATGAGTTTTGTACTGAAGAAAACTTTTACTTGAAAAACTGTGTCTCATCGTTTAGTTGAACATGACCTACAAGCAAGAGCACCTGCAGTGAAGCCACAGATCAGCTCCAAGAATAAAAAGTGTCGTTTTACCTTTGCAACCGAACATGCGTTGTGGTCTCAAGAAAAATGGCAAATGGTGCATTTCAGTGATGAATCTAAGTTTATGTTATTTGGCTCAGATTGGAAAAGGTACGTTCGTCGAAAAGTAGGTGAAAAATTGAAGCTATTTCAATTTCAATTTTCGTTGTATCAGTTAATAGTCACATTCGAAAGCAGGGTTATGTTTAGGGATGGGTAGGGATGTATTTTTCAACAAATTCTGACATCCGCTAAATGCATGTCGCCTGGGTTTTTTATAATTTTAAAATTTTTAACGGCAAAAATTCTTACGATATTTTTTCTATTTGTATGCTTAAATATTTTTTGGGGCTGTTTAGGCTAGAATATGTTATATATATATATATATATATATATATATATATATATATATATATATATATATATATATATATATATATATTAAAGAAAACAGACCACTTTAAAGCTCCATGTAATAATTTATTTCACCATAGCCCTTTTAAAGGACGCTGGATCATCTAACTACACTTCCAAAAGGTGAAAAGAAAAATGAAATGAACATTTACACTTTTGACGGGTAGTATTAAGTTTATGTAATTTCACAGAGAGGGTAGTGAGGAGTGGTGTGATAGACATGATCGAGCTTTGAGAGGGTTTATTTTAATATTTCTATCTATCATACTTAGTATTAGGGGAGGAGGGACCAGACATTGACCTATTTAATCGGTTAACTTAACGGAAGTGATATATTGAAAGGGAAGCGGGAGAGGAGAGAAAAAAAGAAAAAAGAAGGAAAAAAGGAGGAAGTAAAGAGAAAGAAACTGTAATTAGGCTTTACGAAGGAAGAGTAGGGGTGGTAACTTTTAGCAATTTATGTAAAAAAAGAGATTTTAATGTTTGATAGTAATTTAATTTTTTTAAAACACTGAAGAAATTAATTTGATGTTTGCTAGCAATTTAAATATTTAACTCTTTTACAAATAATTTAGGGATTTAATATGAGTTAAATAGTATATTTAAAGACACATTCATAGAAAGTACATTAAAAAAAAATTATTTAAAAAAAACAGTTTACTGATAGTAATCTTTTAATATTGTAAATGATTGTTAAGGTAACATCTCTATCAGTTTGAATCTAATTCATGAATGTAATTTGTGACTATTTTTAGATGTGTAATCTTTTTTACTTAAAGTTTAGGTTTTAAATTAAGATGGAGTAATATTTGAAGGCAATATTAAAGATTTTGTTTTATCATATACATGTATATACCGTATATATACATATATATATATGCAGTGTAACCCGGATATAAGAGAGTTGTCGGGACCGGATAAGAGGTCTCTTATATCCGGGTTTCTCTTATATCCGGTTTTTGTCTATTTTGTTTAGGTAAGTATGGCTCTAATTTGGGACCAGAGAAAACCCCGCTTATATCCGGGGTTCTCTTATATCCGGATCTCTTATATCCGGGTTACACTGTATATATATATATATATATATATATATAGAGAGAGAGAGAGAGAGAGACAGAGACAGACAGACAGACAGACAGACAGACAGACAGACAAACTACCGTAGAGTTTGCCAAAATGAAAGAGAGGAAATAGATGATAAAGACAGAGTGAATGTAAACACGTAACACTTAACTTTGCTCCATTGAGCTACTCCTTCCATGTGCCGTATCCCATGGCTCTCCACAACTTCCTCTCTTTTATATATATAGATTAATTTACTGCTTCCTTTCCTTTACGGCTCTTAGTAAAGAGTCCTCTTTCCCCACTCCGTCCCACTCCTTTGTCTGCTCATCCATTTGCGCAAAATCATTAAGTAGGTTGATCATGGATCATGGCTCTCCACAACTTCCTATGCTTTTTAGCTCTTAGTAAAGGTTCACTTTCCCCCATCCATCCCATTCCTTTTTCTGCTCATCTATTTGCACAAACTCATGAAGTAATTTGATCATGGCTCTCCACAGCTTCCTATCCTCTGTAGTTCTAAGCAATATTTATCTCCTTACTATCTATCCCATTCTGTTCATCCATTTGCTCATTAAGTAGGTTGATTATTGCTCTCCACAGCTTCCTTTACTTTGTGGCTCAAAGCAACGTTTATCTTTTTATTATCCAAACCATTCTTTTTTCTGCTTATCTATTGACACAAGATCATTAAATAGGTTGATTATTGCTCTCCACAGCTTCCTTTCATGTGTGGCTCAATGCAGTAGATAGATAGACGCGAAACAGACTGAGATAGATAGATAGACGCGAAACAGACTGAGATAGATAGATAGACGCGAAACAGACTGAGATAGATAGATAGATATATAGATAGATAGGAAAAGCACTGCGATAGATAGATAGATAGATAGATAGACGCGAAACAGACTGAGATAGATAGATAGATAGATAGATAGATAGACGCGACACAGACTGAGATAGATAGATAGACGCGAAACAGACTGAGATAGATAGATAGATAGATAGATCGAAAAGCACTGCGATAGATAGATAGATAGATAGATAGATAGATGCGAAACAGACTGAGATAGATAGATAGACGCGAAACAGACTGAGTTAGATAGATAGATAGATAGATAGATAGATAGATAGATAGATAGATAGATAGATAGATAGATATGATATTGCTGTGGCCTTGTTAGGGCCAGAAATAAAGACACGAGCGGAATTGAGTAAAAACAGAGACAGTAATACAAACATATACAAACGAGAGTGTTACAGCAAGAATGTCCGTTCCGATTGTCAGAGCTGCCAACTGGGAACTTCCCTCTCCCAAAGGGAGTACCTGCTCGTATTTATAGCTAGGAGAGTCCATGCGTTCGTGGGTAAATTACCATAGCAGAATCATTCATTTTGTGGAACAGACTCCCATGTGGATGCTACCCCGATCGATACAACTGCTATTTACCCTCATAGTATGCGTCTAACGTTTCTTTTTATGGCCATAAATCAACGTCATTCAACTTTGACTGGCTCTCGAGCCTTGTATTGGGTCCATATTTGTAGTAGCAGGCATCCGTTTATGTCGTGAGATAAAGGCGGCTCCGTGTTTGGCCAAAATTCACTCCTTTGGTGGTGAAACTAGAGTGACCTCTCCAGGGCACGGACTTGTACGACGGTATATGGAGGCCGTGCGCTGTACAGACTACATGCACCCCACCCACCCACTTTCAGCAGTGCCGACAAAATCCAAAGGAATACAGACCATTAGATTTGTGAGACGCCTTGGCTGCAGGAGTTGCCGCGAAGTTGTCACATCCGAGTTTTCTTTCTGGATTTACTTTTCCGTCAGTATCTGTCTATATTTCTGAGATGAGGTATTATGTACATGACATGACCCAAAGAGTGTGAGTTCAATACCCGGCTAAGGCAGTGGAGAACTTTCAGAGGGAAATTAACAGAAGATAACTGATAACCGAGAGCCATTAAGCATGGCACGTGGAACTAAGACAGTCTACCCCAGTGAGCGAATTAAAGGGTTCAGTTGGACATTCTAACCACCTGAAGAAGGCCGGAGCGTACAACGGCCGAAACATTGTAATTAATATGGCGACAATAGATGAGGACAATAGCCCGAATAATGTAAATAATGTTACTTTTCCGTGTTTGGATATGGCTGCAAGACAGCCGAAGTTTAAAATCAGGGTTTTTCTTCCCCAAAATGGGGGATTGCTTTCCTGGACTGCCGAGCTCTATCTACCCGAAGCTGCTGGTCATGAGGCGCCTGTTTTCCGCATTCGACCATTCTTAGTTATAAGAGGCTACTTGAGACGCATGCAACGGAAGCATTTTATAGTCACTGACAGTATGTCCCCACTAACACCGCTGGTTACGACAACATTTGAAACATGTAAGATGCACATTGAGGAACATTATATGCATTACCCGTTTAAGAGCTCAAAAAAAAATTATGTGTCACGTCTAATATAGTTATTATGTGTGACGTCATTTTTATATATTATAGTCTAATATAGTCATTATGGTTGACGTCTAATATAGGCAAATGTAAACAAATGACGTCATAATTTCTGACGTCATTTGTTTACATTTGGATACGCATCGAGCAGATATGAATGTCTGAGAGAAAATCATGAAGAATTGTAGTTTAATAACAGTAAAATCGACATTTCTAATCGAAACGCTCCTCTGTGGCTAAATCAGCAAAGCACGTCAGGCTATATGACGGTTCCGTATAGGATACAGGTTCGATTCCTTTCGGAGGACGCATATTTTCTATGAAAATTTCTCGGACATTCAGACCGGTAAATGTTGTTAATACTGTTTATTATAAAACCGAGCATTTACTTAAATACTTGTATCTATAAAAAGAACGTATAAACATAAAAAATGTCTCAAAATTACTATATTAGATATATTATTAATATATTAATATACTTACTATATTTTGTGATGTCAATGAACAACCGTTGCCAGTTTTGTAATACCAACGAATACTCGTTGTCACTTTCTTAATGCTCGTTGTAGTAGAGACTTTGTAATCGCAGATACAACTATCGTAACGCCGTTGAACAATACTGGTGTCAAACGCCTTTGAATAACACTCGCACTAATAGTACTTGCTCGATAATACTCGCTCGGATAGTAACCCGTGTAGTGATCTGAATAGAGAAATAGTATAGCGAATAGTATAGAGAATATCGATCCGTATAGTAATAGAGGATAGTGTAGAAATAGTGATCAATTAGACGGCACGCTAATTCCCATATATACATTTCCTTTACCATTACGTGATCTACTTATTCAAAATGGGATCGCCTGTGTTTGCTCTCTGGTGATCTGTGTTCAAACTCCAGTGTCGGCAGCGACATTTTATTCCTATGTGACTCTATATCAGATATTGTTACGTGTTGATAATTGTAACAAAAGAAAACGAATGATTTGCCAAAACACAGAACTAAATCACAAACAATATTTAATTTACTGAAAAAACACAAAATAAAATATATACAAGATATACAATTGGCTATACAAAACTGAAAACGCAGAGTTACTGGCGAAGTGTTACGAGGGAGAAGGTGTGGAGAATCAAGTGTCTTTACTACGTTAGGGCTAGTGAAGTAATCTAGTTGCTAATACTGAAAATCCACAAATGTGTGTAAATAAAGATAAATTTTTAGTTTGGTCAATGAAAATTAGTCAAATGTCTATTTACCAAATTTGTTCCATGAAATTCTCTTTTTGGGTTTTTGTTGGTCGGCAACTTTTTATAGAGATTCTTTCGGTTGGATATAATAATCCTCGAATCAAAAGCCAGAGTTGATACTGGTAGCAATTCCTTTTACACCAACTGACAACCCTTTACCCAAAAAACGTATTTTATAGGGGCGAACACCTAATTTGCATATTTCTAGATGTTTCTCGAATCATCTAGATTCTTCTTGAATATACTGGAATGATCTAGAATCTTCCAAACGTTCTATTTCAAATTTCTCTATTTTACAACTACTTCATGAAAGAAAACTTTTTTTTGTATTAACAGGTAGGACTCAGTAGAATCCCTTACTATAAATTTTAACCTTATTGCGACTTTCTTTTTATAGAAATACATCATCGTAACAATATATTATTAATATATATATAACTAACTATATATATAACTAAACACAAATACCGAAATTTAATTTTAGAAAAATATGGCAGAAACAATAATCGGAATTTAGTAAGCAACATTAGTAAAAGAAGCAGAAAAAGAAAGTGGTGATAGAGTACAAGAGACAACTCGATTACGGCAAAAAGTTACAGACATTAGAGGGAAAAAATGTCGAAAACGTATTTTAACATTTAAGATGTACCAAATAGAATTTAAACAATGCCCCTCACGCAATCGATCACCGGAATACCCTGAGATTTACAAAAGCGAATATACGAGTATAAAGTTGACGTAACGTTATGCAACATTGCTATAAAAATTAAGTCTAAATTTACTAATCATAAATGGAAAAACTCACTTTAATGCAACGACCCCCAATATTTTAAAAATAATTTTGAATTTATTCTATGTGTGTATAAATGTGTCGATTTTTATAAATACGGATGTCCAAACGTGACATTATCAGAAAGTAAGAGGAAAACTATAGTAAAGTTAAAATTAATTTTTTAACATTTCTACAACAAGTATCTTAGTTAGACAAACAGATTAAGTTAGACTTAGCCCAAGTACAGTGTAACCCGGATATAAGAGACCCGGATATAAGATAAATCCGGATATAAGAGAGATTTTCTCTGGTCCCAAATTAGTGCCATACTTACCTAAACAAAATAGACCAAACCCGGATATAAGAGAGATTTTCTCTGGTCCCAAATTAGAGCCATACTTACCTAAACAAAATAGACCAAACCTGGATATAAGATAAACCCGGATATAAGAGACTTCTTCTCCGGTCCCGACAACTCTCTTATATCCGGGTTACACTGTACCTAAAATTCAATAAAATACTAGATTACTAAGAGTATTTTCTTAAATTTTTAATATTACTGGTTACTTAAAAACATATATATATATATATATATATATATATATATATATATATATATATATATATATATGAAATAGACGTTCATGTTATATTCGTCAAGTAATCGTTTCAGTTATATCCCCCGTAGAAAAAATTCCCAACATAAGTCTAACGAGAAAAACATCTACCTCTGTGTGAAAAAAATGCTTTGCTGCGATATTTTAGGATAAAAGTAATATTTATTTAAAATCAGATTAATTAAACATTAAATCAGTTATTCATCCTCAAATAAACTTTCAGAAAATTATATTTTATTTTTGAAGGATTTTTTAAATAAAGAGAATTACGTTGTGCTGACAGGTTTGTCAATATGGACGATCTTAGAGTATTTAGTGATAAAAAACAAATTCCGATAAATTCGAATTCAGTTTGAAATACAGCAAAGTACTTTGCATATTGGGAACATTAAATTTAATCTATTATCTTGAAATTAAAACTAAATTAATGTTTCAAGATTTTACTTTTTTAAAATTGCAATTTGAACCTTAAGTATCGCTTTTCTTTGGAGGTACTTATATTAAATTATAAATTATATATTATAAATTATATTAAATTATATATTAAATTTAATCTATTATCTTGAGATTAAAGTAGATTAAAGTTTCAAGAAGGATTTTTCTTTTTTAAAATTGCATTTTTAATCTTGGCCATCGCTTTTCTTTGGAGGTACTTATATATACTTTCGTTTCCTGAGCTCACCAATATGTTAGTGTGGCTATATATATATATATATATATATATATATATATATATATATATATATATATATATATATATATAGTTTACGAAAAACTAGGTAATCCGTATGGGTAGACCCAAGGAGGATAAAATCCAGAGAGCTCAATGTAAATCAGAGCTAATAATTTAAATAAAAACTGACCACTTTTAAGGTTCCATATAATAAATTATTTCATCACAGCTCTTTTAAAGGACCGCGGATCATCAGACTTTACTTCTAAAGATTGAAACGAAAAATGAAAAGAAATTTACACATTTTTGACGGGCAGTACTAAGTATATGTAAATTAACGAAGTTAGAAAGTGAGTGGGGAGAGAGACATGATTGAGTTAGATGTAACTTTTCTATTCTTTCAAATTTAAATTGTTTGAGGAAATCCAGACATTGACACATTAAATCGGTTAACTTAACGGAAGTTATATATTGATATGGAAGGGGGATAGGAGAAAAGGCATAAAGAGAAAAAGAGAGAGAGATGTTATGAAAGAAAGTGTCATTAACTTTCTTTGGAATGAAATAGACGCTGTTATTTTGCCTTACTTTGAGAGTTCATAAATATTATAATGATTGATATAAGTTTGAATGTTTAAACAGTCTATAAAGAATTTAATTATATGTTTGTTAAAGTTTTTTAAAAAACTTTATTACTGATGATCCGCGGTCCTTTAAAAGGGCTGTGGTGAAATAATTTATTATATGGAACCTTAAAGTGGTCTGTTTTGTATTTAATATATATATATATATATATATATATATATATATATATATATATATATATATATATGTATGTATATATATATATATATATATATATATATATATATATATATATATATATATATAACGCTAACAGATGGGTGAGCTCAGAAAACGAGAGTAGTCGGTCATTATAGAAATATTTCTTGTTAATTATGTAGCTGATTATATTTTTTTTATTCCTGTTTCTAATTTGAAAATATCTTTCTTGATGTCTGAAAACTTATCAATGATTTTAGAATATCACATTTCTCCTGTTTACTTTTAAATATCACCTATTCATGTTAGGGTTCATGCCTTCTGATTTTCTATGACATATACCTATTGATATCTAGCTACCCTCCCACGAGGGTTGCATGTGGCACAAGGCCGGGTCTAACGTGGGTTTTCCGAGCCCGTAGGCTCGGCCAAAAATATTCCCTATTCGAACGCGTATAAACGTGTTCAGGGTCAGTCTACCTCCCCGAACGAGACTCTGCCCTTCGGCGGAACCTCGTCCGGGTTCATCTCTGCCTAAAGGCAGAGAGTTCGACTGTTTAGCTGGAACAGGTCGCAGGTAGTCATGACATATACCTAGTATGTCAAATTCGAAGATTGATATCATTTTGTGGGAAATTGGACAGTTTACTCTTTATGGTCAATGTTTCGTGGCTTAAGGTTTATGTGTTATAGCAGCTGTCTCTTATTGATATATATATATATATATATATATATATATATATATATATATATATATATATATATATATATATTATTCGGACTATTGTTCCCATTTTTGTCGCCATATTTATTACAACGTTCCGGCCTTCTTCAGGTGGTTGGAATGTCGAACTGAACCCTTTATTTCGCTCACTGGGGTAGACTGTTCTTTTTCCACGTGCCATGCTTAATGGATGTTAGTTATCAGTTATCTCCTGTTAATTCCACTCTCCAAGTTCTCCACTGCCATAACCAGGTATTGAATTCACACTCTTTGGGTCCTGTCACTGAATCTAACGCCTTTATCCATTGTGCCATGTGTCCTTGAGGACATCTGTGTATGAATGCATGTCTTCAGGAATCATTTTTTTTTCTGCTCATATTGCAATTTTTGTTGTTATTATCGCTTTTCTCTGGCACTCCTTATTACTGGTTCCCATATTGTATTCATTTCTATGCTTGGTCGGCTCAGGAGATTTTTGCGGATAGCATATGTGCTGATTCCATAAGTTTACGAATTTTCCAATGGTGTTCTTTGTCTATGATCTTAACCTGATCACAGAGAGAGCGGTGAACTCCCTTTTCTCTCCATATGTGATCAGCCACGCTTGATTTTCCACTTCCCCTCGTGGAGATCATATCGCCCGTTGTACACTTCTACCCGTTTTTTTTAACAGGAGTAGAAGATATAGCAGTAATACTCCATTTTCGGTCTAATTTGACTCTTGTAAAGATAAAGCATGGCAGAAAGAATCAGGTATTTTCTGGGGCGATAGAATGAGCGATAGTATGGAGTATTTCAGCTATATATGGCCTGGAGCTGTTTCGAACTCATTTTCTCGCACAAGAAAGTACCTGGCTCCTTCTACCATGCATAATTTTTACAAGAGTGACCTTAAACGAAAATGGAGTATTGCTGCTCTATCTGATGTGGAGTTTTTTCGGTTCATTCTATCGCCCCAGCAATTACCTGTCTCCTTCAGCCATTCTTTATCTTTACAAGAGTCAAATTTGACCAAAAATGGAGTATTGTTGCTATATCTGGGCTGGAGCAGTTTTGGGTAATTCTATCACAACAGAAAGTACCCAACTCCCTCTGTCATACTTTATCTGTACAAGAGTCAGATTAGACCAAACATTGTGTATTTCTGCTATGTCTTGACCGCAGCTGCCCAGACTTGACAGAGTTCAACATTTTTTACCGGCCTTGTGGGTGATGAATTATTTACCGCCCTACATTACTTGTGTTCCACTAATAAATCCTACTATTATTTTATAACAATCACTTCCAACTTTTCCCCTGTATACTCTTACAACAACGTCATTTAGTATCCGTCTAATTTGGGTGACTCTAGACCCTTATATTGAGTGACCAACCTAAAAGTAATCGCAACTTTCAACCACCAGGCAGCCTATTTATGAGGGTCGTTTGTAAAATTCATAGGCATACCTAGATACCCACATGGAATGTAACTAAATGAGGCCGTCCTCTGTATGACGATATACTATATCCGTGTCCTGTCAACAAAGTACATCCAACTGCAAGGCCTTTGGTCAGAAGGTTTTGAGTAGCATGGAACCATCTCCTAATTGCTGGTATTCCCAGGTCCACTCTGACTCGGTAGCACCTGTTATGATCCCAGCTATGCGCAAATAGTTAACCCCCAAGCTGAGGTGAAAATACTATGAAAATTTAAAAATAGGTTTTAATACCAGAAATAATTTTTTGTTAAAAATTATTACCAGCAATATATTTTTGAAGGAAAATTTATTACGAGCAATACATTACCAGCCATACAGTTTTGAAAATAAAAACATGGTACCAACAATAAAAGCATGAGGTTGATATGCTGTATATATAAAAAAAAGAAAAAAACAAACAAACCAAACTAAAGCAAATGATGTTTGTTTTTCAACACAGTTTCTCTTGCTGTTCCCACATTTCTTCCGTCGATGATGTAGTGCCTATTTCCCATTGGTGAAGGAGCTATCATTTTTTTTGGTCAAAAATCATCAACAGCAGATATGACTTCATAAACACTGCAAAATAAGACAAGTATTTTTTTATGTTGGGGAACAGATGATAGTCAAATCAGGAGAATAGGGCGGGTGATTGTTATCTCCATGGTTAGGACCAAGGAAGAACAACACGAACACAAAAGTAGAAATAACGAATATATATTACACAGAATAATAATACAAGATGTGTAATTGTTAGTATGACTGTCAGACTGGTTTGGAGTGAACTACTATCAGCTAGACTCAATTCGCTCTCTCTCTTGTGAGGCGTAGTATACATAGTGTTAGGAAGAGTTCATTCTGTAGTTATAGGTAAGGACCCATAACAGTGATCAACCAGTTCAAAGTCACAGTCATACACGGCAGCCATTGAAACCAAGAACTCGTGTGCTTGAGCATTGTCTTGATGAAACAAGACTCCCTTTCATTAGTTTTCCTGTGCGTTTTATCTTGATAACACTTCATAAGTGCCTCAGCATTTGGCATAATACTGTCCATTGATGTGCCCTTTTTGAAGATAAACAATAAGCACAATGCCTATTGTATCCTCCCAAAATTGAAACCATCAGTTTCCCTGCAGATGAAAACGATGGTGAGAAGGTGAGTAGGGTGGTTTCCACCGCAGGCATGGTCTCTTTTCCCGTGGTTCAAAGTGATGAACTCAACATTCAGCTTAGGTTAGAAAACGTTAAAAAAACCCAGCTGGATCTGCCTCAAACCGTGTCAGATTGTTCCTTGATGTGATCAGCTTGGTACACTTTTGATCAGGTGTCAGAAGACGCGGCACCCAACAAGCAATAAACGTTGTCATGCCAAGTTCATTGCGCAGTATATTCTCAACTCTCTCAAGAGATATACTAATAATATTGGCTATGTGATTTATAGTCAATCGCCATGGGCTGAACACGGTCAATGTTGCAGGACGTCCAGACTTTGGGTCATCTTCAAGACTCTCCATTCCCCTCCTAAATTCAGCTTCTCACTTTTGCCCTGTTGATGAGGCTGTCGTGTCATCGCCTAGTGTAGCAACCATATCAGCATGAATTTCCTTGTGGGTTAAAACCCCTTTTCAGCAGATAATTGATGACACCATAATGCCAAATTTTGCCCATTTTCAAGAAAAGTCGCTACTAGTTATTATTTGAAGTGTTGGAGAGTCTCTTGGTCACTGCACCAATCAATACATTGTTGTATCTTCCACCTCTTTCAGAGTTTTGGTCTTGGGGGACGGGGTCGATTCCACAATAAATATGTCTTCTTTCTCGGCAGAGTGTCGAAATATTTTTGGTGTCCAGAGCTAAAAAGGCATCAACAAAAAGGATTTTAGAATAATGGCTTCGGCTTGGATTGAGAAATCGGAGTGCCGAGTTCGAATTCCAGTTGAATCCATTACATTCACTTACGTACTAATACCCTTGGGAAAGGTATGAATCCTCTTCTTCTACACCCATCTATGGGTAAATAGCAGGACAGACCTGGATCTATAGCCTTGGATGGCAATTGGCTACCGCAGAAAGAAATGGCAACCTACTGAAGGAAAAATCTGCCTCGTCAGTCATGTGTCAAAAGATACGTGGATCGCCTAAGCGTGTATCACGCATGGCACATAACTGACTGAATTTATTCTAAACGTCGACGCGTACATTTCTAACTAGCCGGTTGGGTTGCTATCCCACTCCAGACACAATTTTAACACGTCTACAATGTTAGACGCGTAAGTCTTAACTCACTGAAATCCCATTCTATATCTAACATTCCCACGCTAGTTCTAGCCAATCAAAATCGACTTCTTTTGTTATCATTTATCTGACCTCAAAGGTCAAAATTCATAGGCTTACGAAGATAATCCTATGGAATGTGACCAGATAAGTTTTATGTTTCAACACCCCTCCTTGCGGCTCACAGACTTTTTCCGTTGATTTTGTAGTGCTTGGATCCCATTGGTGAAGAAGCTTTCATTTTGTTAGTAAAAAAAAGTCATCAACAGTAGATAGGACGTCATTATCTCTGCAATACTAGTTCCCAGTCAAGGGATTTTTTTCATGTTGGGGAACAGATGATAGTCAGATGGGGCCAAATCAAGACAATGGGGAGAGTGATCAACCAGTTCAAAACCACAGTCATATACAGCAGCCATTGAAACCAAGAACTCGTGAAACATAAATTCTCTAAAAAATAATACTCTGCTAAACCAGTTCTACTCAAAGTGGTTGTCCGCGGACCGTTGTCCGTACGCGAACCATCAGCGACCGGTATGCAGCCAGTGTCCAGACCATCTTAAGGAATCATTTGAAGAATTGGTAGATGCCAACCAAATGATTTTAACATGATTTTAACACGTCTACATTGTTAGACATGTAAGTCTTAACTCCCTGATATCCCTTTCTATATCTAGCATTCCCACGCTAGTTTTAGCCAATCAAAATCGACTTCTTTTGTTTTCATGTATCTGACCTCAAAGGTCAAAATTCATAGGCTTACAAAGACAATCCCATGCAATATGACCAAATAAGGTTTATGTTTCAACATAGTTCCTCTTGCGGCTCACAGACTTTTTCCGTTGATCTTGTTGGATCCCATTTGTGAAGAAGCTTTCATTTTGTTGGTCAAAAAAGTCATCAACAGCAGATAGAACGTCATTATCTCTGCAATACTGGTTCCCAGCCAATTGATTTTTCTTCGTGTTGGGGAACAGATGATAGTCAGATAGGGCCAAATCAAGAGAATGGGGAGGGTGATCAACCAGTTCAAAGCCACAGTCATACACAGCAGCCATTGAAACCAAGAACTCGTGAAAGACAAATTCTCTAAAAAATAATACTCTGCTAAAGCAGTGCTACTCAAAGTGGTTGTCCGCGGACCGGTGCCGGTACGCGAACCATCAGCGAACGGTATGCGGCCAGTGTCCAGGCCATACTAAGTAGTCATTTGAAGAATTGGTAAATACCAACCAAACGATACACCGCCAGAGCGAGGGCCGTTAGAATGTGTACTTTCGTACAAAACTTGGTACTTTTTGCTTTCAAATGAAGGTTTTGGTACGATCGGTAGAAATAAATTATTTAATTAATTATTAAAGCAAAATCCAGGAATGATATGGATATAAATTCTCCATTGCGCGTCCTCAATTGAACCACGACTGGCTAAACTGACAAAGAAGCAGGCTGACCTTTCACACGAGGAAACATTAAGGTTATATAATTCGTTGTTTTTATTTTAATAAACTGCTTATATTTTTTATTACTTTTTATATGTTTTGATATTGAATTATTTTTTGCAAAAATAGTCAACTTTAATATATTTAGTATATATATGGTTTCCGGTATAAATTAATATTACCCCGAAATATTTTACAGGTACGTGACACATTGACAAAACTAATGCCGGTCCGCCATTTCAGATAATTTGAGAAGCGCTGGTTTTCATTATTTTGTCCTTTTCTATTATTTTTTTCTCGTATTGCCAGATGCGCTGAAATGAATTTTACAACTCCAAAGAAGAATCTGCAATGTTATTGGCCTTGGCCTGGCATCTCGGTTTCAGATCCTTTCCCACCGTCGTAACGTAGCTTTCCTCTGCCTTTTCAAGAAATACTGTATATTACGGCGTACAAGACGCACTTTTTTTTCTCCTGAAAAATACGTGTGCGTCTTCCAAAACGAATGTAAAGCAGTGCCAGGCTCAAGTAAGTACTAGTGCCAGTACGTGAACCATCAGCTACCGGTACGTGGCCAGTGTCCAGGCCATGCTAAATAATCTTTTATACACTGTGCTATGTGTTCTTGCACGGTATGTGGAACTAGAACAGTCTACCCCAGTGAGCGAAATAAAGGGTTCAGTTCAACATTCCAACCACCTGAAGAAGGCTGGAGCGTACAACGGCCAAAACGTAATAAATATGGCGACAAAGATGAGGACAATAGTCCGAATAATGTAAATAGTGTAAATGTTTCTAGTTGGAACAATTCATTTTACAATGCTTTACTACAGTTACAAATGTAATAAAACTACTTTTTGATTTCATATTAAAATGAAATATTCAATAGACAATTACACAACAATTTGCAAAAGTTCCGCTAAGCACAAGTAACATAAACAAATGTGTCGTTCTGGATTTGTAAAGCTATGGGCTTGTTCACATCAATCATCATTCCTCATTGTCGTGTTAAATGACAATATTTAGTATAACATGCAAACTTTATTTTTCAATAACATGAATTATAACAGTGTTACTGAAAGTGGTGCGGTCTGTGGACTAGAGCCAGTACGTGAACCATCAGCTACCGGTACATGGCCAGTGTCCAGGCTATGCTAAAGAATCATTTGAAGAATTGGTAGATGCCAGTCAAGCGGTTAATGGCCAGAGCCAGGTAGGGAGAATAAATTGTTGGAGCTGGCTACTGACGAAGGATTGAAGAGGAGTTTCGAAACTACATCTTGGTTCGTTTTGGATAAAAGGTGAAAGCAGAATATCCTGAGCTTAGTGAAATTGCTTTGAAAACCCTTCTCGCATTTCCTTCAAAATACCTCTGCGAAACTGGCTTCTCAACCATGAGTGTTATTAAGGCAAAGTAGAGGAATAATATAAATATTCATTCTCCATTGCGTGTGGCACTGTCCTCAATTGAACCACGACTGGATAAGCTGACAAAGAAGCAGGCTGACCTTTCACTCGAGGAAACATTAAGGTTATATAATTTTTGCTTTTGCGTTAATAAACTACTTATTTTTTTAATTACTTTTTATATCATTTGATATTGAATTATCTTTTGCAAAAATAGGCAAATTTTATTATATTCATTTTACAGGGTGTCCATAAAGTACGTGTCCACATTAAAAAAATTATAACTTTATTTTGTATTTGCGATAGAAATAATTTGTAAAAAGGATTAGAAAGAAGTAAATCTATATTTTTAAGGTTTTATTGAAATTTTATTTAAGTTTCCACATGTCCTCCATCATCAGCAATACAAAGGGTAATACGATTTTGCAGTTCACGGAAAACATTTGCCAACTGATTTACAATAATGCCTGAAACTAGCTATAACTAGGTACATTAAACTTTATAACATTTTTTACAGATTATTTCTATCGCAAATACAAATAAAGTTATAATTTTTTAAAGTGCACACGAACTTTATGGACACCCTGTATATATTTTTCCTGTATGAGGGTGACCCCAAAAAACGGGAACTTTTTAACAATCCAATAAAACCAAGACTGTAATTCATAGTAATTGAAACCTTAAAACATGCCATTTAAGAAACAATGATGGAATTTTCATTTTTTTTAAATTACGTCCTGTAGATGGCGTCCTCCTGTACGAATGCATTCTTGAAATCTGCTGTTGAGGTTCCTCATTGACTGCTGCAACATCTCAGCTGGGATACTGTGAATTTCATTCTCGTTACTAAAATGGCGAAATGTTTACTTGCTCAAGGTCACTGTCTCGCAGTAATGCCACTTGCTCATATCTGGCAATACGCACTTAAAAATCCCCGTTTTTTTTTTGGTCACCCTGTATTACCACGAAATTATACAGGTACATGACATTTAGAAAAGAAGATGCCGGTCTGCTATATCAGATAGTTTGAGAAGAACTGTGCTAAACTATTATTTAACAAAAGTCTTCATTGAACAGTCAGATGTTAGTTTAACTGGAAAGAATCAGTGCAGTTATTAATAAGAATTTGAAATTAATGCATGCAAGATTTTACAATTCTAGCATCACTATTTCATAGTTAACCTAATAAATTTTCAGACCACCGTCGTATTATCCCCGTACTTATTAAAACACCTCAAAACCGTCACTATCATCATCATCATTTCTCGTATGATAAGCATCGCAACAAATATAGTCAATGCCATTACACCAATTGTTGGCTCAGTCACGCAGAGGACACAAAACATTTCCGGTTCTTATAACGAAAAAGAGGCAGAAAGGCGGGAAATGGCAGTGGTGGCGACAGCGGCAACGGGGTAAGCGCCATTTTTGACTATTCATACTTTTGCTCATGTGATCAGGAACCTAAAAAAAATGAAGACACACAAGGGAAACTAAACAAGGCCAAAGAAAGGAACAAGAAAAGCAAAAGACAATTTTGAACGAAGAAAACAAAAATCAAATGGAAAAGAATAACAATTTACGTATGCGCATGCGTCCACACTCTAAAGAAAACAATGAAAAAGTTAAAGGCACTGAACTTCAATATTTACAGAAAATATATGGGAAGTTCAATTTTGAAAATTAAAAATGAAACGAATAGCGAAAAGTTTGCATAAGACGAAGAAAACAAAGAAAGAAGTATTAGAAATAAAAAGGCTTTAATGTTGAATGAAAGAAAGAAGCAGAAAGAAAAAGGAAAATGCTAAGAGGAATGAGAGAGAGAGAGAGAGAGAGAGAGAAAGAAAGAGTGGAAAAACAAAAAATAGAGAAAGAAAGACAGGAAGAAACAAAGAAAGGAAAGCGTACGTGAATAGGAAAAAGAGAGAAAGAGGAAAAAGAAAATAACACGAGAAAGTAAAGTAATAACGATGTTATAAAAAGAAAGAAATCCTAAAGAGAAAAAGAAGAGAGAAAGAAAGAAAACACGAAAAGAAGAAAAAGGTAGATAGATAGATAGATAGAGTGTGAGAGAGAGAGAGAGAGAGAGAGAAAGAGAGAGAAAGAGAGAGAGAAACGGAAAGGAAAGATGAAGAGAAGGAAAGAAAGAAAACAACAAAAAAGTAAGAAAGAAAAAAGGAAAGACAAAATAACAGGAAAATCGAAAGAAGGAAGGAAAGAATGAAGCTATATAAACGAAAAAAAGACGACAATTAAAAATAAAGGAGTGGAAAATAAAATGAAGACGAAAAGAAAGTGAGAGAGAGAGAGAGAGAGAGAGAGAGGAAAAGAAAGAAAGAGGAAGCGAGGGAGAAACGGAAACTGAAGATGAAGATGAAAAAAAAAACGAGATAGAAAGAAAGAAAGGAAGAGAGAGAAGCAAAGACAACGAAAAATACTTTGAAAAGTGAGGAAGGGATAAAAAACAGTGATAGGCGAAATAAAAAAAGCAATATAGATAGAAAGAAAGAAAAAAGAAAGAAAGAAAAGCAAAGAGAATGAGAAAATAGTCGGATAACTCTAGAAAGAGATAAAAAGAAAATGATAGGAGAAAGAAAGAAAGAAAGATTAAAAGCAAAGAAAACGAGAAAATAGTTTGAAAAAGAGCGAAAGGGATAAAAAAAAAAGAAAATAGCAGGAGAAATAAATAAAGAAAGAAAAACGAAGTTAAAGAGAAAATAGTTGGATAAATCTAGAACGAGATAAAAAAAATGATTGTGGAAACTAAGAAAGGAAGAAAAAAAAAGAAAGTGAACGGTAAATTAGAGAAAGAAAGAGAATCGAAAGGACAAAAGAAAAGCAGACGATCAAAAAATAGACGAGAAAATGAAAGAAGCGGGATGGAGAAAAATAGATAATAATGAACGATAAAAGAAGAAAAAGAAGTCTTGAATGAAAAGAATATTTTCTGACAGAGATCATTTTCATATCAGAATTGTTCTCGTCGAAGATTTGGTCTTTTCTCAGCCTCGTCGTAAGCCGGCGAACAACGACAATGTGAAAATGGCGGCTCGGCAGACCGAATGGCGCCGACGGCTTTACTTAATTCTGTAACGGAAGGGATATTTTTTGTCGAAAAGCGAGAGTCAACGTTGCTTCTTCACAAACGCCTTATTACATGGTCGTTCTCTTTTCTCCTGTCAATACAAACGAGTGGGTGTGTAGACACGTGTATGTGTACGCGTACACGAAAGTAGGTACTCATGGAAATCAATCTACGTGTGTATTTGAGCGTTTCTGCATATATTACTCACACGTAACTACTGGCGTTGGTTTGTGCATGTTTCTGTTACACTCTCTCTTTATATGAATATATATATATATATATGATAAAATATAGTTTTAATGTATGCTATATTTATGTGTTATGTGATCAATAACATGGATATAGCATAGGTAAATATAAAAGTGGACATTGAAGTCAACACCCAGGGGCGACTGTCTGTTCCATGCTTAAACGTAATCGTCAGGACATTGACGACTGCATTCAGCCATGAAATAGACTGTCGCCTCTGGGTGTTGACTTCAATGCCCACTAATATATATATATATATATATATATATATATATATATATAAGGGTCAGTGGTGCATTATGGGTAGTCTATTTTGGCGGTTACTTTTACCGGAAGTGGCTTATTTGTTTATTTATTTATGTCAAATTGTTTTGCTTGTTTTTTGTTTGTTTTTTTATTTTTATTTTTATTTTTTATCTTATATATTTATTTATTTATTCTTTTATTTTGATCGGTGTTTTTGGTTAACGTAGTAAAAATTTGTTTATATAGCTTATTGTTGGTAGTCAAATTTTTACTACGTTAACCAAAAACACCGATCAAAATAAAAGAATAAATAAATAAATATATAAGATAAAAAATAAAAAAACAAACAAAAAACAAGCAAAACAATTTGACATAAATAAATAAACAAATAAGCCACTTCCGGTAAAAGTAACCGCCAAAATAGACTACCCATAATGCACCACTGACCCTTATATAAATAGCCGAGAAAAATAACAGCACTAGTCGCCTGACGATTGCACTAGCATGAAACAGACTGTCGCCTCTAAGTGCTGACTTCCATGTCCACTTTTATATTTACACACGCTCTATCTCTGATATTGAGCACTTTACCCCATAAATATAGCACACTTTAAGACTATATTTCTGCATATATATATATATATATATATATATATATATATATATATATATATATATATATATATATATATATATATTTGTGTGTGTGTGCGTGCGCGTGTGTGTGTGTTATAAAGAAATAATCATGCAAAGCATTAATCAGTAAAGTTAATGTAATTAATGGCAAATTCACTTCACTAACAGATTTAATAAAGCATTAACTTACTAACAAATTTCTGAATGACGCGATCGTTATTTTTTAAATTACAAGATGGATTAGATGTTCTGTTACAAGTACTTTCGAAGAAATTCACTCTTTCATCATCAGGTATTAATATTGTTTTCACTTCAGGTAAGTTTCAGGTAAATTTCCAAGACGAAAATCTATCTATCTATCTATCTATCTATCTATCTATCTATCTATCTATCTATCTTATTCAGTCTGTTCATATCTATCTATCTTATTCAGTCTGTTCATATCTATCTATCTATCTATCTATCTATCTATCTATCTATCTATCTATCTATCTATCTATCTATCTATCTTATTCAGTCTGTTCATATCTATCTATCTTATTCAGTCTGTTCATATCTATCTATCTATCTATCTATCTATCTATCTATCTATCTTATTCAGTCTGTTCATATCTATCTATCTTATTCAGTCTGTTCATATCTATCTATCTATCTATCTATCTATCTATCTATCTATCTATCTATCTATCTATCTATCTATCTATCTTATTCAGTCTGTTCATATCTATCTATCTTATTCAGTCTGTTCATATCTATCTATCTATCTATCTATCTATCTATCTATCTATCTATCTATCTATCTATCTATCTTATTCAGTCTGTTCATATCTATCTATCTTATTCAGTCTGTTCATATCTATCTATCTATCTATCTATCTATCTATCTATCTATCTATCTATCTTATTCAGTCTGTTCATATCTATCTATCTTATTCAGTCTGTTCATATCTATCTATCTATCTATCTTATTCAGTCTGTTCATATCTATCTATCTTATTCAGTCTGTTCATATCTATCTATCTATCTATCTATCTATCTATCTATCTATAAAGTACAGTTGGTTTTATTAGGGTGTTTAGCTTAATACAATAACTTTTTAACAATTTTTGCAAACAATATACATGGAAGACCAAACCTAGCAAAACAACAACAATGAGGTAAAAAGTTGATAAAGAATGGTGTTAACACACAAAAGGGCTACAAACAATTGATCGCAGGCGTTCGGAATTCAAAGAACAAAATATAGCAGATTAGACTGAAGAGGAGATCTTATTGGCTAGGAAGAAATCCCAGCATGCATCTGTACGATTTGTCTAAGCATTTTGCGGGAACGTTTTTGCAATCATTCCTTTCGCTTAGAAACCAACGTTAAATAACATGGTTACACTTTATTATTGCCTGCCAGGCTCTGCAATATACAATTTTTAAAGTGAATTCGTGGAAATGAAGTAAATTGTCGGTTAGTACGAAACGACACAGAAATGTTTCTGTCCCGATAAATATGCGAATTTTTTCAAGAACATGTAATGAAATGAATAAATTTTAGATTTTTCATCTCTTTCCATTGGACATTAACTAAAATCGAAAAAAAGAAAAAAAGAAATGAAAATTTAAAACAGATTATACGAAAAGCGAATACTGGGTGAAAAAGTTGTTGGTGGTACTTTGACTTATCTACAAGGAAAATGTCTACATATTACAAAATTTTATTTTGGAATGATATCTATATACTAAAATATATTATAACGCACATATAAAATTAAAAAAAATGTAAATAAAGTTTTAACAAATTTTCTATTGACAATATTCTAGCGATAAAGTACCTCGGCTAAAATATCTACTCCGTACAAATTTTAATATTTGTCTATATACAAATATTTAGGTAAATGCTCTGTTTATAATAAACACTAAACAGTATTAACAACATTTACCGGCCTGAATGTCCAAGAAATTTTCATAGAAAATATGTCTCCTCCGACAGGAATTGAACCTGCATCATACACGGAACCGTTTTATAGCCTGACGTGTTATACCAGTTTAGCTACAGAGGAGAGTCTGGTTAACAAAGTCGATTTTACTGCTTTTAAACTACAATCTTCCATGATTTCCCTTGAACATTCATGTCTAGTCGGTGCGTATCCAAACATAAACAAATGACGTCACACATTATGAAATGGACAAAGTCCGACAATTATTTTAAGTTATCTTCTGTTTATACGTTCTTTTTATAGATAGAAATATTTAAGTAAATATTCTGTTTATAATAAACAGTATTAAACAACATTTACCGGCCTGAATGTCTGAGAAATTTTCATAGAAAATATGCATTCTCCGACAGGAATCGAACCTGTATCCTATACGGAACCGTCATATAGCCTGACGTGCCTTAACCGATTGGGCCACAGAGGATCGTTCGGTTAGCAAAGTCGAATTTACTGCTTTTAAACTATAATTTTCCATGAATCTCTCACGTTCATATCCGCTCATGGCGTATCCAAATGTAAACAAATGACGCCACACATTATGAAATGGACAAAGTCCGACAATTATTTTAAGATATTTTTATGTTTATACATTCTTTTTATAGATACAAGTATTTAACTAAATGCTCTGTTTATAATAAACAGTATTAACAACATTTACCGGCCGGAATGTCCGAGAAATTGTCATAGAAAATATGCATACTCCGACAGGAATCGAACCCGTATCCTATACGGAACCGTCATATAACCTGACGTGCTATACCAGTTTAGCTACAGAGAAGCGTCTGGTGAGCACGGTCGAATTTACTGCTTTTAAACTACAATTTTCCATGATTTCCCTCGAACTTGTAAAATCGATCTTGCTAACCAGATGCTTCCTCTGTAGCTAAACTGATAAAGCACGTCAGGCTGTATGACGGTTCTGTAAAGGATACAGGTTCGATTCCTGTGGGAGGACGCATATTTTCTCTGACAATTTCTCGGGCATTCAGGCCGGTAAATGTTGTTAATACTGTTTATTATAAACAGAGCATTTACTTAAATATTTGGATCTATAAAAAGGACGTAAAACATAAAAATGTCTTCAAATAATTGGCGGACTTAATTCATTTCCTAGTGTGTGACGTCATATATATATATATATATATATATATATATATATATATATATATATATATATATATATATATATATATATATATATATATATATCATAGAAGAAGAAAATGAGTAACTACCAAGGTTCGAGCGTGACATTCTGGATTCATGAATATTTTCTGCCAGCTATATAAATAGCGGTGTCAGGCTACTGACTGCGGTGATTATTGAGTCACTATTCAGTGGAACTATCCAGTCGAATTAGTGTGAATTATTGTGCGTCGATGATTTGGGTTTTGATTTAGGATTTACCGGACGTTAAGCCGAGCCGCGCTACTAACAAGGTATTCACTGAAATGGTTAATTATCTTGGGTTGACTTTTATTTCTTTGTTCTTGGTAAGTATTTATTTGTGGTTGTAATTATATACTGTTTTATTTTAAAATCGAAGTCTTGAGTTATGCTTAATCATGTAAGGTCACCGTACGCCACAAAAAATGAAAAAGAGCCCTTAGAGTTATTGAAAATTATAAACGATGATGAGAGTGACGCCCGTTAGCATCAAGACGGGTTTGAATCATTCTTAATGTCATATAGAAAGAAATGAGTTACTACCGACTCTGAGGTTTGAGCGTGACACTCTGGGCTTATAAGTATCTGTTTTCCGCTAGGTGTATAAATAGATGTGTCAGGCTACTGACTGGAGTGATTATTGAGAGTGTAACTATCCAGTTGAATTAATGTGAATTATTGTGCATCGATGATTTGGGTTTTGATTTAGGATTTACCGGACGTTAAGCCGAGCCGCGCTACTAACAAGGTATTCACTGAAATGGTTAATTATCTTTGGTTGATTTTTACTTCTTTGTTCTTGTTAAGTATTTATTTGCGGTTGTAATTAAATACTGTCTTATCTTAACATTGAAGTCTTAAATTATACGTAATTATTAACGGCCACCCCACGTCACAAAAATTTAAGATAGAGAAAATGTAATTCAAATATTAACAAATGTTCTATTGACTATATTCTATAAACATTGGTTAAAAATGATAAATAGAAGGCAAGAGTATAGATCGCATACCAAAGAAGATTCGTGACAAGCAGATAACAAGCCATTTTTTGCGTTAGCTGTCAACGTAATATTTACGATAACTATTTAAGCGACTTTTTCCGGTGAAAAATCTGGAAAATTCTTGCAAAAATCAAATAATTCTCGGATTTTAATGAAAGTTTCAGGATTTATTCACAAAGGGATGAAATTATTTTTGAAATTTTTTTGCTGGCACGAAGTCACAAGTCATCATGACCGAGAGTTTGAGTGTACTGGCGTTGTTCAAAGGGCTGATCACGTCCAGAAACTGTAACTAAAGCCCCCATTAGCATAGTTGCAGTATAAACCACAGACGGTCTCTGTGGGTGTTGAATAAATATATCTGTGCCTGGGCTAGCGTCTGCAGTAGGGATTGGCTAACAACCCTAGGGAACTCGGACAACGTGTACCGGCCATTATTGTGTTAACTTTATAAAAGGATTGGGTTTCTGGCTCTTTTCAATCTAAAGTCATCTCATTAATTTTCACTGCTCTTGCATCTTAGTGGCACTAACGCCTTGCTTTGGGAGAACTGATTAAAAAAAACGACTGGTTGGTGATAAAAGTAAGTAATTTTTTCCTCGTGTGCCTTTACAAGCTATCGTGTGTTGTTGGGTATTTTAGGGTGATGGTAAGTGATTAGTAAAACGTATTTCAGGTTAACTAACGTTGGAGATTGTGGCTCTCACAAACACCCTCAAACGGCGCGCGTCCCACAAACACAGAAAATAATAAACACTTATGACCAGGCAACGTTTTTTTTTTTTTTAATTTTTTTACCTCCTCTTCCCTGAGCCGGCGTCTATCTCACATTGTCATTAGATATTCCACAAAGACAGATCAAAAGCACTGACTTCCGGTTCCGGAATTCGCCAGCCGGCCAGCTCAGTGCATAAGTAGACATTGTCCAGACCAGTCATTGTTGGCGTCATGGTATCATCGTTGGCTGGCTATCTCGTACACATCGTGTCGGTCATTTTCTTGGCCAACAGACGGGCGCCATTAGTGTTGGGGGCAAAACAGGGAAAAACATGCTGACGTCACGAGGCGGTATGATAAGGCAAAACGCCATCACCGCCACCACCAGAATTTTTTCTTTTTAAAAAAACGGGAAGTGAAAAGCAAAAAAAAAGGACAATTGAAAGGGAACCAGGCACAGTAAACCCGTTTTTTTTTTGCAACGTGTTCCTTTAGGACTGGGGTGAACAAGACTCTTCATAGTTTTCTATTGTTTGTATCCTGAGGCAATGCAGGCTTCTTTATAACCCTTCCCAGTTCATTTCCTGCTATCTGTTTACATAAGCACGCCATTTCTCCACTGTCTCACTTGCCTTCACTATGTATTCTTGTAAGTGTCAAATTCTCCAAGCATTCTTTCCTTATGTGCCCGAGAAATTTCAAATATTTTTCATAAATCTTCAGTTGTTCCGTCCTTGTTATTCTCAGAATGCTTATTTCTATTGCCACAAGTCTCCTTTTCATCTGTGAGCAAAGCCGTTTTATTTTATTTTATTTTTTTGTTTAGCGGCATCTATGGGTTATTTAATGCCGGAATCTAAATATTTTGAATGCAATTGTATACCTTCAATTACAGAGGAAATGTATTGTTGGTAATTTTGGTAAAAATATATTGTTGGTAATTTTGCTGAAAAATGTATTGGTAATTTTACTGAAAATATATTGTTGGTAATTTTGCTAAAAATATGTTGTTGGTAATTTTGCTAAAATTGTATTGTTGGTAATTTTGCTGAAAATTGTATTGTTGGTAATTTTGCTAAAAATGTATTCTTGGTAAATTTGCTGAAAATGTACTGTTGGTATTTTTGTTAAAATTGTATTGTTGGTAATTTTGCTGAAAATATATTGTTGGTAATTTTGCTGAAAATATATTGTTGGTGATTTTGCTAAAAATGTATTGTTGGTAATTTTGCTGAAAATATATTGTTGGTAATTTTGCTAAAAATCTATTGTTGGTAATTTTGCTAAAATTGTATTATTGGTAATTTTGCTGAAAATTTTATTGTTGGAAATTTTGCTGAAAATGTATTGTTTATTTTGCTGAAAATATAATGTTGGTAATTTTTCTAAAAATGTATTCCTGCTAATTTTACTGAAAATGTATTGTTGGTAATTTTGCTATAAATGTATTGTTGGTAATTTTACTATGAATATGTATTTTTGGTATTATTTTTACTATAAAAAAGTATTTTTATATTTACATATTTCTTTGTTTATTCGGGGGTTCATTATTTGTCTGTAGCTGGGACCCTAACAGGTGCTGCCACAAAGAGCCGCTCAAGGTAGAGGATTACTAAATGAGGTTGTTGTAAGGGCGTACAAAGAGAGAGCAAGTTTAGCTGGGATCCTAACAGGTGCTACCCCCCCGGGTCAGGGTTCACCTGGGAACAACGGCAATGAAATTGATGGTGCGTACTCCTCAAAACCTCCAATCTCGCGATCAGAGGCCTTGCTGCCGGATGTAGTTGATCGTGATACCCAGGACAAAGACTTGAAGAGGTTAAGACTGCAGACCAAAGAGCCTCTCAAGGCAGAGGATTATCAACGAGGTTGCTGTAAGGGCGTACAAGGAGGGAGCAAGAAATTTAGCTATTCTCATTGAAGGAATCCATGGTAGCTCATGGCTTAATGAAATACATAAAATTCTACTCACAAGTAGAGACCACACCTTATGAAAGGTTTTATCTATGTAAAATATTTGCGATTGTTTTTTCAAAATTGTTCAGTGGAAAATGTCATGATGCCGTTTCTGACCTACGGTCTCTGGTCAGGACCCGGACAGAATTAAGTACACACCAGAAATCAAAGGATATAATAATAATAATAATAATAATAATAATAATAATAATACAAAAGAACAGAATGTGCTTTCTTATTGACATGGCAGTCTCTGCAAATTGTAATGTATCTTTGAAGATCTTCGGAAGACAATCAAATTAAAAGGATCTTGAAGGAGAAATCTAAAAAATGTGGCACATAAGGACATCAGTAATTCCTATTGTAGTTGGAGCACTCGGATCGATTGGAAAAGGTTCTGATAGACTTATTGAAGGGATCCCTGGTAGCCCATACCTTAAAGAAATACAAAAAAATTGTACTCACAAGTACAGCTCACGTATTATGGAAGAGCTTTATCTATGTAAAATGTGTTTCATCGTAGGTTGTTTTCTCTTTATAAAAATGATCAGTGGCAAAAGTCATGAAGCCATTTCTGGCCTTAGGTCTCTGGCTGGGACCCGGAACGAAATGTGGATATTCAATTCTAGTGTGTATTCGTTAACTTCCCCACATATTCCCATAAATTGTGCCTTTTATTTTGTATCTCTCTACCCCGAGCAGTTCTTCAGTGCACTCTGGATCGTTATGAGATATTGGCTGGGCGTAACGGTCGTGGGAACTAATCGGGCCACAAGCACAATTATAACAGGATAATAATAATAATAATAATAATAATAATAATAATAATAATAATAATAATTATTGCCAACCTTGGACCAAGTGACTCAATACCAAATCGACTAATAAAAAGAAAACGAACTAAATAGACCCGCGAAGAGTATCGACAAGTCATGACATCTTTCTTCACTGCTCTCGAAAAAATTGTTCTGACAAGTACAGCCCACACTTTACGAAGGGCTTTATCTATGTAATTATTATTTTTTTTTTTTTTTTGCAGTGGAAAGTGTCATGATGCCATTTCTAACCTTAGGTCCCTGGGCGGGACCCGGAAAGAAATGTGTAAACACCAGATATCAAAGGAAATAAAAATAATAATAATAATAATAAATCTAAAAAATGTGGCACATGAGGATATCAATAATTGCATTTGTAGTTGGAGCCCACGGATGGATTGGAAAATATTCTAATAGACTCATTGAAGGGATTCCTGGTAGTCCATACCTTAAAGAGATGCAAAAAAAAAAAAATTCTCACAAGTTCAGCCCACACCTTACGAATGGCTTTATCTATGTAAAATATGTACGATCTTTTTTTTTTAAAACTGCTCAGTGGAAAATGTCATGATGCCATTTCTGACCTTAGGTCTCTGGTCGGGACCCGGATGGAAATGAGTACACACCAGAAATCAAAGGAAATAAAAACAACAACAATAATAATAATAATCATAATGATTTCAAGGAATCTCACTGTTGTCTGTTTGGAGAGCTGATTCCCCTAAGCAAGCGACCCGTAAAATGTCACTAACATTTCATCACCACCGAGCAGAGTCTAGACTTGCTGCAGCCCTCATGAGCGATTAAAACCCTCAGTGAGTTTCGGACATCTATTGGGTCTAAAAGTTCGCTCCAGACCTCAAATGGAACATGTACATTCGTGCCATCGGTAAAGAAGCTGGATGAATGATCATTTGCAGAATGTACCTGACTCCTTCCGCCATTCTTTACATATAAAAGAGTCAGATCAGGCCAAAAATGGTGTATTGCTACCATATCAGGTGGGGTAATGCCCAGTCCTCACTGTCCAGCCGCAACAGAGTTAGTTAAAATGCGATTGCACAGTCTTGCAACCTTTATCCGAAACGGGTTACATTCTTTAGCCGGCAACAGCTAAGACTTTCACAGCTAGAACACGCTATGCCAAGTAAGGCAAAAAAGTAACTAAACCCTTGCGCCAATTAATTGAAACAACCGCTTTAGTTTCCTTTCTTTCAAAATACGGTCGGTTTTTGACCCACTGGAATGACAGGGTGTAATTGATTTTTATTTTTTCCTCAGATTAGGTCATTTGCAGTGGTGTGCAATAATATGAATCTATTTTCAGAGTGTATGATGAAATTTGTTTGGCCTTGAAAAATATTGGCTCATCCGTGATTGCATCAGATTTTTATCATGCCCAGGCACTATTGTCTCGACTGTCGATTAGTTGTCCTACGTCTATTGTCTGCGATGGACGTTACTCCAAGAAAGCGTACGAAAATCGTAACGCTTCACGAACACACTGGCAAGCCTTACGGTCAGTTTTAGACCCACATGAGTGACAGGATGTAATCGATTCTTATTTTTTCCTCAGATTAGATCCTTTGCAGTGGTGTGCAGTAATATGAATCTATTTTCGGGGTGTATGATGAAATTTATTTGGCCTTGAAAAATATTGTGTCATCCGTGAATGCATCAGGTTTTTATCACGCCCAGACACTATTGGATCGACTGTCGATTAGTTGTCCTACGTCTATTGCCTGCGATGGACGTTACTCCAAGGAAGCGTACGAAAATGGTAACGCTGCACGAACACACTGGCAAGCCTTACCAGTGAGCAAATCAAAGTACTAAAAATTTGCCCGGAATCTCTTCTTATTTAAATCCAGTCGAGAATCTGTGGCCAATCTGCAAAAAACGACTTCATGGAATGGACATACGATGTACTATCATGTGCACTGGGTCATGTTTCACTGAAATAATACGTAAAAAAGTAAATAATAACGGAATTATTCGTTTTGTTTCAATAAATTTGCACAAAGGTATAAGACGCAAGGAGTTGCTGAGTGTTTGAGAGTATGAAAAAAGAAAAAACACTATTAAGGAGAGTAATTGATTCCCTCTGCTATACTCATAAAGATAGAGTCAGTTTATATGAGTTCCGCTTGAGGTCTGGGGAGAGCTTGAGTCTCAGTAGACGCTCAAGGCAAGGGGCCTCATTGAGAGAACTCCTACCCATCGTGATAGCTAAAAGTCCGGGGTCTGCTCGGTGGTCGGGGAACGTTACTAGTTTGATTTTGGTCGTATTGAATTTTACAAACCAGTTCTTTCTCCATTGAGCCACCTGGTGCGGGTCAGAGGAGAGATGAGCTGCCAGGTTTTGGTTTCTCCTCCAAATTTTGTGGAAGATGATTTACCCATCTTGTCGACAAAAAGTAAAACGGTTTCAAATAAACCTAATGAGCATATTGGCCTACGACTTCTCCAGATATTAATCCAATAGAAAACTTTTGGTCCAACAGTGAAAGAGATTATTTACACTGTTTATTTATTTGAAGTTATAGACGGAGAATATTACTGGAAAATACGAAAACTTAAGGAATCAGCACATAGGCTACAAAAAGTCGACAAAGCATAGAAATGAATACCATATGAGAACTAGTGACACGGAGTGCTAGAGAAACGCAATAATAACAATTGCAATATGAGCTCTAGTAAAAAAAAATGTAACTGAGATATTAAATTTATAAATTCCAAGATGCATACATGTTCCTCAAAGACACATGGCTCAGTGGAAAACTGTCGGTTGAATCCAGTGCTTTGACCAAAAACGTTGTTGCTGTAGCATACCTACGGACGATAATGGGTATGTCCCCATTCACATAAATACAGTAGTAAATACTGTATGTTGGTCTGCAGTCAGAGATTCGTCTCCAGCTGTGTTGGTCAAACTCTCTGCCCGGAGGCAGAGAGAATCTCCAGATGAGGCTATGTCGAAGGGCAGAGTCTCGTCTTGGGAAACAGCTACACTACCTAGTTTTATATGGAGTCTACGGGGAATTTTTTTCAGGGCCCACGGGCTCGGATACCCCACATTAAATTCGGCCTTGTGCCACATTTGACTGCGTGGAGCGGTTGGGAGATATCCTGCAGTTGGAGATTCATTGTGGAATACACTTGAATCACTTCTAGCAGTTGACTACTTCTTATACGCGCCGCTGGCAAATCTTATATGTGTTGTTCTTGTCGTAAGTATTATCGTTCATTACTTCGTGTGATTATTCTATTCAGTAACCTTCCCTAGATTACAACAGTTGTGTAGTTCAGTACCTGTCTACAACTGAGGTGAACAAAAACTTGGAGATAACTGACACGGAATTATACAAAAGAGGCATGGTACGTAGAACTAGAATAATCGATCCCTGTGGACGAAATAAAGGGTTCATATCGAAATTCCAATCAGCTGGAGTGTACAACGGCCGGAACGTCGTGAATATGGCAACGCGGATGGGGACACATGAAGAAGGCCGGAGTGTAAAACGGTCGAAAGGTTGTGATCGTGAAAAGGTATTGTAATTATTTGGACTATTTACATTGTTCGGACTGTTGTCCTCATCTTTATTGCCATATTCACCTTCAACTTCTGTCTATATTTTTGAGATGAGCTATTTGAATTTCGAACCCTTTCCTTTGTACATCGGAGTAGATTTTTCTATTTCCACGTGACATGCCCCTTCCGTATGTCTCAATTATCTTCCTGTATCTCAGCTCTCCATCTTTTTGTTCACCACTGCAGTAGTCGCATATTGAACTCACAAGTCTTTAGATGAAGGCACCTGTTCCAACCAACTGTTTTATCCACTGAGTTGTGAGTTCCATACCTGGCTACTGCTGTGGTTAACAAAAGCTTGTAGTTTTGAGTTAAAAGGAGATAAATGATACTGAGATATCCGGAAGAGGCATGGCTCGTGGGACTATTTACCCCGGCTTATGAAATAAAGAGTTCCATTCGAAATTCTAGTTACCTGTAGAAGGCGGGAACGTACAACGGCCGACATGTCGTGAATATGACAATAAAGATGAGGAGTAAAATCCAAAAAATGAAATTAATGTAAATAATTACAATACCACATCTCAGATATAGAGAGATATCTTTCCTAAAGTATAAATAGCTTAAAATATTCAATCTCTCCGGTGCACTAGCTTAGTGAAAGGTGCCTTTTAAAAGCCATCGAAAATATTAAGAGGCAGGAAAATGTCTTTAGAAAAAGCAGCCAGTACTGAATTGTTTTGTAATATCTGTCCTCCTATAGAGTTTGTGATTTGAAGAACTCGACTCAATTGAAGTTCCACGGAGATTGTGATTTGAAGAATTCAACTTTGGCCGGAATTGGACTTATAGCCCGAATCACATTTAAAGTGAGGTTCCATAAGAATATTCCATGAGGAATTCAAAGTTATTCCTTCAACATTATCATTGCTGTTTTCTAAGCTGGACCAAAGATCTCTTTTATGCCTAACACCCAATTATTCCTCCAGAGGAACAAGCTGAAAAGTCCGTACGAATCGGGCTCCAATTAATATAATTTCTGTTTGGAATTAACTTCAGAGTATTTTGTTTACTGG
>OZ038497.1:15706603-15711603 GCA_964036315.1 Acanthosepion esculentum | reverse complement strand
ACTGACCCCAATTTTGATAAAAATGGAATGCTACCCTAGAGCAAAGGCGAAAACAGTTCACTGCGACGTAAATGTCTAGAGAGTGCCTTGATCGGAAGGTCATCTACAGTAAATTTTCGCCGGGGCTTTTACAACATTTCCCCATTCCTGGCAGAACTTCTATTATCACAGTGTGCAATAGTGATGGAAAGAAAGACTCTAAATCGTCCAGATTAAAAATAAACATTTTAATTCCCAGCATCCCTCATTAGTGCGAATGTGTAGTTGCACAACATAACAAATTTAGTCCAGTGATGTACTAAATGTCACAAGAAAGCTTTTTTACACTTTTTCATATATATATATATATATATATATATATATATATATATGAATGATCTTAAACTCGTGAACAAGAAAATGGTCTTACCATTCCGATACGTCTTGAGAGGACTGTACATATATATATATGAATGATCTTAAACTCATGAACAAGAAAATGGTCTTACCATTCCGATACGTCTTGAGAGGACTGTATATATATATATATATATATATATATATATATAATTAAGTAATTTCTGAAAGAAACACCAACAGAATACAGAAAGTGCAGGACGGCCGTTTCGTCCTATATTCGGGACGCATCAGCAGTGCACATCCACTACCGAGAATTGAAACCCTGACAGTTAACTTATCAAGCAAATGTCATACCAACTGTTCCAACGGGCCTCGCTGACGAAGAGGTAGCAAATCAGACCCAATATAACGCCGCTCGCTCACATAATCTGTGATTCTCTCTAACCATAGGACTGTGCCCCCTGGAGCCACGACTACTATCACCAAGCCGCTTTGGAAGTAAAGTCTGATGATTCGCGGTCCTTTAAAATGGCTGTGGTGAAATAATTTATTACATGGAACCTTAAAGCGGTCTGTTTAATTTTTATTTAATATATATATATATATATGAGTCATAAATAATTTCCGTTTTTGTTTAACCGCTAATTTTCCTTATGATTTCTGTGTGTTGCCATATCGTAGACTATGATGTTATAAACATCTTTGTTAATTCTCGGGTAATTTGGTTTGTCTTTACTGTTTAGTCATTTACGGTTTGCCATTCCAAGAGTGGTGTAAAAGCCAAATACATAGTTTAGCATGTGATGCCGTCTACGCATCACTGCCATCCCGCAGTCTTCCAATGGCAGTTGAATTAAACGGCTTAATCCTGGTTTCATTAGAGTTTTTCTTTTCAAAGATGGACTGCCTTCACTATGGCTATGGGGTTCCATCTACCCTTCGTACAGGGTGCCCCACAAAAACAAAAAAAGGAAATTTGCTACAGTTTATTTAATTGCTGGAATGTTTGTTACAGTTATTTGGAACAAAAGCATAGGATAGAAATTTAGTAGCTTAAAACAAAGAAAAACACAAATGTTAGATGTGGTCTATTTACATTATTCGAACTATTGTCCTCATCTTTGTCGCCATATTTATCACAACGTTTCGGCCTTTCAGTATCTGTCTATATTTCCGAGATGAGGTATTATGTACACTATTTACATTATTCGGACGATTGTCCTCATCTTTGTCGCCATATTTATGACAAAGTTTCGGCCTTTCAGTATATGTCTATATTTCTGAGATGAGGTATTATGTACATTATTTACATCATTCGGACTATTGTCCTCATCTTCCAATGGCAGTTAATTTAAACGGCTTAATCCTGGTTTCATGAGAGTTTTCTTTTCAAAGATGGACTGCATTCACTACATCTATGGAGCTCCCTTTACCCCTGGCAGCAATAGTCTTCACCTACCCCTGTCAGTAAAAGGTTCTATCTACTCTTAGCAGTAGAAGGTTCCATCTACGCCTGGCAGTAAAAGGTTGTATTAGACTGAGTCATAAATAATTTCCGTTTTTGTTTAACAATAATTTTTTGCGATGCCTCCTGTAGTAACAGGTTATACTGAATTACAGCTTACGCTTGTCAATAGCTGTAATCAAACAAGAATGATGTTATTTATTGTGGCTTAGTATAAGTCTGGTTATACCCTATTAGCATAAGGTTTAACCGTATCATATAGGCATAGCGGTGTGTAGGGTGTATATGCTTTTTCTAGCCAGTCACCGAAAATAATAGAACCATATTTATGCAGATATTAGATTGGAAAGGAATAGTATTATGATAATAATAAAATGTCACAACTATAAAGGGTGTTTCATTAAGGCGGATCAAATTCAGCAGTAAATAAACCAGAGTTATTGGTGAAAATTTATTTATTTCTCTATCGGATCCTGTTATTTAAGTCATGGCAATCGTGTGTGAAAAATAATATCGTCCAAATGTCCACCAAGTCTTCGGCGCCACACCTCCACTCGATGGTCAAATTTTTTGATGACGTCTCTGCATAGTTGCTCCTCGATCTCCCCAATATGCCTTATGTCATCCTTCAGCTGTTGAATTTTTGTTGGTTTGTTGGCAGAGGCCTTACGTTTGAGATGACCACAAAGGAAGAAATGTTAAAGGCGTCAAGTCGCACGATCGTCATGGCCAATTGACTTCGATGTTTCGAGAGATGATGCGACCTGGGAACTTCTCATTCAAATTCTGTTTGAAATTCCATTTTCGTAATAGGCTTCGATAACTGTAACACGCTGTTTGATTGTTAATCATTCCATGTTTGAAGTTGTCAAAGACTTAAGCTGTTAAATCTAAAAGAAAAAGAAAAAAATCATTAGATGCTTAAACTTAATTCACATTTAAAATCGGTACAAATTATTGGAAAACCCTTATATATATATATATATATATATATATATATATATATATATATATATATATATATATATAAATATAAAAGTGGACATGGAAGTCAGCACTTAGAGGCGACAGTCTGTTTCATGCTAGTGCAATCGTCAGGCAACTAGTGCTGTTATTTTTCTGTTCCGACCAAAATAATAGTAAGAACAAACCACAACATCTCACCCCAAAATTCAACAAATAGATTTAATCAATGACAAATAAACAAATATATAAGATAAAAAATAAAAATGAAAATAAATAAAAACAAGCAAAACAATTTGACCCAAATAAATAAGCAAACAATCGACTTCCGGTAAATGACGGCCATAATAGACTACCAACAATAAGCTATATAAACAAATCTTTACTACGTTAACAAAAAACACCAATCAAAATAAAAAAGAAATAAATATATAAGATAAAAAATAAAATAAAATTTAAAAAACAAACAAACAAACAAAAAAACAAGCAAAATAATTTGACATAAATAAATAAACAAATAAGCAACTTCCGGTAAAAGTAACCGCCAAAATAGACTACCCATAATGCACCACTGACTCTTATATATAAATAGCCGAGAAAAATAACAGCACTAGTTGCCTGACGATTGCACTAGCATGAAACAGACTGTCGCCTCTAAGTTCTTTGTATTAGATAGATATAAGTTAGGTTATTTAAGAATAGATTCAAAGAAAGATGGCGATGTAATGTAATGTTTTAGTCGTGTGTTTATAGTTGGTAATAATGTTATTAAATTTTCAATGTATTTTTTCTTTAAAGTATTGTTCTTTGTTTTAATTGGTGTGGCATTAGTGAAATTTATCTATCTATCTATCTATCTATCTATCTATCTATCTATCTATCACTTTCTTCAACTCTCTCTCTCTTGCTCTATCTATCTATCTATCACTTTCTTCAACTCTCTCTCTCTCTTGCTCTATCTATCTATCTATCTATCTATCACTTTCTTCAACTCTCTCTCTCTCTCTCTCTCTATATATATATATATATATTACTGCTTTTAAACTACAAATTTATGATGATTTCACTCAAACGCTAATATCTGCTGGAAGCGTATCTTAACGTAAACAAATGATGTTATATATTAATTCGAACTTGCTATGTAGAATAAGGGATAGCGGCTCGGTCTAAGGAATCGGAGAGCCGAGTTCGAATTCCAGTCGAATCCATTACATTCACTTACGTGCTATTACTCTTGGTAAAGGTGTGAATCCTCTTCTTCCCCCTCAGCTATGGGTAAATAGCAGGACAGACCGGGTTCTATAGCCTTGGATAGCAACTGGCCTACCGCAGAAGGAAATGGCAACCTACTGCGGGAAAAATCTGCCTCGTCATTCATTTATCAAAAAATACATGATAGTCTAAGCGTGGGTTAGGGTTAGGGTTAGGGTTAGGTTGGCACATAACTGACTACGCTTCATCTGTATCTAAATGGTATAGCACGTCAGTCTATATGACAGTTCTGTGTAGGATACAGGTTCGATTCCTGTCGGAGGAAACATATTTTCTATGAAATTTCTCAGATATTCAGGCCGGTAAATGTTATTAAACAACATATTAAACATTAAATATTTGTATCGATAAAAATAGCGAATAAACAATAAATATATTAAAATAATTGTCGGACTTAGTACATTTCAATATATATATATATATATATATATAAGTGTACATAGAAATCAATTCATGCTAGATGCACTCGTCAGGACATGAGTGCTGTTATTTTTCGCGGCTATTTATATACACGGGTCAGTAGTGCATTGTGGGTCGTCTATTTTGGCGGTTATTTTAGCGGAAGTTATTTATGTATTTATTTATTTGGGTTAAATTATTTTGCTGTTTTTTTATTTATTTTTATTTTTAATTTTTTTTTAAAACTTTGCTTGGAGGAAAAAATAGCTATCATTACCTTCCCAGACCAAAATAAATTATTAAATAAAAGATCCGAGCTCATCTCAAAATGAAGACATGAAAACAAATTTTTACTACGTTACTTAAAAATCGAAAACGGAAAAAATAAATACATAAATAAACAAAATGACAATAAAATAAGCAAAATAAATTAATCGAAACAAATTACCAAATCACACCTGTTAGAATAGACGAAACAGAATAAAAAAATAAGAAACAAAATCAATAAATAAAGTAAATAATAAAGAAATTAGCAAACTATTATGACCAAAATATTAGTTAG
>OZ038497.1:15661603-15701603 GCA_964036315.1 Acanthosepion esculentum | reverse complement strand
TGACTTGCATTGGGTGATATGATTAAAAACAAAAATAAAACCGCATTTAACAGAAGAACTACTGGTTCTATTGGGATTTTCAGTATTTACATTTCTCGGGCTATCATCCTCATCCTTGTTGCCATATTTATTACAACGTCTCGGCTGTTGTACGCTCCGGCCTTCTTCAGGTGGTTGGAATGTCGAACTGAACCCTTTATTTCGCTCACTGGGGTAGACTGTTCTAGTTCCACGTGCCATGTCTAATGGATGTCAGTTACCAGTTATCTCCTGTTAATTCCTCTCTCTAAGTTCTCTACTGCCTTAACCAGTTATTGAACTAACAACTCTTTGTGTCCTGTCAATGGATCTAGCCAACGCCTTTATCCACATCACTAGTATCCTACTTCAACATGATAAACAATGGCTTTGTTTATACAATCAGTTAAAATGGACAGTTTTTTTTTTACCAACTATTGCAATATTTTTTACTGAAAATAGGTGCAACATATTCTGGCGTACAAGTTGACTGGGTATATAAGACGACCCTCAAATTTTAAAATTAAAATGTAGGTTTGGGGTTATATTCACCATAGATGATGACCTCACCCAAATCATATTTTTAAAATGTATTGAATTTTTATTAAATAAATTCAGTAAGCATATACTTTCTTTTCATCCAAATTCTAACGGGAAAATAATGGTGGGGGAGGGGGAATTGTCAATTAATTACCAAAATCTACAATACATTATGAGTAGGTGCTGTGTTTTCGGTAGACTATTACGGTAGCCTGAATGACTTTTCCCCGCTAACCATACACTCGTTCTGCAGTTCTCGAATGCGATCTTTAAACGGCTCGTTGAGACACACATCCAGTCGTGTTTTTATTCAGCGTCATCGGAAAAGGCAGGCAAGGCAGGGGTTAGCCTACTGTTAAAAATCTCCCATTCTAGCAACCGCAGGAGTTAAGGTTCACATTTCATACCTGGAGTATAACATGGCCCTCCATTTGGGGGGATTTTTTTTAATGTTAAAAGGTCGCCTATATACGGTAAATATGTAAACAAATATGTGGATGTAGATCCGACGGTATGATCAAAAATATGGAAAAGACAAACCAAAATCCGAATATGCAAGTTTACTGTTTTAATGTTGTTTTACTGTCGACGTCAGACGTTTCGGTCTAGTAGACCATCTTCAGTATGTTTCTAATAACCATGTCCTGAAGATGGTCTACTAGACCGAAACGTCTGACGTCGACAGTAAAACAACATTAAAACAGTAAACTTGCATATTCGGATTTTGGTTTGTCTTTTCCATATTTTTCATCATACGGTACCGTAAATAATATATATGCATGTAAATAAGCAAGCCAGGGCTCATGAGCATAAATAAACGTAGACTATTTACCAACGCACGTCCTCCAACCACTCAACCAGCATAAATAAGAAACACCATGGAAAATTCGCTTGAAAACCTCTTACTGAGTTCTTAGTAACTATTACAGAACAATAATCGTTTTACGGTGAGGGTGGGGATCAACCTTATGGATGAAATAAAATGGAGAAACTTGTCGCGAGGAAGAAATACAACAAAGGACCACACTTTCCGTTGTTGTTTTTTTAATCAGTTCACCCAAAGTAAGGCGATAATGCCACTCAGATGCAGTGGTGGCAGTGGGAGGGTGAATGAGAAAGAAAAAACTTTCGATGACGTTCAAAAAAGCAAAACCTGGATGTAAATGTCTCAACAAGCCGTATCCCTTTCGAGAACAGCGGGACGAGTGGATGGTTTTAGTGAGGAAAAGTCATTCAGGTTACCATAATAGTCTTTTGTACAGGAAGCAATGAATAAACCTCTAATTCCATGGTGGCTTGTTGAACCTATCTACAGCTATTGAGGAAAAAATAAATAATGAATAAAATTTCAGAGTTTAGGCAGAGATTTTAGAGACAAAGAGTTGAAGTAGACCGTAGAAGAAACCGGAAATCCAGACATCAAAACGTTAAAGATACTGAGACGCTCGGCTTTCAACATTTCTATGTAAACTGCAACTGTGTTTACTATATTACCTCTTCTCACCTTCTCCCTGTCCTTTCTTATGCATAAAACTCATTCGATCAATAAAATCAATATTCCGATGAAGTTCTTTCAATAAAGGAAATGCATATGTGTGTAGGCGTGTGTGTGTGTGTGTGATTAAGGAGACGTACAGACATTTACTTTTTACCAACGGCATCAGAAGTGTTTGTTGGAGTTATGTCAACAGAAGTGGGAACTTGCTGCTAATCTTATATATAAAGTACAGTGTATGTGTGTGTGTCTTTGTCCGTCTGTGTGTCCAAGCAACTCCTCCCCTCCCACTGTTCTGATTTCAATGATTCATAGCTCATTCAAAAGCGCTAGAAAAGTTAGGCTGTGGGAACGATTTTCGTTGAGCGCAGATTCAGGGTTGCCAGATTATGCGAGGTTAAAGATATATATTAATATATTATACTAGCCATTATCGTTGCTTTCATGCTTCAAGGGGAATAACTCTTATTTTCTTTTTGTATTCAAAATCGCAGTGCAGGTTTTATTATAAACTAGCTTAAAAACCGCCCTATTGACCGACATTTAATTTAGCTCCTGTGGAGGACTCTTGGTTTGGTCATCATCACAATAGCCAGGGATGAGTAGATGCGATAGGCATCACTAAACTACATTAGAACTACAGAAGATCGCTGTATTTAGGTATTGAATTAATGTTTAAGCTTACCTTTTAAAAGTTCAACGATAATTTTTCTGCTGTCAGTTAATTTAAAGACGATTTGATGTACGTAGATCCTAATATCCGTACAAACAATTACTTTTATTTCATGGGTGACAGAACAGGCGACAATTTATAAGATGAAATTAATATAGTGTAAAGATGGGAAAATAGAAATTAGAATTAGTTATACATTCAACATTTGAAAAGTTAGAGAAACAGAATAGCTAGCAAATAAATTATAGAATATAATATATTTCTTCATATTTATTTTGTGATGTATTTTTCAACTCTCCTTGGGCGGATCTCAGCGAGTTTGTGATTGGGTACTTAATAAGAAGGATGCCATGCTGGACGAGAAAAGTCGAGAAATGGTGACAAGTGTACACGGATTGAGATATGTACGGTTGAGCGCCTCGCGCTCATTATTGTATGAGGGAGTGAATGTATTTTGTCGAATGAAGTGATATAACTGGTTGAGCGCCTTGCACTCACTAATGGATAAGCGCAGCGAATGCACTTGCATGGGTAAATCGACTGCATTCGCGAGCTTGAAAGCGACCGGTTATTAACGTATAATTCTTTTTCCTTCGGAGCAAATGAGTGGCAGTCTGGTAGAATGACTTCTGACATAAAAGTGCGTACAAATCAGAAGTATGGAACTGAATTTCTCGATACGTAAAAACCAGTACCCATTGACATTTATCGATATTGGTCGGACCTTTGTGGAGAACAAATACTGGATATGAGCACAGAGGGGAATAGTAATGGCAATATTCATCATTTCCTTATAAGGAAACATTTCGCATTAATTCATTAATTGGAATGTTCATTAGTAGAGTTGCCGAGAAAATATTTATAGAAAAGGCAAAAATGATGCCAGGTTACGGCGGGCGGTGGGAAAGTGGGTGAAGTCGAGATGCCAGGTCAGGACTGATAACATTACAGACCCTTGCATCGTTTACATTATTCGGACTTTTATCCTCATCTCCATTGCTATATTCACAACGTTTTGGCCCTTGTACGATCCGGCCTTCTTCAGGTGATTGGAATATCTGTCTATATCTCTGAGGTGAGGTATTATGATTACTTACATAATTTAGATTATTCGGATTGTTATCCTCATCTTCATTGACATTTTCACAATGTTTCGGTAGTTGTACGCTCCGACCTTCTTCAGGTGACTGGAATTTCGAACCGAATCCTTTATTTCGTCCACCGTTTAAGCGTTTTTATTATATTCTTACTCTGTCCTGGACATTGAGTTCCACCTGGATTCTATCCTCTTGGAAATTTTTATATATATTTGTATGTGTATGTATGCATATGCATATATTTATGTATTTTAGATACACATATATATATATATGTATATGTGTGTATTTTAACCACTAATATTATCTATCTATCTATCTATCTATCTATCTATATATATATATATATATATATATATATATATATATATATATATATATACCCTTGTGTAAATTAACTGAAAGAAAACGAATAATTTCATTATTATTTACTTTTTTTTCCAATGAAACATAACCCACTGCACATGTTAGTACTTCGTATGTCCATTCCACGAAGTTGTTTTTTGCAGATTGACCACACATTTTCGATTAGGTTTAAATCAGGAGTGTTTCCGGGTCCATCGATAGTACTTTGATTTGCTCCCCCGGCACCCGACTCTTTTCTTTGTTATGTTTGTTATATATATATATATATATATATATATATATATATATATATATATATATATATATATATATATATATATATATATAAGTGAACATTGAAGTCAACACTCAGAGGCGACAGGGTGTTTCAGGCTGGACGCAATCCTCACGCCGCGAATGCTGGATATTTCTTAGGCTATTTATATATATATGTGGTGCATTGTGGGTAATCTATTCAGAGGGTTATTTTTGCGGGAGTGGGTTGTTAGTTTATTTATTTATTTGTTTGGGTTAATTTATTTTACTTGTTTTTAATTTTCATTTTGTATTATTTATTCTTTTCGGTTTTTGATGTTTTATTAACGTCATAAAAAAAATTTTTTGGGGGGGTGGATTTGCTTTGGTCGCTTATTTAATAGTTTGTTTTGGTCTGGGAAGACAATTAAAGCTATTTATTCGTCCAATGTTTAGATTGCTTGCCGTAGTTTATTCTGTTATTTTGGCGGGTAGACAGTTTTTAATATCAGTTTTTATATATCTTTATATATATATATATATATATATATATATATATATATATATATATATATATATATATATATTCATGGAGCCAACGGATGAGTATTCCATCGACATATTACCGATGAGTCCATTCGTGAGAGCAGAAGATTCATCTAATGTCGTAGAATGGCCTACACCTGAAATTTATTTAGGTGAGAAAGGTTTGTGCTTTTCCAGTCACACTCTTTTGTCCAATGATCGCCATCTGCTTTTTGGTGCAAAGGCTGCCACAAGATAAGCGACGTGCTAGGATGCAGTTTATATTTCGCAATGACCTTCCCCTAGATAGGTAGCCTTGCGAGGCTCCAGAGCCGCTATCTGCCCATCAAAATTTGCTTCCAGACCGGTTTTGAATTCAGAGTTTTACTTCTCCTAGACCAGTTGCCACCCAAGGCTATAGAACCCAAGTTATATTATTATTATGGAATGGACAAAGTCCGACAATTATTTTAAGACATTTTTATGTTTATACATTCTTTTTATAGATACAAATATTTAAGTAAATGCTCTGTTTATAATAAGCAGTATTAACAACATTTACCGGCCTGAATGTCCGGAAATTTTCATAGAAAATATTCGTTCTCCGACAGGAATCGAACCTGCATCCTATACAGAACCGTCATATAGCCTGATGTGCCTTAACCGATTGGGCCAGAGAGTAGCGTTCGGTTAGCAAGGTCGAATTTACTGCCTTTTAAACTTCAATCTTCCATGAATCTCTCACGCACATTCATATCTGCTCATGGCGTATCCAAATGTAAAAAAATGACGTCACACATTATGAAATGGACAAAGTACGACAATTATTTTAAAGACATTTTTATGTTTATACGTTCTTTTTATAGATATAAATATTTAAGTAAATGCTCTGTTTATAATAAACAGTATTAATAACATTTACCGGCCTGAATGTCCTAGAAACTTTCATAGGAAATATTGTCCTCCGACAGGAACCGAACCAGTATCCTATACGGAACCGTCATTTAGCCTGACGTGCTCTTAACCGATTCGGCCACAGAGGATCGTTCGATCAGCTCGATAGGCTAATGACGGTTCCGTATAGGATACAGGTTCGATTCTTGTCGGAGGACGAATATTTTCTATGAAAATTTCTCGGACATTCAGGCCGGTAAATGTTATTAATACTGTTTATTATAAAAACAGAGAATTTACTTAAATATTTGTATCTATAAAAAGAATGTATAAACATAAAAATGTTTTAAAATTATTATTATTATTATAAGCATAGATACTGATTTCTGAACTGATGTCATCGGGGAAATTCATTGATTTTTTTTTGATGTTTTTTTTTTTGGTTATTAAAATATATATATATTTTTGTTCTTTAATCTTTTAGTTTTCTCGTCAGTTTCCCAGCCATTTACAGCATATGGGTGAACCTCCACCTTGTCTGGGAATCTGACGAATCGGCTTTTCCTAATAGGCCTTATTAAACTGAAAGCGCGTGAACCGTAACGGTTGCCTCCTCCCATGCCGAAACCGACTTTCGGTGGGCGTATAACTCAACTCTTCATCCCTTGGTAGTAATTTCGGTAAGACGTTTTTTGTTTTTTTTGTTTTTCGTGAGGGATTGTTTTAAACAATTTCAATTTTAAATTCGGCATTGTTTTCGGACCTTTATTCTGTGAATTTCGCAGCCTGTTAATAAACGGATCTTTTCATACGAAGCAAAGTTCCGTTAATATGTAAACGTCGCAGCCACTCGTCTCCGAGCATGCCAGTCTACTCGTGCGGTTAGATAATCCCCATTGCAGACGCCTGTTCAGGCACATTTGTATTTATTTAATTCCCACAGAGCCCACCTGTGGTTTATACTTCAACTATGCTTAGCGGACCTTAGTTACAGTTTCTGGGAGAGAACTCGTTATCTAGCGTTATCAACAGTCTGAACAAGGCTAGCACGCTGAAACCTTCGGTCACGATGACATGTGAGTTCGTGCTAGCACAACCACTGAAGTCTCCCAAGTGTTCCGTCTACCCAACTTCACTCACGAGGCTTGGGTCAACCCACGGTATGGTTTTAGGGCACTTTCCAAATGAGCCGCACGCTGGGATCGCATTCTCCAGACCATTAATATCAAGAAATTACCATCCTGACAAATCGACCACTGAGACTCGAACCCGCGTCACATGGTCAGAAAGCGAACGTTCTAACCACTCGGTCGCGTTAATACAACAACAACAACAACAATATTAATAATAATAATAATAATAATGGTTGGCTACTCGTATCCGAGGGTCTTTTAAAGCGGCTAGCTAATCCCCATTGCCGACGTTTGCTCAGTCACATTTCTGTTTGTTCAACACCCAGAGAGGCCACCTGTGGTTTATACTACAACTATGCTGAGCGGGCCTTACTTACAGCTTCTGGGAGTGAACGCGTGCTTTAATATATATATTATCGGATTTACTCCATTTCATTATATATATATATATATATATATATGTGTGTGTGTGTGTGTGTGTGTGTGTGTATGTGTGTGTGTGTGTGTGTGTGTGTATGTGTGTGTGTGTGTGTGTGTGTAAAAGGAATAGTTCCAACGAGAGAAAAGTTTGTATATTAAAAAGAAGAGAGAAACCGCAAACGTTTTTGGTTGTAATGTTGATTTTTTATAAAAATATGATCTTTTATTTTCCATAATTTTGCTACACGAGTTTCCAGTCTCGTGACCGTCATCAGGCAAAGAGTGGAGATTTCTACATATTATTAAAAATAATTAATTTATTTCTTGATGTTAAATATTCTCGATATGAGACATTCTCTTTTTTGTGTTTTAGTGACCCAAATGTCTTTCTTGTACTGTCTTTGAAATGTCTTTCTTATTACCTATATATATATATATATATATATATATATATATATATATATATATAGGGAGTAATCCGTTGGTATAATACTGGCGAGTCCTATTAACACAACATAGAATTTGAGATATATTAAAACTGACTCACAAAAGAACGCATACATATATATATCCAACTCCCCTCCAAATCTTTTGAAACACTCATCCAAACTTTGACCTTTGATATATGAACGAGTTTAATACCAATAATTCCGAATTAACTCTCTTTCCTTTTACTAAAGTTACCTCTTGATTGTTTTTTCACGTTTTCGTTACTTTCCGTGAATTCTAGTAGAATTAAATTTTAGCTCTGTGACCAATAGGATGTAGGTCAGCTCATCGGTCTCCCTCTCCCTCCCTCTACACAGGCTCTCCTACCTCCATAATATGATTCCATTAACGGGGTCTTCTTCTCTCCATATCCCCCCAATAAGTACCCTATAACATTTTCTCTCTTTCTTTCTTTACCTAAACAGTATCCCACTATAAACTGATACCATAAACAGTTTGAAAAATCCTGCGAATTTTAAAATTAAAATTCATAGGAGAAAATGGTCATTAACTACAGGTATCTTAATTGATGTCTGACCATTCACATCCCAGGATGCCTGTTGAACCAGCGTCACATGGTCAGAAAGCGAACGTTCTAACCACTCGGCCGCGTTAATACAATAATAATAATAATAATGGTTGACTACTCGTATCCGAGGGTCTATTAGAGCAGCTAGGTAATCCCCATTGCAGACGCCGGCTCAGGTACATTTTGTGTTTGTTCAAAGCCCACCTGTTGTTTATACTGCAACTATCCTGAGCAGATATTAGTTACAGTTTTCAAGACCAGCACGCACAAACCCTCGATGGCTTGTGATTTCGGGCCTCCAAAGAGATTCGTCTACCAAATTTCACTCACAAGGCTTGGGTCAATCCGCGGTATTGTTTTCAGACACTTTCCAAAGGTGTCGCACGCTGGGATCGCTTGTCGGAACTCATGCTCATAAAGCGAACGTTTCTAACCACTCGGGGTCACGTGCCCATCCGGTAATATAGTAACGGTAATAATAAGCTTTATTTTTAAAATCAGTTCACTTCAAACAAGGCAATAAAGCCCCTAAGACGTTTACTAATTGCGGGAAAATATACAGAAAGATTAGATATTCATTGGCCGAGCAGCCAATGTCATTTTCGGTTTAAATTTTTAAAATCTTTCTCATAAATAATTTTTTTTAGTAACATAGGTTTCTCAAGTCCACTAGCTGTTATGGCTCTTTCCAGCTAATCTATAAAGAAAGAGCTTACGCCTACATCATGTTGAAACACAATTCCCGTAGGATCAAGCAACGTCGAGCCTAGTCAGTACCCAGATGAGTGACCGCTTGGAAATAACAAGTGCTGTGCGATTGGATGTGTGGGTGGTGTAATGGACAATGGCTCGGATTTGTTAATCGGAGAGCCGAGTTCCAATTCTGGTTGGGTTAATAAAGTTCAATTACGCGAGAAAGGGATTTATCCGCCCATCCCCCCAGTTATGGGTTATTAGTAAAACCTCTCTCATTAAAACTATTACTATCTAAAATAAAAACAAAAACAATTCTTACCATCTAAAAAATATTTTCTGGTTGATAGGCCATAAAAAACGAATCAGATTTTATTATCAATCTGCCATTTTATTATCAATCCGCCATTTTTTTTAACAATCTGACATTTTATTATCAATCTGCAATTTTATTATCAATCTGACATTTTATTATCAACCCACCATTTTATTATCAATCCCACATTTTTTTATCAATCCGCCATTTTATTATCAATCTTCCATTTTATTATCAATCCGCCATTTTATTATCAATCTGACATTTTATTATCAATCTTCCATTTTATTATCAATCTGACATTTTATTATCAATCTTCCATTTTATTATCAACCCACCATTTTATTATCAATCTTCCATTTTATTATCAACCCACCATTTTATTATCAATCTGCCATTTTATTATCAATCCGCCATTTTATTATCAATCTGCCATTTTATTATCAACCCACCATTTTATTATCAATCCGCCATTTTTTTATCAATCCGCCATTTTATTATCAATCTTCCATTTTATTATCAATCCACCATTTTATTATCAATCTGACATTTTATTATCAATCTTCCATTTTATTATCAATCTGCCATTTTATTATCAATCTGCCATTTTATTATCAACCCACCATTTTATTATCAATCTGCCATTTTATTATCAATCCGCCATTTTATTATCAATCTGCCATTTTATTATCAACCCACCATTTTATTATCAATCTGCCATTTTTTTATCAATCCGCCATTTTATTATCAATCTGACATTTTATTATGAATCCGCAATTTTATTATCAATCTGACATTTTATTATCAATCCGCCATTTTATTATCAATCTGACATTTTATTATCAATCCGCCATTTTTTTATCAATCTGACATTTTATTATCAATCCGCCATTTTATTATCAATCTTCCATTTTATTATCAATCCGCCATTTTATTATCAATCTGACATTTTATTATCAATCTGCCATTACAATTGAAAAATGATGACATTAAGAAAAAAAATCTATTAAATATCAAATATCTCTCCTTGATATTAGCTTAAAAAAATCTATCGTCATATTGCAATATTTTCCTTCCGATTTTACACATCATATGGTTTGTTTACTTAGCAGTGATTCTTTTAAACGTTGTCTTCACGAATTGTGTGATCTTGTATCTTCATTATCTTATTACTGGCTTTTATAGAAACTAATCCAACCCCCTGTTACCGTTAATTAGCTGGAAATGAGTATAATGTTAAGTAGGTGATATAATAGTGATTTTCTAAGCTTAGCATAGATGTGGCACAAGGCCGAAAGTGTGGAGCGCCCAGTTAGCTCTGAACTCACTACTCAATCTAAATGAGCTAGTGAGACAAGCTAGCTAACCACGTCGAAGAGCCCTAAAATAATTTTTCAAGTTTAGCATAGATGTGGCACAAAGCCGTGAGTGTGGAGCACCCAGATAGGATCGAACTCACAACTCAGTCGTAATTGTTCTAGCGAGACAAGCTTGTTAGCCATTATACCACCTCGAGGTGATATAATAAGAAATCTGTAAGCGGGGTTCAAATTCTGATCTGGATCGTTGCTTTCACTGTTTAGCAAACACCTTTGGAGAAAGGTATGGAACCTCCGCCCTCACTATCTATGGGTTAAATAGCATCACTCACTGGCCGTGGTTGGAAGGAAATCTAGAAGAACAAGCTCTAAATTCAAAAACTTATACAGCACATGCTACGCAGCTATCAAAATGACCGTGGCTTTCCCAGTGACACAAGATCCCAAAGGTAGTCGATGCGATTGTGACATAAGAATATCGGTTGAATTGAATTTCCAGTTTATATCTTGAGAGTATGTCTTTAAAAGAAGGTATATCACCAGACCAAGCCTTGATAGAAAAAATACTAAAAGTAGCTACACCTACAAATAAAAAAGAACTGGAGTCTTTTTGGGGGATTGGTAAATTATACAGGCAATATTTACCAAAATACACGGATTTGACTGAACCGTTTGCAAATTTAAGAAAAAAAAATGTTGAATTTATTTGGTCAGAGGAACAACAAAAAGCTTTTGATAGATTCAAAGAAATTATGGCAAAGAAACCAGTAGTGAAAATGTTTGATCCAAAAAAGGACATGACGTTAACCACAAATGCAAGCGAACATTCAATATCGGGAATATTATCACAAGAAGGACATCCGATAATGTATTTATCAAGAAGACTAACGAACACCGAATTTAATTATTCAAATATAGAGAAAGAAGCATTGGCTATCGTGTGGACAACTACTAGAGCCCGACAATTTTTAATTGGAAAAAAATTCTGTTAAGTGATCATAGACCATTAAAGTTTATATTTAACCCAAGGAAAGAATTACCCAAAGCCACGACATCGAGGATACTAAGATGGGCAATAAGATTAATGGCATTTGACTTTGATATAGAATATGTCAAAGGAAATTCAATTCCACACGTAGATGCACTATCAAGATTGCGGTTTTACAAGGAATCAAAAGATAAAACAGAGAAGAATTTGAAGATACATTCTTAAATTGGGTAGAGACTGATGTTTTGTCGTTAGATAGAATGGCTGCGGAAACTAGACATGATCCAGTACTAAGTAGGATAATATCGAGAATAAGAAAAAACTCATGGGGAAATTGTTCTAGGGCGGAAAGACCCTACAAAGAAATAAGACAGAAATTAACGATAGAACATGGAATGGTTTGTAATGGGGATCTGGTAGTTCCCCCAGAAACACAAAGAAAATTGGTAATAAAAAGTGTACATGATGATATACACTGTGGAGTAGGGGCTACACAAAAAAGGATAAAATTAGAAGCATGGTGGCCGGGATATTCAAGAGATGTCGAAGAATATATAAAAAGGTGCAAAAAATGTAAAGAATTAAGAAACTTTACACAGACTATTTTACATTCGTGGCCTAGAGAAGTGGAGCCATGGAGTCAGGTGCATATGGATCATGCGTATATTAATGGAGTGGGACTCTTATTAATTCTAGTAGACTCTTTTTCAGGCTGGCCTGAAATAATCCGGGTGCCAGACAAGATAAGTTCTACGATAAAACAGATTCTAATGGTCATATTTTCCAGAAATGGCATACCAAAAACCCTGGTATCTGACAATGCACCAGAATTTTGTAATGAAGATCTCAATTTATGGTTAGAAAAAATAGGATGTAAACCGTATAAGAGACCCCCATATCACCCTCAGTCGAACGGGTTAGCGGAAAGAATGGTGCAGACCGTAAAAACGGGACTAAAAGCATTCTCTCAGCAAAAAGAAAAAGTAGAAGTTTTTCTACCAAAGCTGCTTTTAAGCTATCACACAATACCACACGCTGGAAGACTAGAAAGCCCATCAGCTTTAATGGGAAGACAAATTAGAGCTCCGCTAACAATGTCGTACTCCACAAATGAAAAAAATGTGGTACAAAAAGAACAAAGAAGCAAATCCGGAAAGGGCAAAATTTATCAAGCAAAAAGGCCACAACACAGCTATAATAAATAGAGAAAACGGCAACAGTGCCTATGCAGATCAAATAAGGACCCAGGGTGAGTATGAAGAGCAAAATGATGAAGAAATGTCTACGATTTCGTCCGTTAATGATTTATTAGAACAACCATTACAAAATGAAAGATCAGAAGACGAAATAATGCAAGATCAAGTGGGCCAGAATGAGTTTGAAAGTTCGGACGAAGATCAAATAATGCAAGAAAATGCCTATGATTACAGCTTAGCGCGGGACAGATCTAGGTCTGCCAGAGAAAGAAATACGGGAGAGAGAGAAGTAGAGCAAAGTAATGAAACTATCACGAGAAGAAGTACAAGAACTACTAGAGGTATAAAACCTATACGTTTCAGGGAGATGCAGTGACACTGGCAAATTAATATGCCTAATTTGCATAAGTGCAAGAGAAAGCCTATATAACTCGTCACTGAGAATAACGGGAAGGACAAGTTTAGCGACGGACTAGTGCTAAACCTCGACTTCACATCAAAAATAAAGGAATCTGTGGAAAAAGCAACAGGAAACCGCTCTTCTGTATTTCCAAAGAATTACGTGCCAATTCACAGATGATAAAATAAAGGAATCTGTGGAAAAATCAACAGGAAACCACTCTCCACTATTTCCCAAGAATTACGTGCCAATTCACAGATGATAAAATGAATGAATCGTTGAAGAAAACAGCTGGAAAACACTCCACTATCTTTTTCCAAGAAGTCATGACAATTCACAGATAATAAAGACATAAAGTTTGTGGAGAAAGCAACGGAAACCCACCTCTCCGCTATCTTTCCCAAGAAGACAATTCTGTCTAGAAGGTAACTTTTTCTCCACTACCTTTTTTCAATAAATACATGACAATTCACAGATAACCAAGAAAAGGAATCTGTGGGGAACGCAATATGTAACCACTCCAAGATTTTCCCCACCATTCGCTTTCATCCTTTTTGCTTCTTGCGTTTTCGAATCTTCATAGAGATTATTCCCATGTCATGAATATGTGAGTCTCGTATTCTGAACGTTAAAGTTTAATCACTAATTGATTATTGAACTGTGAGAGTAGCCACACCGAGCAGTGGTGTCGATAGATTTCGAGCAGTTTCGTTAGACCAGTTTCATTGATAAGGATTGGGTTAATTCGTTTCCAGACACTTCCTAAACGGTGCCACACGCTGGGGTTGTCTCCCCAGGAAGACATTAACATTCAGTCACGACCTTGATTAATCAACCATCGTGAGATTCGAACCCGAGACTCGTGATTTTGTATGCTAACGCTATAGCTATTCATCTAATTCTGTGTTGATTTCCAAATTGTCAACATCCACTTCTCCTTCTACTTCTTCATTTTTCATCCTTTCTTTCTTTTTTCAATCTATTCCTTTTCTATAGTTCTTTTAAAACCTCCTACTTTTCTTCTTATTTACATCTCCATTTTCACCATATTCGTTTTCTTTGTCTTTCTTTCTTTCTTTCTTTTTTCTTTCTTTTGCATCTTCTTTCTTTTTTCTTTTTTTGCATCTTTTTTTTCTTTTTTTTCGCATCTTCTTTCTTTTTTTGCATCTTCTTTCTTTTTTCTTTCTTCTTTCTTTTTTCTTTCTTTCTTTTTTCTTTCTTTCTTTCTTTTTCTTTTTTCTTTCTTTCTTTCTTTCTTTTTTCTTTCTTTTGCATCTTCTTTCTTTTTTTTGCATCTTCTTTCTTTTTTCTTTCTTTCTTTCTTTTTCTTTTTTCTTTCTTTCTTTCTTTCTTTCTTTTTTCTTTCTTTTGCATCTTCTTTCTTTTTTTTGCATCTTCTTTCTTTTTTCTTTCTTTCTTTTTTCTTTCTTTCTTTCTTTTTCTTTTTTCTTTCTTTCTTTCTTTCTTTTTTCTTTCTTTTGCATCTTCTTTCTTTTTTTTGCATCTTCTTTCTTTTTTCTTTCTTTCTTTTTTCTTTCTTTCTTTCTTTTTCTTTTTTCTTTCTTTCTTTCTTTTTCTTTCTTCTTTCTTTTTTCTTTCTTTCTTTTTTCTTTCTTTCTTTTTTCTTTCTTTCTTTCTTTTTCTTTTTTCTTTCTTTCTTTCTTTCTTTTTTCTTTCTTTTGCATCTTCTTTCTTTTTTTTGCATCTTCTTTCTTTTTTCTTTCTTTCTTTTTTCTTTCTTTCTTTCTTTTTCTTTTTTCTTTCTTTCTTTCTTTCTTTTTTCTTTCTTTTGCATCTTCTTTCTTTTTTTTGCATCTTCTTTCTTTTTTCTTTCTTTCTTTTTTCTTTCTTTCTTTCTTTTTCTTTTTTCTTTCTTTCTTTCTTTCTTTTTTCTTTCTTTTGCATCTTCTTTCTTTTTTTTGCATCTTCTTTCTTTTTTCTTTCTTACTTTTTTCTTTTTTCTTAGTTTCTTTCTTTGTTTCTTTTTTCTTTCTTTTGCATCTTCTTTTTTCTTTTTTCTTTCTTTTACATCTTTCTTTTGCATCTTCTTTCTTTTTTCTTTTTTCTTTCTTTCTTCTTTCTTTCTTTCTTTTTCTTTCTTTTACTTTGTCTTTCTTTTTACTTTCTTTTTTCTTTCTTTTACTTTTTCTTTCTTTTGCATCTTCTTTCTTTCTTTTTTCTTTCTTTTACATATTCTTTGTTTCTATTTTCTTTCTTTTACATCTTCATTCTTTCTTTCTTTTACATATTCTTTCTTTCTTTCTTTTACATATTCTTTCTTTCTTATAAATCTTGCCTCTTTCCTTCTTCTTCTTCTTCCTCTTCCTCCTCTTCTTCTTCTTCCATGCGCTTCACCTACTGATAGGTGGTGAGCGACCCTGGAAAACAACTGAATCAAAATGTCTGACCAACCAAGCAAGCACGCCTCCAGCCGGCCCGAGATGATCGACACTTCTCATGCAACAAGCAAACAATGGCGTATCGTCATCAGCCAGAACGAAACTATTGGGAGACACAAGTGACGCCCACAACAATAGAAATACCGGCGCCGGCAGAGTGAGATAATGTCGGCGCAAAGATGTCTCTGGGGACCCCACCCTTGCCATGGGCCCGGTGACAGTGACGCGCACTCACATTCACTCACCGTCCTTTTTTCACCTGGTTTTCGCGCCCAACCCACTGTTTATGTACGCCATTTTGATTTTTCTGTTTTCTTTCTTTCTCACTCGGTTTTTAAAAATATATTTTATCAGGCCAAATATTGCGTGGTTACACTTGGCTGAAGACGAAGACTTTTCTAAAGAAAGAGGCGACGATTCGTTTTGTCGCTTTTTAGATTTAGATTCACAATAACTTTTCCTTTATATCCATTTAATAATTTGTCTTTTTATCATTGCTTATTCTTTTTTCTTTTTTTTTCTTTTCATTCATTATTTCTTTATTTTCCCTCAGTTATAATTAATTACATCTTTTTTTTATTGTATTTTCTTTCTTTTTGTCTTTTCTTTCAAACAGTTATTTTGCTTCCTCTTTCTTTATCAGTCTTCCTTTCTTTATTGTTTTCTTTCTTTTTTTCCTTTCTTTCTTCTTAATCCATCCACTATCATTGCTTATTCGATCTTCAGCTTGTCTTTCTTTTTTCTTTCTTTCTTTCTTTCTTTCTTTCAGACAATCAATTATCTTGCTTCCTCTTTTTTAACATTGTTTTTTATTGTTTTTCTATTTTACTCTGCCTTTCTTTCTTTCTTTCTTTCTTTCTTTCTTTCGATCCATTATGTTATTTCCTCTTTCTTTATCGTAGTCTTTTCTTTTTTCTTTCTTTCTTTCTCCACCTTTTTCAACTTTCATTTCTTCGTTCTTTCTTTTGTATTTTGTTCTTTCTTTTTCTTTCTTTCTTTCTTTCTTTCTTTCTTTCAAGCGATTATCTACCTTTCTCTTTCTTTACCATTGTTTTTTTTTTCTATTTTACTTCTTTCTTTCTTTTTAAATCAATTATCTTGCTGGGCGAATGGTTTGAAGAGAAAGGAAAAATAAATTCGTTGAACCATGTTCGAATCATGTCCGAGTTTTGTTTTTTTACTAATATTCACCCAATACAATGCTCAAGAGCCAGTCAAGGTAGAATCTTACTATGTGGTGTTGCATTAACGTAAAGAAGAGCAAGAATTGAAATTCTAGGGACTATACAGAAAGGATAACGGCTAATTCTAGACTTGAAAGATCAAGATTGAATTAGTAAATAACATTTCAGAGTTCAAATCGCAGACTTTAGAAGCATCGTGTGAAAGTAGACCTTAGAAAGAAGCGGAAACCCAATGCCAAAGTTTGTGCTTACATCTGAAGAATGTTTGAAACGGAACTGATGAATTGTTTTCATTTTGGATTCGGGCAATAAATCTATTTTTCATCGACTGTGTCTATTTTGTCAAAGGTCTTCGCCGGGATAGAAAGTAAAGTTTTAAATGCTGACAAATGTGAATTTTGTTTTTTGCCTTAATTTCATGTGGACATGCATATTGATAGCTTCTTTGGCGTAGAAATGACGTGCAACAGTTGGCCGTGGGAACAATTGATAAACAGCGGTCCTAGCCTCAGAGGAATTTCAAGGCGCCTTACAAAATCTGGCACAAAAGATCGAACTTTTAAATCAATCTAATATCGGTCGGTTCTTTCATTGATGTCTCTAACTCCGTACTTAACCAACTTTTTTCATTATTCATATCTATCTATCTATCTATCTATCTAAATATGTTCATTATCTTCAATCTAATCATTTTCGTATCTATCTATCTATCTATCTATCTATCTATCTATCTATCTATCTATCTATTTCAATATGTTCATTATCTTCAATCTGATCATGTTCGTATCTATCTATCTATCTATCTATCTATCTATTTCAATATGTTCATTATCTTCAATCTGATCATGTTCGTATCTATCTATCTATTTATCTATCTATCTATCTATCTATCTATCTATCTATCTATCTATCTATTTCAATATGTTCATTATCTTCAATCTAATCATTTTCGTATCTATCTATCTATCTATCTATCTATCTATCGATTTCAATATGTTCATTATCTTCAATCTAATCATTTTCGTATCTATCTATCTATCTATCTATCTATCTATCTATCTATTTCAATATGTTCATTATCTTCAATCTAATCATTTTCGTATCTATCTATCTATCTACCTATATATCTATCAATCTTTCGATTTCAATAGGTTCATTATCTTCAATCTAATCATTTTCGTATCTATCTATCTATCTATCTATCTATTTCAATATGTTCATTATCTTCAATCTAATCATTTTCGTATCTATCTATCTATCGATCTATCTATCTATCTATCTATCTATCTATCTATTTCAATATGTTCATTATCTTCAATCTAATCATTTTCGTATCTATCTATCTATCTATTTCAATATGTTCATTATCTTCAATCTAATCATTTTCCTATCTATCTATCTATCTATCTATTTCAATATGTTCATTATCTTCAATGTAATTATTTTCCTATCTATCTATCTATCTATCTATCTATCTCTCTATTTCAATATTTTCATTATCTTCAATCTAATCATTTTCGTATCCATCTATCTATCTATCTATCTATCTATCTATCTATCTATCTATCTATCTATCTATCTATCTATCTATCTATCTATTTCAATATTTTCATTATCTTCAATCTAATCATTTTCGTATCTATCTATCTATCTATCTATCTATCTATCTATCTATCTATCTATCTATCTAGGAAAACATAATCAATTCTAATCGCCACACATTCTTACTCACCTTGTCCCGATATTTGCAAAGTAAATCTCACGATGCCACCTCATCTCTCCGCCCCCATTCTCATCCTTTCCCCCCAGCTGTTCAGCCAAGCGACCTAAGATACACAAAACGTCAAGCGAATCCCAAACATAAATTTACTTCAGCATGACGATTCAAAGTGAAGAGCAAATAAAATGTCCAACAGAGAAAATAATCTTATTTCTTTAATTTACCCTTTTTATTGACTTGGAATGATTTTATAATTTTATTATACTTTACTTCTATTCAAATTTATTTATTTGTTGTGCCTATTCATGAAAAGTTCGAATGTTTCAACTATAATTTCCGGATAAAATAAAATCTAAAATTTGCTCTTTACTCAAAACCATGACCCTTAACTGGAAGTTGCAACCCTTTCTAGACCTGAAAAACCAAATAATATTAACTTGCACTGATTGGAAAAGTTTCCAATAGACTCTTTGAACGGATTCCTGGTAGTCTATGCCTTAAAGAAATAACAAAAATTGTACTGACAAGTACAGCTCACACATTACGAAGAGCTTTATCGAATTGCATTTTCATTAGTTTCAATATGGTTGCCTTAAAGTCTTCCATGTTTACACCGTAATTTTGTGTAACGATTTTTCCCTTTTTCTCAGTGTAGACTTCAGGTCTTTGTCGCCTGTTGTTCTGGAACCTTAGTACGACAAAATTTTCCTGCGTAGAATTCGATTCTCTTCTGGCTGACAGTTAAAATTCGTGTCTTCGTTACCACTGTTAAGGTTGGTGTCCCAAAATTTTTTTTTTTTTTTTTTTTTTATCTTCGCGTAGAACTTGTTTTTTTTTCTCAATACCTCCGTCGCCTGTTATGGACGACCGATAGCAAAAAGTTTTTTATTTTTTATTAGATTCTCCGCGTAGAATTCGTTTCTTCAATATCCTCGTCGCCACTATTATGGTCCAGGTTAGGACCAAGTAAGAACAACGCGAACCCAAGAGTAGCAATAACGAAGATATATTACACGGAAACAATAATACAAAATGTGGAAGGTGTTAGTATGACTGTCAGTCTAGTTTGGAGTGAACTACTATCGGCTCGACTCGATCTGTCCCTCTCTCTTGAGAGGCGTAGTATACATAGTGTTAGGAAGAGTTCATTTTGTAGTTATAGGTAAGGACCCATAACAGTAAAATATGTGAGATGTTATTTTATTCCTCAAAAAATGCTTAGTGGAAAATGTCATGATACAATTTCTGACGTTAGGTCTCTGGTTGGGACCCGGAAAGAAATGGGTATACAGCAGAAATGAAAGAAAAGCAAATAATAATAATAATAATAGCAAAGACCAATATCTGCACTTTTACGGGATGGGATATGCAAGAAATTGGTATGAACATCACGCAGACCGGGAGATAAAACCTGTAACAATTTTATGGGACTTTACAATACACACAGACAGCACAATCAAAGCTAATCGCCCAGACATTGTTATCAGAGACCACAAGGACAGAATGTGCTTTCTTATTGACATGATTGTAATGTATCTTTGAAGATCTTCAAAAACCTATCAAAATACAAGGATCTAGAAGTGGAAATCACAAATATTTTGGCATATGAGGACATCCATAGTTCCAGTTGTAGCTCTCGGATAGATTGCATATGGTTCCGATAGACTTATTGAAGGGATTCCTGGTAGTCTATACTTTAAAGAAATACAAAACATTATACTCAGAAGTACAGCCGACATATTACGAAGAACTTTATCTATGTAAAATGTGTGTGATCTTAGAGTTTTTACAAAAAAGATCAGTAGAAAATACCATGAAACCATTTCTGACCTTAGGTCTCTGGTTGGGACCCGGAAGGATATGTGTATACTACAAAAATGAAAGGAAACAATAATAATAATAATAATAATAATAATAATAATAATCATAATAATAATAATAAAACTGTGGCACATGGGAACATCAACAATCCCTGTTGTAGTTGGAGCCCTAGGACTGGTTGGAAAAGATTCCATTAGACTAATTGAAGGGATTCCTGCCTCAAATAAATACAAAAAATAGCTCTCACAAGTACAGCCCACACTTTACGAAGGGCTTTATCTATGTCAAATATATTTTTTTTTGTCAGTGGAAAGTGTCACAATACCATTTTTAACCTTAAGTTGGGACCCGTAAAGAAATGTATGCACACCGGAAATCAAAGGAAATAAAAACAACAACAACAATAATAATAATAATAATAATATTAATAATAATAATAATATTAATGATAATAATATTAAATAATAATATTTTTAATATTAATAATATTAGTAATAATAATAAAATTAACATTAATAATATTAATATTAATAATGATAATAATATTAATAATAATAATAATAATATTAATAATAATAATAATAATAATATTAATAATAATAATAATAATATTAATAATAATAATAATAATAATATTAATAATAATAATAATATTAATAATAAAAATATTACTACTACTAATAATAATATTATTAATATTATTATTACTACTACTACTACTACTACTACTACTAATAATAATAATAATATGCAGGTAAAAAAATCGGCTTTTAAACTATAATAAGAAATGGAAGAAAAAATCCTCTGTACAGTAACTACCTGGAATGTTTATAATTGCTGCCGAGAAACATTACCTTTCAACCAGGAACTACAAATGTCCTGAAATGTAACCACAGTCCTGGAGAATACTCAGATATATCTGGGCGTAACCAACTGACGCCAACACATATGATAAGGCTGTTCGTTATATATATTGGTCAAACATTCAAACTCCCTCACAAAGAGAATGGGTGGAAACGTAAGCCACAGCAAATTCTACAACCATACTCTGGAATTTCAACGTTCGAACTGGTAGAGAAATCCAGGTAACTCGACAAGACATGATTGTGAAAAGTCATGTTGTAGACACCTTTTTTTCTGACAGATGCTGTAAGCCCAGTCGACAAAACGTCATGTCGTAGACATCTTTGTTCTGACAGATGCTGAAGGCCCGGTCGACAAAAAGTCATGTTGTAGACACCTTTGTTCTGACAGATGCTGCAGGCCCAGTCGACAAAAAGTCATGTTGTGAACACCTTTTTTTCTGACAGATGCTGCAAGCCCAGTCGACAAAACGTCATGTCGTAGACATCTTTGTTCTGACAGATGCTGAAGGCCCGGTCGACAAAAAGTCATGTTGTAAACACCTTTTTTTCTGACAGATGCTGCAAGCCCAGTCGACAAAACGTCATGTCGTAGACATCTTTGTTCTGACAGATGCTGAAGGCCCGGTCGAAAAAAGTCATGTTGTAGACACCTTTGTTCTGACAGATGCTGCAAGCCCAGTCGACAAAAAATCATGTTGCGGACACCTTTTTTTCTGACAGATGCTGCAAGCCCAGTCGACAAAACGTCATGTCGTAGACATCTTTTTTCTGACAGATGCTGAAGGCCCGGTCGACAAAAAGTCATGTTGTAGACACCTTTGTTCTGACAGATGCTGCAGGCCCAGTCGACAAAAAGTAATGTTGTGGACACCTTTTTTTCTGACAGATGCTGCAAGCCCAGTCGACAAAACGTCATGTCGTAGACATCTTTGTTCTGACAGATGCTGAAGGCCCGGTCGGCAAAAAGTCATATTGTCGACACCTTTGTTCTGACAGATGCTGCAGACCCGGTCGACAAATAGTCATGTTGTAGACAGCTTTGTTCAGTCAGATGCTGCAGGCCAAATCAACAAAAACTCACTATTGAAAGTGCTTGGAAAAACAAGGAATCCGTGATAGAAATAAGAAGAATGTGCATTCGAAAAGAAACACCATTTTTTATTGGAGTTTTGTGATTTGTATTAAAAGGAAGAAACGAATATATGCATCAAAACCTGGTAACCTTAAAATATATGAATTGCAAATAATCATACTCAAAGTTACTTCTAAAATATTGTGTTGATTTCTTTCCATACAGTGACCACAAATCCTTTTGTTTTGTTTTTTATTGCATTGCTTCACGTCTAATTGCATCTTTCAATAAAATGAAAAACAAATATACAAACGTTAATAACGCATTTTTACAATTTAAATAATTTCACACCATACAAGGCGATAAAGCCCCTAAGACACAAGATATTACTGAGTGTGAACGAAAAAGAAAAAGAGGGGGAACGATAAAAGAAAAAGAGGGGGAACGATAAAAGAAAAAGAGGGGGAACGAAAAAGAAAAAGAGGGGGAACGATAAAAGAAAAAGAGGGGGAACGAAAAAGAAAAAGAGGGGGAACGATAAAAGAAAAAGAGGGGGAACGAAAAAGAAAAAGAGGGGGAACGATAAAAGAAAAAGAGGGGTAACGATAAAAGAAAAAGAGGGGGAACGAAAAAGAAAAAGAGGGGGAACGATAAAAGAGCAGGCATTAAGTAGACAGCAGATAACGATTGACATTACATTTAAAACCTTTGCAGTTAAACGTTGGCTGGAAAGCATGGAGCTGGTAGGGAGTTCCACAGGCGAGAAATGCGAGAAAAGATTGTTAAAATTACACCTTTAATTGCCAAATCTAGGTGTTTCTTCGGTGATGTTGCTCCCATGTCACTAGAAGTTTCGGGTCTAAATAAACAACAGACTTCTTCGATGGGCGACCCGACCGAATATGATAAGTATTCGGCCCGCACAGTAAATATTAATTACCCGCTGCCCCACGCAGCAAGATGTGGCACAAGGCCGAGCTTAATGTGGAGTATCCTCTGACATGTGCCAGGTAAGTATACCGCACCCAATTTGCTACTAGCTTTAGGACGTGCTTTATTTAAGTTCCTCCCAGATCAAGTCTTCCCTTGGGCTATTCGATGTTCTAGATCGGGTATGCTTGGTTGTACTGATTTTCCTACATGCGGTCGAGACAGACAAGACTGTTAGCATTCAACTTACGGTTATATCTAGCCAATTTAGCTGTAAATTGATGCGACCTTGTCGTTAATCTAGTACAAATCTTAAATTCCTAAAGTCTAGGTACGATAATGTTGACATCCAAAAATTTGAAATATTTATAGAAAAGGCACAGAGAAACTACATTACAGTGGGAAAATTATTGATACTCTTTGTATTTTATGAAGAATCTTTAAATATTCAGCAGAAGTACCAGACCATATGTGGCAGCAATATTCGAAGTATGGACGTAGGGTACACTTATAAATATGTAAGATAGATTCGGAAGAGAGAAATTATCAAGCACGGCACAGTGAATGATCTATCTTCGTCATTATCATCATCCTTCGACCGCTCTATGGTTGGTCGGGACTATCCCTTTTCGCGCTGTTCCGTATTTTATTGCTGTAGACAGATCCCCAATATTCCACACTGGTTCCCGAGCGACATGAATTTCTTAGCAGAAGATAGAACAACGGATTCAAATATAATCGTTTCATTTCATGTCAGACTAAAATGTCAGTCAGAGAAAATGACAAAGAGTTAGCAGAGAGAAAGGGATCCGTTGATTAATAGAGAGCAGCTTTAGTTTGGGATTACCTTGCCTCTATCTGTCTATATTTCTGAGATGAGGTATTATGCACATTATTTACATTATTCGGACTATTGTCCTCATCTTGGTCGCCATATTTATTACAACGTTCCGGCCTTTCAGTATCTGTCTATATTTCTGAGATGAGGTATTATGTACACGATTTACATTATTCGGACTATTGTCCTCATCTTTGTTGTCATATTTATTACAACGTTTCGGCCTTTCAGTATCTGTCTATATTTCTGGGATGAGGTATTATGTCCACTATTTACATTATTCTGACTATTGTCATCATCTTTGTCGCCATATTTATTACAACGTTTCGGCCCTTCAGTATCTGTTTATATTTCTGAGATGAGGTATTATGTACACTATTTACATTATTCGGACTATTGTCATCATCTTTGTCGCCATATTTATTACAACGTTTCGGCCTTTCAGTATCTGTCTATATTTCTGAGATGAGGTATTATGTACAATATTTACATTATTCGGACTATTATCCTCATCATTGTCGCCATATTTATTACAACGTTTCGGCCCTTTAGTATCTGTCTATATTTCTGAGATGAGGTATTATGTACACTATTTACATTATTCGGACTATTGTCATCATCTTTGTCGCCATATTTACTACAACGTTTCTTCTGTCCCGACCAAGCATAGAAATTAATACAATATGGGAACCAGTAATAAGGAGAGCCAGAGAAAAGCGATAATAACAACAAAAATTGCAATATGAGCTCTGGTAAAACATGCAATGATAACAGCAAAAATTTCAATATGAGCACTGGTTAAAAATGGTTGCTGAAGACATTTGTTTTATAATACCCAGAAATTCATACAGAGATGTCCTCAAGATAGACAAATGCATTAGTTAGATCCAGTGACAAGACCCAAAGAGTTCAATACCCGGCTAAGTTAGTGGAGAACTTTCAGAGGGAAATTAACAGGAGATAACTGATAACTGACTTTGACGTGGAACTAAGACGGCCTACCGCAGTGAGTGAAATAAAGGGTTCAGTTCGACATTCCAATCACCTGAAGAAACGTTATAATAAATATGGCGACAAAGATGAGGACCATAGTCCAAATAATGTAAATAATGTCCCTTGTCTCCAGTTAACAAGAAACCGTAGGCAATATTTGTGATCATCTGCGAATTTGACCTGATCAAGCCTGTCAGATTTACTATCGAGACCGGATTAAATACTGTATCATCAGCATTAATATCACGTTAAGTACTGATTACACCAGGAAAGTCATTGCTGGAAATGAAAACAAGTGGGTCAAAGTAGGCAGTAGAGACATCAGCATTAGCACAGAAAGATCTAGAAGAGGGAGCCGTATGAGACGACTTTCGCTTCCAGTTTTGATATGAAAAATTGAATCAATATCTGTCTATATCTCTGAGGTATTATGATTACTTGCATTATTTACATTATTCGAACTGTTATCCTCATCTTCATTGCCATATTCACGTTTCACTCTCTATAAAGAGGTATTATAATTACTTGCATTATTTACATTATTCGGACTGTTACCCTCATCTTCATTGCCATATTCACAACGTTTCGGCCTCTATATCTCTGAGATGAAGTATTTTAATTACTTGCATTATTTACATTATTCGAACTGTTTTCCTCATCTTCATTGCCATATTCACAACGTTTCTGCCTCTATATCTCTGAGATGAGGAATTATGATTACTTGCTGTATTTACATTATTCGAATTGTTATCCTCATCTTCATTGCCATATTCACAACGTTTCGGCCTCTATATCTCTGAGATGAGGTATTATAATTACTTGCATTATTTACATTATTCGAACCGTAATCCTCATCTTCATTGCCATATTAACAACGGTTCGGCCTCTATATCTCTGAGATGAGGTATTATAATTACTTTCATTATTTACATTATTCGAACTGTTATCCTCATCTTCATTGCCATATCCACAAGGCTTCGGCCTTTATATCTCTGAGATGAGGTATTATTATTACTCACATTATTTACATTATTCGAACTGTTATCCTCATTTTCATTGCCATATTAACAACGTTTCGGCCTCTATATCTCTGAGATGAGGTATTATGATTATTTGCAGTATTTACATTATTCCAACTGTTATCCTCATCTTCATTGCCATATTAACAACGTTTCGGCCTCTATATCTCTGAGATGAGGTATTGTAATTACTTGCATTATTTACATTATTCGAACTGTTATTCTCATCTTCATTGCCATATTAACAACGTTTCGACCTCTATATCTCTGAGATGAGGAATTAAGATTACTTGCAGTATTTACATTATTCGAATTGTTATCCTCATCTTCATTGCCATATTCAAAACGTTTCTGCCGCTATATCTCTGAGATGAGGTATTATGATTACTTGCATTATTTACATTATTCGGACTGTTATCCTCGTCTTCATTGCCATATTCACAACGTTTCGGCCTCTATATCTCTGAGATGAGGAATTATGATTACTTTCATTGTTTACATTATTCGAACTGTTATCCTCATCTTCATTGCCATATTAACAACGTTTCGGCCTTTATATCTCTGAGATGAGGTCTTATGCTTACTTGCATTATTTACATTATTCGGACTGCTATCCTCATCTTTATTGCCATATTCACGATGTTTTGGCCTCTTTAGCTTTGAGATGAGGTGTTATGATTATTTGTATTATTTACATAATTCGGACTACTATTCGCAGCTTCATTGCCATATTCACAACGTTTCGACCGTTGTATGCTCCGACCGTCTTCATGTGATTGGAATTTCGAACCAAACCCTCAAGGACAAATGGCCCAGTGGATAAAGACTTTAGTTATATCCACTGACTACACACAAAATGTTGTGAGTTCAGTACCAGATCACAGCAGTGGTGAACCAAAACTTGGAGAGTTGAGCTAAAAGGAAATAACTGAGACACCCGGAAGAGGCATGGCACGTGATACTAGAACAATTTAACCCGGTGGACGGAATAAAGGGTTCAGTTCGAAATTCCAGTCACCTGAAGAAGGCTGGATCGTATAACGGTCGAACCGTTGTGAATATGTCAAGGAAGATGTGGACAACAGTCCGAACAGCGTAAATAATGGAAATAATTGCAATACCTTATCTCATAAATATAGACAGAAAAGTAAATTGCTTTTCCTTTATCGTGTGTCCGGTGCACAATTAATTTTCTATCCGTGTGCAGGTGGTTTTATTCATTGTCTTTATTTTAATATCCTTCGCAAATACATCAATAGAGGCCAGATACTTTTGTTTTACCGCTGTTCATACAAAGAAGCAGTTTAATCATTTCGCTTCTCGAAATGAAACTAAAACAGGGTCCGATTCAAGTCAGGTAGCAGACAGATACTACGCTCTGATCCTAAGTTAGAAAAAAAAAGCTTAACTGCTGTATATACAGATATAGGATTAAGATTGTGGTGATCGGGGAAGCAACCTCTCGGGATTCGGTTCCACAGAGCTGTTCGAGTGGAATTTCTGTTTCACCGATGGAATAAAGAAAGAAATGTGGTTTCCTAAGTAAACTCGTCAAACTTTTGTTCCCAACTGCAGTAGCCAGGTATTGAACTCACAATTCTTTGGGTCAAGTCACTGGACCCAACCAACGCTTTTATCCACTGGGCCATGCATCCTCAACGATGTGACTTGACTCAAAGAGTCGTGAGTTCAATACCTGGCTACTGCAGTAGTGAACAAAAGTATGGAGAATTTAGTTAAAGGGAGATAACTGAGAGGTCAGGAAGAGGCATGGCACATGGAACTAGAACAATCTACCTCAGTGGACTAAATAAAGGGTTCAGTTTGAAATTCAAATCACCCGAAGAAGGCCGGAGCATACAACGGCCGAAACGTCGTGAATATAGCAATAAAGATGAGGACAACAGTGTAAATAATGTAAATAATTCCAATGCGACATCTGATATATATAGACAGACAAGAGAATTTCCTTGCCTATATCGTGTCCGTACACAATTCATTTTCTAACCGGATGCAGGCGGTTTTATTCATTTTCCTTATTTTAATCGTATCGCTTCTCAAACGCAAACCCAAGTCAGAAGAAACAGATACAACGCTCTGATCCCAGGTTAAAAATAGCTTAACCGCCGCATGTACCGATATCGGATTATAGGCTTTTTTTTACCCGGTACAATATTCGGGGTCTACTCGAGGTAGATGGTTTCGTTAAGAGGTAGTTTACACTGATAAGAGGGGGAAGATAACGGCTAATCATAAACTTGAACGGGTTAAGAATCTTGTGATCGGGGTAATAGCCTCTCGGTATTTGGTTCCACAGAGAAGTGATTCGCGAGACAAAGCTGTTCGTACAAAAAAGGTTTAGAAGAGTGTCCAGAAATAAAATAACCTTTCAACATGTAAGACCGGTGTGCCAAACATATTGAACGCTTTCGAGATATCCAAAGCAACAGCCCGAATTTCACCATTCTTATCTAAGCTTGATAATCTCTTTCAGCAATAATCGTTAGCACATCACACAGTTGTCTTATGGAAGCGAAAATCATATTGCTTGTCTGAAGGAAGGCCGTACGATGTTTAACCGATTCCGAGTTGATTGGAGCCTTTCGTAGTTTGCCAAAAAGTGGTAGGAGCTCAAAAGGCCGATAATTAGAAGGCTCAGAAAGTTCACACGTGTTCTCAAAGACTGGAATAATGGATGTGGAATGCAAGAGACAGCGAGGCATTTATTGTACAGCTTAGAGCAGTTGGAGACGGTAAAATTAACAAGCCACTCTTTGCCCCATTTAACAACAGATTGTATGTCGTTTTCAAGATCAACTGCCAATTTAACCTTATCGAATAGATCAGACTTACTATTAAGACAGGAGTAAATAGTTGTGTCATCAGCAGAGATACAGAGTTGAGAACTGGGTCGTGAATACCATTAAATCAATGGTAACCACCAAATTTTCCACTACAACACTAGCAAATAACCGTCCGACAAACACGTTAACACTTTAGAAAATAATTTAGAGCTTGTCGACAATGAAGACTGAGATTCTGAAGCTAAGTTAATCCAAGCTTTATTCGGCAAAATACAAGCAGGGTTCACATCACGTGCTCCTGGTATTCTCGAATATTGGCTGATTGTCGTAATCCAGAGAATGGGCCGTAAACGAATATGGTGTCGTAAAGGAGTGTCACAGTCCATCTCTTATTTACGACATCCCTCCCCACGAGAAGGGAGTACTTATTCTATTGCCATTAGTAAAAAAAGACTGAAAATAAAGAAGAGACATATTGGAATCTGTCAAGAATGAAGACTGAGACTCGGAAGATAAGTTAATCCAAGCTTTATTCGGCAAAATACAAGCAGGGTTCACATCACGTGCTCCTGGTATTCTCGAATATTGGCTGATTGTTGTAATCCGGAGAATGGGCCGTAAACGAATATGGTGTCGTAAAGGAGTGTCGCAGTCCATCTCTTATTTACTGTCAAGAATGAAGACCGACACTCGGAAGCTAAGTTAATCCAAGCTTTATTCGGCAAAATACAAGCAGGGTTCACATCACGTGCTCCTGGTATTCTCGAATATTGGCTGATTGTCGTAATCCAGAGAATGGGCCGTAAACGAATATGATGTCGTAAAGGAGTGTCACAGTCCATCTCTTATTTACGACATCCCTCCCCACGAGAAGGGAGTACTTATTCTATTGCCATTAGTAAAAAAAGACTGAAAATAAAGAAGAGACATATTGGAATCTGTCAAGAATGAAGACTGAGACTCGGAAGATAAGTTAATACAAGCTTTATTCGGCAAAATACAAGCAGGGTTCACATCACGTGCTCCTGGTATTCTCGAATATTGGCTGATTGTTGTAATCCGGAGAATGGGCCGTAAACGAATATGGTGTCGTAAAGGAGTGTCGCAGTCCATCTCTTATTTACTGTCAAGAATGAAGACCGACACTCGGAAGATAAGTTAATCCAAGCTTTATTCGGCAAAATACAAGCAGGGTTCACATCACGTGCTCCTGGTATTCTCGAATATTGGCTGATTGTCGTAATCCGGAGAATGGGCCGTAAACGAATATGGTGTCGTAAAGGAGTGTCACAGTCCATCTCTTATTTACGACATCCCTCCCCACGAGAAGGGAGTACTTATTCTATTGCCATTAGTAAAAAAAGACTGAAAATAAAGAAGAGACATATTGGAATCTGTCAAGAATGAAGACTGAGACTCGGAAGATAAGTTAATCCAAGCTTTATTCGGCAAAATACAAGCAGGGTTCACATCACGTGCTCCTGGTATTCTCGAATATTGGCTGATTGTCGTAATCCAGAGAATGGGCCGTAAACGAATATGGTGTCGTAAAGGAGTGTCGCAGTCCATCTCTTATTTACGACATCCCTCCACACTAGAAGGGAGTACTTATTCTATTGCCATTAGTAAAATAAGACTGAAAATAAAGAAGAGACATATTGGAATCGGTCAAGAATGAAGACTGAGACTCGGAAGATAAGTTAATCCAAGCTTTATTGGGAAAAATACAAGCAGGGTTCACATCACGTGCTCCTGGTATTCTCGAATATTGGCTGATTGTCGTAATCCAGAGAATGGGCCGTAAACGAATATGGTGTCGTAAAGGAGTGTCGCAGTCCATCTCTTATTTACGACATCCCTCCACACTAGAAGGGAGTACTTATTCTATTGCCATTAGTAAAATAAGACTGAAAATAAAGAAGAGACATATTGGAATCTGTCAAGAATGAAGACCGAGACTCGGAAGATACGTTAATCCAAGCTTTATTCGGCAAAATACAAGCAGGGTTCACATCACATGTTCCTGGTATTCTCGAATATTGGCTGATTGTCGTAATCCGGAGAATGGGCTGTAAACGAATATGGTGTCGTAAAGGAGTGTCGCAGTCCATCTCTTATTTACGACATCCCTCCACACTAGAAGGGAGTACTTATTCTATTGCCATTAGTAAAATAAGACTGAAAATAAAGAAGAGACATATTGGAATCTGTCAAGAATGAAGACTGAGACTCGGAAGATAAGTTAATCCAAGCTTTATTCGTCAAAATACAAGCAGGGTTCACATCACGTGCTCCTGGTATTCTCGAATTTTGGCTGATTGTCGTAATCCGGAGAATGGGCCGTAAACGAATATGGTGTCGTAAAGGAGTGTCGCAGTCCATCTCTTATTTACTGTCAAGAATGAAGACTGAGACTCGAAAGATAAGTTAATCCAAGCTTTATTCGGCAAAATACAAGCAGGGTTCACATCACGTGCTCCTGGTATTCTCGAATATTGGCTGATTGTCGTAATCCAGAGAATGGGCCGTAAACGAATATGGTGTCGTAAAGGAGTGTCGCAGTTCATCTCTTATTTACGACATCCCTCCACACTAGAAGGGAGTACTTATTCTATTGCCATTAGTAAAATAAGACTGAAAATAAAGAAGAGACATATTGGAATCGGTCAAGAATGAAGACTGAGACTCGGAAGATAAGTTAATCCAAGCTTTATTGGGAAAAATACAAGCAGGGTTCACATCACGTGCTCCTGGTATTCTCGAATATTGGCTGATTGTCGTAATCCAGAGAATGGGCCGTAAACGAATATGGTGTCGTAAAGGAGTGTCGCAGTCCATCTCTTATTTACGACATCCCTCCACACTAGAAGGGAGTACTTATTCTATTGCCATTAGTAAAATAAGACTGAAAATAAAGAAGAGACATATTGGAATCTGTCAAGAATGAAGACTGAGACTCGGAAGATAAGTTAATCCAAGCTTTATTCGTCAAAATACAAGCAGGGTTCACATCACGTGCTCCTGGTATTCTCGAATATTGGCTGATTGTCGTAATCCGGAGAATGGGCCGTAAACGAATATGGTGTCGTAAAGGAGTGTCACAGTCCATCTCTTATTTACGACATCCCTCCCCACGAGAAGGGAGTACTTATTCTATTGCCATTAGTAAAATAAGACTGAAAATAAAGAAGAGACATATTGGAATCTGTCAAGAATGAAGACTGAGACTCGGAAGATAAGTTAATCCAAGCTTTATTCGTCAAAATACAAGCAGGGTTCACATCACGTGCTCCTGGTATTCTCGAATATTGGCTGATTGTCGTAATCCGGAGAATGGGCCGTAAACGAATATGGTGTCGTAAAGGAGTGTCGCAGTCCATCTCTTATTTACGACATCCTTCCACACTAGAAGGGAGTACTTATTCTATTGCCATTAGTAAAATAAGACTAAAAATAAAGAAGAGACATAATGGAATCAGTCAAGAATGAAGACTGAGACTCGGAAGATAAGTTAATCCAAGCTTTATTCGTCAAAATACAAGCAGGGTTCACATCACGTGCTCCTGGTATTCTCGAATATTGGCTGATTGTCGTAATCCGGAGAATGGGCCGTAAACGAATATGGTGTCGTAAAGGAGTGTCGCAGTCCATCTCTTATTTACGACATCCCTCCCCACGAGAAGGGAGTACTTATTCTATTGCCATTAGTAAAATAAGACTGAAAATAAAGAAGAGACATATTGGAATCGGTCAAGAATGAAGACTGAGACTCGGAAGATAAGTTAATCCAAGCTTTATTCGTCAAAATACAAGCAGGGTTCACATCACGTGCTCCTGGTATTCTCGAATATTGGCTGATTGTCGTAATCCGGAGAATGGGCCGTAAACGAATATGGTGTCGTAAAGGAGTGTCGCAGTCCATCTCTTATTTACTGTCAAGAATGAAGACTGAGACTCGGAAGATAAGTTAATCCAAGCTTTATTCGGCAAAATACAAGCAGGGTTCACATCACGTGCTCCTGGTATTCTCGAATATTGGCTGATTGTCGTAATCCGGAGAATGGGCCGTAAACGAATATGGTGTCGTAAAGGAGTGTCGCAGTCCATCTCTTAATTACGACATCCTTCCACACTAGAAGGGAGTACTTATTCTATTGCCATTAGTAAAATAAGACTGAAAATAAAGAAGAGACATATTGGAATCGGTCAAGAATGAAGACTGAGACTCGGAAGATAAGTTAATCCAAGCTTTATTCGTCAAAATACAAGCAGGGTTCACATCACGTGCTCCTGGTATTCTCGAATATTGGCTGATTGTCGTAATCCGGAGAATGGGCCGTAAACGAATATGGTGTCGTAAAGGAGTGTCGCAGTCCATCTCTTATTTACTGTCAAGAATGAAGACTGAGACTCGGAAGATAAGTTAATCCAAGCTTTATTCGGCAAAATACAAGCAGGGTTCACATCACGTGCTCCTGGTATTCTCGAATATTGGCTGATTGTCGTAATCCAGAGAATGGGCCGTAAACGAATATGGTGTCGTAAAGGAGTGTCGCAGTCCATCTCTTATTTACGACATCCCTCCACACTAGAAGGGAGTACTTATTCTATTGCCATTAGTAAAATAAGACTGAAAATAAAGAAGAGACATATTGGAATCGGTCAAGAATGAAGACTGAGACTCGGAAGATAAGTTAATCCAAGCTTTATTGGGCAAAATACAAGCAGGGTTCACATCACGTGCTCCTGGTATTCTCGAATATTGGCTGATTGTCGTAATCCAGAGAATGGGCCGTAAACGAATATGGTGTCGTAAAGGAGTGTCGCAGTCCATCTCTTATTTACGACATCCCTCCACACTAGAAGGGAGTACTTATTCTATTGCCATTAGTAAAATAAGACTGAAAATAAAGAAGAGACATATTGGAATCTGTCAAGAATGAAGACCGAGACTCGGAAGATACGTTAATCCAAGCTTTATTCGGCAAAATACAAGCAGGGTTCACATCACATGTTCCTGGTATTCTCGAATATTGGCTGATTGTCGTAATCCGGAGAATGGGCTGTAAACGAATATGGTGTCGTAAAGGAGTGTCGCAGTCCATCTCTTATTTACGACATCCCTCCACACTAGAAGGGAGTACTTATTCTATTGCCATTAGTAAAATAAGACTGAAAATAAAGAAGAGACATATTGGAATCTGTCAAGAATGAAGACTGAGACTCGGAAGATAAGTTAATCCAAGCTTTATTCGTCAAAATACAAGCAGGGTTCACATCACGTGCTCCTGGTATTCTCGAATATTGGCTGATTGTCGTAATCCGGAGAATGGGCCGTAAACGAATATGGTGTCGTAAAGGAGTGTCGCAGTCCATCTCTTATTTACTGTCAAGAATGAAGACTGAGACTCGAAAGATAAGTTAATCCAAGCTTTATTCGGCAAAATACAAGCAGGGTTCACATCACGTGCTCCTGGTATTCTCGAATATTGGCTGATTGTCGTAATCCAGAGAATGGGCCGTAAACGAATATGGTGTCGTAAAGGAGTGTCGCAGTCCATCTCTTATTTACGGCATCCCTCCACACTAGAAGGGAGTACTTATTCTATTGCCATTAGTAAAATAAGACTGAAAATAAAGAAGAGACATATTGGAATCGGTCAAGAATGAAGACTGAGACTCGGAAGATAAGTTAATCCAAGCTTTATTGGGAAAAATACAAGCAGGGTTCACATCACGTGCTCCTGGTATTCTCGAATATTGGCTGATTGTCGTAATCCAGAGAATGGGCCGTAAACGAATATGGTGTCGTAAAGGAGTGTCGCAGTCCATCTCTTATTTACGACATCCCTCCACACTAGAAGGGAGTACTTATTCTATTGCCATTAGTAAAATAAGACTGAAAATAAAGAAGAGACATATTGGAATCTGTCAAGAATGAAGACTGAGACTCGGAAGATAAGTTAATCCAAGCTTTATTCGTCAAAATACAAGCAGGGTTCACATCACGTGCTCCTGGTATTCTCGAATATTGGCTGATTGTCGTAATCCGGAGAATGGGCCGTAAACGAATATGGTGTCGTAAAGGAGTGTCACAGTCCATCTCTTATTTACGACATCCCTCCCCACGAGAAGGGAGTACTTATTCTATTGCCATTAGTAAAATAAGACTGAAAATAAAGAAGAGACATATTGGAATCTGTCAAGAATGAAGACTGAGACTCGGAAGATAAGTTAATCCAAGCTTTATTCGTCAAAATACAAGCAGGGTTCACATCACGTGCTCCTGGTATTCTCGAATATTGGCTGATTGTCGTAATCCGGAGAATGGGCCGTAAACGAATATGGTGTCGTAAAGGAGTGTCGCAGTCCATCTCTTATTTACGACATCCCTCCACACTAGAAGGGAGTACTTATTCTATTGCCATTAGTAAAATAAGACTGAAAATAAAGAAGAGACATAATGGAATCTGTCAAGAATGAAGACTAAGACTCGGAAGATAAGTTAATCCAAGCTTTATTCGTCAAAATACAAGCAGGGTTCACATCACGTGCTCCTGGTATTCTCGAATATTGGCTGATTGTCGTAATCCGGAGAATGGGCCGTAAACGAATATGGTGTCGTAAAGGAGTGTCGCAGTCCATCTCTTATTTACGACATCCCTCCCCACGAGAAGGGAGTACTTATTCTATTGCCATTAGTAAAATAAGACTGAAAATAAAGAAGAGACATATTGGAATCGGTCAAGAATGAAGACTGAGACTCGGAAGATAAGTTAATCCAAGCTTTATTCGTCAAAATACAAGCAGGGTTCACATCACGTGCTCCTGGTATTCTCGAATATTGGCTGATTGTCGTAATCCGGAGAATGGGCCGTAAACGAATATGGTGTCGTAAAGGAGTGTCGCAGTCCATCTCTTATTTACTGTCAAGAATGAAGACTGAGACTCGGAAGATAAGTTAATCCAAGCTTTATTCGGCAAAATACAAGCAGGGTTCACATCACGTGCTCCTGGTATTCTCGAATATTGGCTGATTGTCGTAATCCGGAGAATGGGCCGTAAACGAATATGGTGTCGTAAAGGAGTGTCGCAGTCCATCTCTTAATTACGACATCCTTCCACACTAGAAGGGAGTACTTATTCTATTGCCATTAGTAAAATAAAACTGAAAATAAAGAAGAGACATATTGGAATCGGTCAAGAATGAAGACTGAGACTCGGAAGATAAGTTAATCCAAGCTTTATTCGTCAAAATACAAGCAGGGTTCACATCACGTGCTCCTGGTATTCTCGAATATTGACTGATTGTCGTAATCCGGAGAATGGGCCGTAAACGAATATGGTGTCGTAAAGGAGTGTCGCAGTCCATCTCTTATTTACTGTCAAGAATGAAGACTGAGACTCGGAAGATAAGTTAATCCAAGCTTTATTCGGCAAAATACAAGCAGGGTTCACATCACGTGCTCCTGGTATTCTCGAATATTGGCTGATTGTCGTAATCCAGAGAATGGGCCGTAAACGAATATGGTGTCGTAAAGGAGTGTCGCAGTCCATCTCTTATTTACGACATCCCTCCACACTAGAAGGGAGTACTTATTCTATTGCCATTAGTAAAATAAGACTGAAAATAAAGAAGAGACATATTGGAATCTGTCAAGAATGAAGACTGAGACTCGGAAGATAAGTTAATCCAAGCTTTATTCGTCAAAATACAAGCAGGGTTCACATCACGTGCTCCTGGTATTCTCAAATATTGGCTGATTGTCGTAATCCGGAGAATGGGCCGTAAACGAATATGGTGTCGTAAAGGAGTGTCGCAGTCCATCTCTTATTTACGACATCCCTCCCCACGAGAAGGGAGTACTTATTCTATTGCCATTAGTAAAATAAGACTGAAAATAAAGAAGAGACATATTGGAATCGGTCAAGAATGAAGACTGAGACTCGGAAGATAAGTTAATCCAAGCTTTATTCGTCAAAATACAAGCAGGGTTCACATCACGTGCTCCTGGTATTCTCGAATATTGGCTGATTGTCGTAATCCGGAGAATGGGCCGTAAACGAATATGGTGTCGTAAAGGAGTGTCGCAGTCCATCTCTTATTTACTGTCAAGAATGAAGACTGAGACTCGGAAGATAAGTTAATCCAAGCTTTATTCGGCAAAATACAAGCAGGGTTCACATCACGTGCTCCTGGTATTCTCGAATATTGGCTGATTGTCGTAATCCGGAGAATGGGCCGTAAACGAATATGGTGTCGTAAAGGAGTGTCGCAGTCCATTTCTTATTTACTGTCAAGAATGAAGACTGAGACTCGGAAGATAAGTTAATCCAAGCTTTATTCGGCAAAATACAAGCAGGGTTCACATCACGTGCTCCTGGTATTCTCGAATATTGGCTGATTGTCGTAATCCGGAGAATGGGCCGTAAACGAATATGGTGTCGTAAAGGAGTGTCGCAGTCCATCTCTTATTTACTGTCAAGAATGAAGACTGAGACTCGGAAGATAAGTTAATCCAAGCTTTATTCGTCAAAATACAAGCAGGGTTCACATCACGTGCTCCTGGTATTCTCGAATATTGGCTGATTGTCGTAATCCGGAGAATGGGCCGTAAACGAATATGGTGTCGTAAAGGAGTTTCGCAGTCCATCTCTTATTTACTGTCAAGAATGAAGACTGAGACTCGGAAGATAAGTTAATCCAAGCTTTATTGGGCAAAATACAAGCAGGGTTCACATCACGTGCTCCTGGTATTCTCGAATATTGGCTGATTGTCGTAATCCGGAGAATGGGCCGTAAACGAATATGGTGTCGTAAAGGAGTGTCGCAGTCCATCTCTTATTTACGACATCCTTCCACACTAGAAGGGAGTACTTATTCTATTGCCATTAGTAAAATAAGACTGAAAATAAAGAAGAGACATATTGGAATCGGTCAAGAATGAAGACTGAGACTCGGAAGATAAGTTAATCCAAGCTTTATTCGTCAAAATACAAGCAGGGTTCACATCACGCGCTCCTGGTATTCTCGAATATTGGCTGATTGTCGTAATCCAGAGAATGGGCCGTAAACGAATATGGTGTCGTAAAGGAGTGTCGCAGTCCATCTCTTATTTACGACATCCCTCCACACTAGAAGGGAGTACTTATTCTATTGCCATTAGTAAAATAAGACTGAAAATAAAGAAGAGACATATTGGAATTTGTCAAGAATGAAGACTGAGACTCGAAAGATAAGTTAATCCAAGCTTTATTCGGCAAAATACAAGCAGGGTTCACATCACGTGCTCCTGGTATTCTCGAATATTGGCTGATTGTCGTAATCCGGAGAATGGGCCGTAAACGAATATGGTGTCGTAAAGGAGTGTCGCAGTCCATCTCTTATTTACGACATCCCTCCCCACGAGAAAGGAGTACTTATTCTATTGCCATTAGTAAAATAAGACTGAAAATAAAGAAGAGACATATTGGAATCTGTCAAGAATGAAGACTGAGACTCGGAAGATACGTTAATCCAAGCTTTATTCGGCAAAATACAAGCAGGGTTCACATCACGTGCTCCTGGTATTCTCGAAAATTGGCTGATTGTCGTAATCCGGAGAATGGGCCGTAAACGAATACGGTGTCGTAAAGGAGTGTCGCAGTCCATCTCTTATTTACGACATTCCTCCACACTAGAAGGGAGTACTTATTCTATTGCCATTAGTAAAATAAGACTGAAAATAAAGAAGAGACATATTGGAATCGGTCAAGAATGAAGACTGAGACTCGGAAGATAAGTTAATCCAAGCTTTATTCGGCAAAATACAAGCAGGGTTCACATCACGTGTTCCTGGTATTCTCGAATATTGGCTGATTGTCGTAATCCGGAGAATGGGCCGTAAACGAATATGGTGTCGTAAAGGAGTGTCACTGTCCATCTCTTATTTACGACACCCACTTTTCATAATTTTCTTCTTTCCTTATACTCTTTCTCTCCTTATTCCTTTTTCTCACTTTCGGCTCTGAGTGCCATCAGATAATGTAACAATGTCATTTCCGGTATCACAGACACTTTTGCTTATTCAGGTAAACATTTTCTTAAATTTCTGAAGTTTGGGAAATGCAGATGTATTTAATTCATTTATTTTTTGTTTAAATAATAATTTTTCTTTAATTAATGCTTAAAAGGCAATATAAATTTCCTATTATTTCATTTTTTTAATTATTTTTTATTTTATTTTATTTTTTTTAAGCGAATCACCCAAGCAAGGCAGGAAGCCACTAGCACGCGAGGGGTTACAGAGAGTTGGAACGAGAGCAAAGAGGAGTGATAGAAGAAAGGATGAAGAGAAGGATAGGGGATAGATCAGGTCATCTGGAGACGTCGATTGACATTACATTTGAATAATTGGAGATTATAGCTATCAGGAAAACAAGAAATGGAGAAGGAGTTCCACAGGCGAGAGGTGCGAGATATAAAGCTATTGGAGTAGAAGACACGGCTAGATTTAACAGTTTCGACAGTGAAAGGGTGAGATCGAGATGCCAGTCTAGTTGAACGCTTAAATTCATGAAGTCTGGGAACCAGCGAAAGCAGCTCATCGGAGCAGTTACCGTGAAAGTATTTGTGAAAAAACTCAGAGAGAGGAATGGTTTGTTTTTTTACCTGTCAGGACGGTATCTTAAGTATTATGATATTAATTATGGAAAATCAGGTTTCCAACTAGATATAGCAGGCCGCTGAAAGAAATTTGAGAAATATAAAAGCAAAAATAATAATAATAATAATAATAATAATAATAATAATGATAATGATAAAAATAATATTTATTGTATATTATTAGACCTTTAGACTAAATAGAATAAAAGAATGGAAGTGGAAAGCAAGAGGCAACGGGTATTTATTATACAGTTTTGAGAGAACAAGAGCCAGTTCGGAAGCACATTTCTGAAGAACTATGACAAGGATAACGTCAGGTCCACATGCTTTGTGGGGATCCAGATTAGAAATGGTAACAGAAACACTGGAAAGAAGTTATCTGCA
>OZ038497.1:15634103-15651603 GCA_964036315.1 Acanthosepion esculentum | reverse complement strand
TGTTAGCGGTCGCTTCCTTCCAATCTCTGACGTCACTTCCTATCCCCCGCGAGTCTCCAACTCGACTCGCCACTGTCTCTTTCTTCCGTCTGCCTCTTCCGTCTGCAAGGAGATGGAGAGATTAATTCGTCTTGGTCGGGCCAAATTCTCTCTACTTTCTCTCCAAGAATTATCTCCAGTCTCTCGTATATGAACGATGATCAACAAAACGAAAATAAATACTTCGTGTAATTTCGTTAAAGGAGAAGGGTGGCTTGTTCGATGTTTCCGTTCCCAGTGGTAGTAATATTAGTAGCAGTAGTAGTCTTAGATGTTGGAGGAGTAATTCGCAACTTCGTTCTTATATCAACAGCACATGTCAGCGGTCGTTTTGTTCCGATCTCTGACGTCACTTTCGTACTTCTTCGAGCCTTCAATTCAACTGCTCACTTTCAATCTCCGACATCTCTCCACCCAGCTCGAGTGCACTCGAAGACAGACGAGCCAAAAACTACCACGCGTCTGCCTCTTCCGTCTGCCTCTTCCGTCTGCCTCTTCCTTCTGCCTCTTCCGTCTTTCCTGTAGCACCGCGACCCGTAACGGTCGACGCGGCTGCCCATGCACGTGACGGCACGCAGGCGACGACGACGTGCCGACCGATCGCGGCCTCTCCTGTCTCTCTCTTCCGTCTTTCCTGTAGCACCGCAACCCGTAACGGTCGACGCGGGTGCCCATGCACGTGACGACAGGCAGGCGACGACGACGTGCCGACCGATCGCGGCCTCTCCCGTCTCTCGCTTCAGTCTGCCACTTTTTCAGCATAACTACGCGTTTATATAGAAAAAGCCGGCTGACCATAACCGACCCTTGGCTCTTCTACTTCTATGTGTGTGTGTTTTTGTGTCTGTTTTTATGTATCCCCAAAGAAAGGCGGTAATTAACTTTTAAAAATGAAAAAAAATTTTTGAAGCTTTTATTTTAGTCTTAATACCAAGCTAGTAGATTATATTCAATATTTCTAATAAGTAAAATACATTACTGTATTTTTAACTAAATTTAAGTTGACTGGAAGGATTTTTTTTATAATCAGTAAAAATACTAAAATCGACCATATTGACAAATCTGTCAAGGCAGCGCATTTCTCTTAAAAATCTTTGAAAAATAATATATACATTTATTTCTGAAACTTGATTTGAAGAAGATTAGCTGATTTAAAGTTTAATTAATCTGATTTGAAGCAAATATTACTTACGTTTAGTTTAAAGTAACGCAGAAAAACAGTTTTTAAGACGACGGTGTGTGTTTTCTATTAGGTCTTGACACATTTCTCGATCGAGTTATGTTTTTGATTTTTTTTCGAAGGGGCACATAATCGTAACATTTACTTGACGAATACAACGTGCAGACTTTTTTATATATATTTTTTATTTTTCTTAAAAATTTAATAAAATATGCTAAGCAATCCAATATTTTAACAAATTTTAGGTACTTTAGCTTAATAGTCTAACTTACGAACACGCTTGTGGAAATGTTAGTAAATTATCAATAAATTTTAACTTTACCATAGTTCCGCTCTAATTTTCTGATAATGTCGCGTTTGGACATCCGTATTTACAAACATCAACACGTTTATACACACACATTTTTAAAATATTGAGTATCGTTGTCAACACAACAGCCTAGCCACCAATTTGAACTGATTATCACTTTCAGCACCGATACCCGTTATACTACCAGCACTATTCTAAATAGACACATGCTATACGAACAGCTTATTAGGCATGCGATCATAATGATTTGGCCCATTCTACTCCTACATTAGCCACATATACATCACACTTTCTCGTAGGTTCACTAATACCTTGTCGATACGATTCGTGTCCACATCGATCATTACAACCAACCAAAATACAGCCATCAACTAAAATAATATACTCCGTTACAGTCCACCATTTGAGTTGATCAAATCCAACGTATTGAGGTTGTTTAAATTGTTTATATTCATGAGGTAATTTTGGATTTTCCCGTCATGTAATTTAAGATATATCTATATATCTGTAGAGTACCGTGAGTTTACGTGTTGTTGAATTAGAAACACGTGCGTTTATTTCCTGCTAGAAGAAGGTGCAACTACAACAACATGGTTCTCAAGTTGAGTCCAACCGAAGAGGTAAAGAAAGCAAACAAAACCGATATATATATGTCAACAAATATATGTATTAAACAACAAATTTACAAGTGACAAAGACATAAACATTTGTGCTTGCGTGTGAACGCAAAGAGTTCGTTTTTTGGTGAAAGTTCCTCCGTACGTGTATGTGTGTGTGTAAAATATTCATGGCGTCTCCCACAAATGGGAAGACGCAAACTTCTGCGAGAGCTTACATTGTAGATGTGTTCGCTGAAATGAAGAAATGAAAAAGAGAACGAGGCAAGAAGTCGCCCAGTATATATAGTGTAGGGTGACCGACCCACAGTGAACAATTAGGGAATTAAGGAGGAGCTATCTCCGACATATATATATATCATTTTCTGTTACATTTTTTAACAACCCACATTAATAAAAAACAAAAAAACTTTTTAATTAGCTTGGTTAAATTTTTAAAAAATTTAGCCTTCTGTTGGCTCGTACATACGGAAAAGGGTACGTTTCGCATCGATACACCTATGTAGATATATATCTTTTTTCTGCTAAATGAGTTTTTTCTCTTTTCCCCCGAAAACCGCCAAGAAAGTCTCATCACATGAGCTATCCACATATCATGACATTTTAGAAATGCTCTAACCTTGTCTTCTAGCCATAACAATTTAATTTTCTTCTTGCTTAAAACTAAAAGAAATTCATCACATCAATATGAACTATTCTGGTGTTATGACTCTTAATTACAAAATAGTTATGAGACAGTAGCCGTTACTCTTGACATATATGGCTCTTCATAATGTTTAGGCACATTAGTTTATACCTATACATGTTCATTTAAACAAGTTTTGCTAAAGGCAGGTAATGTGTTCTCCCTGGGCATACTGATAGAGACACATTTTGGCTTGTGTCAAAATGAGGTTTCTCTGATGGGAACAAGGTCATGCGGTTTCGATACCTGGCAAAAGCTTTTTTCGCAGAATCTCTCACTTTAAGCCGGTTGATATAAATTTCATTGTTTATGAAAATAAAATATTAGGGACTAGCAACTCAAATACTAAACCAATAAAAATAATGATTATACGAATAAGAATTATATATATAGGTAATTTTTATTTTTTGGCTGTATATATATATATTTGAATTCACTATTCAAAATTAAAAATTCATATATTCAAAATTCGATTTTTCGGAGGTTTTTCATTTCGTTTTATTTTTTCAAGTACATTCAATCTAATCTAATTTCACACTGAAAGATGATTTTGGATGAAATTGGGAAAAATAAAAGAATTAAAAAAAACTACGGCGCATTCCTTAATGAATATATATATATATATATATATATATATATATATATATATATATATATATGTGTGTGTGTGTGTGTGTGTGTGTGTATATATATATATATACCCAAGTATAGGATTGTTGGTGTATACGGAATAAATTCCAATAAACAAAAAACACTATTCTTAAAAGAGTGCTCAATACAGAGTAGAGCAATTATAATTTATTCGAAGATTTTAACGTAAATATGTTAAAAAATCACATATCTATGTTATAATTTTCGAATAAATTTTATATATATATATATATATATATATATATATAGTAATGGAGGGGAGTAAGAAGGTGGCCCTGTGCATACAGATATGCGCAAATATGTACCTGCGAATATCTGTGTATACAACGTGTATATTAAAAATAACTGTCTGACGAAAAAAGAAAGATCAGCAATCAAAGTAATGGAAACCTTTATAGAAAAGCTGACTAAAGATTGTGAGATTTGTGATTGTAGAAAAGACGCCTCTCTTGTTAGATTTTGTCTCCTTTCGTGTGATTTCGTAAGATATCTTTTGATATATTTTCTGAATTGAAGAAAAAAAGCAGACTGTCTTCTTAAGAAATCAAGAAAGGCAAAAATGAGCTATTCCACAAAGAAGGAAAAAATCTTTTAAGTCTTTCTTCAATGCGTCTCTCATGCTTATCGCCATTTGAAATTAGTTGCGTGACGTGAAAATACTATCCGTCTGCAATTCACAAAGCGATTTTAATCGGCGCCATCTTGAAACGCTGCGAAGCTTCGATTTCTAGCATGTTCAGTTTTACCTATAATTTTTTCGCAGACCCATGAATGAACAAAGGACTCAGTTTGAAATCCACAGAAGGTTATCCAGATTGAGAACATCACACAGAGATAAATAAAGGCTTCAGCTCGAAATTCATTGAAGATTACCGGGATTAACGAGCAACCCCCGTAGATAAATAAAGGACTCAGTTTGAAATCCACAGAAGGTTATCCAGATTGAGAAGAGCCCACAGAGATAAATAAAGGCTTCAGCTCGAAATTCATTGAAGATTACCGGGATTAACAAGCAATCCCCGTAGATAAATAAAGGACTCAGTTTGAAATCCACTGAAGGGTACCCTGATTAACAAGCAATTGATGAAAACCGAAAAGAACAACGACCGAAACGTTGCGATAACAACAACAAAGATGAGGACACTAGTCCGAGTATAAATAATTTTAATAACACTCGGAGTTATTACATAAATGACAATAAAAGAAATTGGTTCGGAAAGACTGAAAGATGGCGACTGACTTTGTATTTAAATTTTAGAAGATTTTAGTTGTCAGGGAAGAAATTCGCAAGACGGTCTCGTCGTTTTAATGCTGAATTAGTTTGTTGTAACCGCAAGTTCTATTCTAAGAGTTTCTTTTTTCGCTCTTCTCGCCAGTGGATATTTCTTCTCGTTTCTTTCTTCCCTGTCAACTAAAATCTTCTAAAATTTAAATGCAAAGTCAGTCGCCATCTTTCAGTCTTTCCGAACCAATTTCTTTTATTGTCCTTTCTCCTCCCTAAAGACTTCTGGTTTTTCTTCATTTTTTTGTTCTACTCTTGTTGCAATTAAAGAAGAATAGATACAACTTTTTGTCCGAACACCGTATCTCGATTCAGTTGAGAGAAGATTTGGGATTTTCAATCCTGGGATTTCGGGGTCCCTCTCCATATTCATTGTGTGTTTCTGATATTACGGCTTTTTCTAATTAAATAACTGGTATTACTATTTGACTGTAATTCTTGTCTTATTTGTTGAATCAGGCTCATGAAAAGAAACATGCGAATATTCATTTTATCCATTATTTGTAAAAATTCTGCTATGACTTCCAAAAGTTTTAATATGAATAGATTGTTTTTTCCATTTTTGTTTCCGAAGCCATATTGGCCTTTCAGATATTTTTTTCTGAAAATATTTTTTTCTTGTGGTAATTATTCTTCAACGTGTTCAGAGCGACCGAATTTTACCAAGTAACGAAGAAATAAAGAAAAAAGAAAGAAAGAAAGAAGGAAGAACGGAAGAATAAAAAGAAAGTAAAGGAAAAGAAAGAAAGAAAGAAAGAAAGAAGAAAGAAAGAAAGTAACGAGAAAGAAAACAAAGTAGGGAATAAAGAATGGTAGTGAAAAGAAAGCACAAGATACAAAGAAAGAAAGAAAGAAAGAAAGGAAGAAAGAAAGCAAGTAACAAGAAAGACAGAAAGAAAGAAAGGAAGAAAGAAAGCAAGTAACAAGAAAGACAGAAAGAAAGAAAGGAAGAAAGAAAGCAAGTAACAAGAAAGAAAAGAAAAGAAAGTAAGGAATAAAGAATGGTAGTAAAAAGAAAACACAAGATACAAAGAAAGAAAGAAAGAAAGAAAGAAACGAAGAAAGAAAGAAAGAAAGAAGAAAGAAATAAAGAAAGAAAGAAAGAAAGAAGGAAGGAAGAAAGAAAACAAGTAACAAGAAAGAAAAGAAAGTAGGGAATAAAGAAAGGTAGTGAAAAGAAATCACAAGAAAGAAAGAAAGAAAGAAATAAAGAGAGATAGAAAGAAATAAAGAAGAAAGAAATCAAGTAACGAGAAAGAAAAGAAAGAATGGAAAGAAGAAAGAATAAAAAGAAATTAAAGAAAAAGTAGGAAAGAAACGAAAAAAGAAAGACGCAATGAACGAATGATCGCACGAACTTATGTTCCTGAATTTGATGATTGAGTGTTACACGCCCCGTTGAGTAATGGTCATGGGATCAGATGGTGGAATCGGAGAGCCGAGTTTAAATTCCAGTCGAGTTTCTAGCATTTTCTTGGGAAAGGTAAGATAGCAAAACCTACTGGGCACATTGTTGGCAACCAGTCTAGGAGAAGGAAAACTCTGAATTCATGAATGATTCCTTTCAGTTCCTACCTTTTTCGGCAAAGGCTAGAATATCATGTCTCGAAGAAAGTAAATTCGAGCTGCGACAAAAAATAATGGACTCCTCGGGCTTTGCACAATGGTTGGAATAAACAAGACGGGGACAGCGCACGGCGCCGTAGACCTCTCTGATTTCAGTACCACCCTCCCATAGGTGTATCACCCACGGCAATTTACACGACGAGACATTGCTGAGGCAAAAATGTTAGCAACATGTCTTTAACAAAATTCCTTATTATTCAACGATGAAAAATAATTTCTCCAAGTTTATTGCCAAATTATCTATTCCAGTTATTCTTAACATTTTTTTCCTGACTTCTGATATTTTTGCAGGTTGCCACGCCCTAATTTATGATTACACTTTTAGAGGGAGCATAGTTAATACTCCCTCCGTTCCGAAGTAGTTGCACCAAAAAAATTTTCATGTTGATCCAAAATAATTGTTCCAGTAGATAAAAAACACCAAAAAGAACAAAAAATATCATTTATTCCGATACTCAACAGTAAATGAGTAATATTAGTGAATTGTCATATAAATAAGTGTGAAATATATCGAAACTGATATACATAAACAGTTAAATTAATAACAAAAATAACTGGGGAAGGTTTACTTTAACAAAAGCAGTTTTTGTTGCAACTCGTCAGAAATAGAAATGGATACTTCAAGTTTTCCTTCTCTTTCAAGCTTCTCTTTAGACATGTGCCCGAGTTTATAGTTGTTATCGCTGTCAACTAAAATAACTTGTTCCATTGCTAACTTAGAAAAGTATTGTTAAGCCTCGACTTCTGAAGTTTATTGAAGCTTTCTTCCACTGCTTCAATGAGCTGGTCAACATTATTTGGAGCTTGCTGGTGCTGAATTGATTGAATTGCATTAAAATAACCCAGATCAAGGACATTGAGATCAGGACTATTTGGAGGCTGGCAAACTAATTCAATTTGCAAACCCAGACGTTCTGCAGCTAGGTTTAATTCATCTGCAACCTGTTTTATTGCACCACGCTTCAGGACACGATCTGTGGATCTTTCCAGCAGTGCTTGCAACACAGCACTACGTTCATTATTTGTCAATTCGTGCTTCTTGCAATTTCGTTTAGCATTTCTATCAATTGACTTCTCTTCTCCCACCATAATCTCTTGCCAGCGGGTGGTCTGAAAAAAAATCCAATTTTAATGTGGTGAAAAGTGATATAATTTGCGCTTCAAATTATTCTACCTGAATAAGCTAATATAGATACTTGAGGAACATCAATGCTAACCTGTTAATGTAAACGGCAAACAATTCGACTAAGAATTAATATATTCCACATGAGATTTCCGGCTATGGAACAACTATTTCGGAACAGAGGGAGTATAATGGCATACATAGTTAATATCGTGTAGTTACACTTTCTTGCCTTATGATAGCATCATCAGTGAGTTTGTCCTGAAGAAAACCGAAGGGCAAAACGGCCGAAACATTGTGAACGAATATAAAATATAAAAAGTCAAAAATATAAATAATTGCGTGTATAAAAGTTCCAATAATCTTACTTTTAAATATTAAAGACCCCTACGAGGCAAAAAGCTTTGGGAGGGGGTGTTATGGGATCTTACCTGTAACGACAATGAACTCTTCCTGACACTATAAAGTCTGCGCCTCTCAAGAGAGACGGTAGAACGGAAGTGGAACGAGTCGAGACAGAGCGAGTCGAGACAATAGTTGTTCACTCTAAACCAGACCGACAGTCATACTAACACCTTCAACTTCTTGTATTATTATTCTGTTTAATATATCTTTGTTATTCCTACTCTTGTGTTCGTGTTGTTCTTCCTTGGTCCTAACCTTGGACCATAACCGTGAGGCGAGGATATTGGACCATAACAAATATACATTTCAAAGTTCACAGCGTCCCCAACGGGTCTTTTCGCCCAAACTGAAAAATAGAAAAAAAGAGAACAATGACAATTCTGATTTGAGAATTTTTTCAAAGAATTTTGTATATATATCCATATGGAACCAACAAATAGGGCCGGCACGTACTACCCCCGAAACACCCAACCGGGGTGAGAAAACTTGATCAGGAGCCCCGTCAGTGCGTTGTGACCCTTGCAATCTTATAAACATTTGTTTTTTTTCTATCTACATTTACATACATTACACATTAAACTAAGTCCCACTGACTATTAAAGGATGAAAAATTTTCGCGGATTTTGACGTCATTCTGGGGGGTCATTTTTTCGTCTAAATCTGTGAATTTGTTTTGCTCATGATAAATCTCTAAAAGACAGTGCATAAAATTCCCTATTTTTATCTATTATGTTGAACGTGTTAAATTATTCAACTTTTTAACAAGTACAATCTGAGGTTGATTGCGGTAAAACATTGTTGATTTATTTAAGATGGAATGAACTATATCTATCTGCAAAAGGCAGGATGTGTGCGTGTGTGCGTGTGTGTGTGTGTGTTTGTGTGTGTGTGCGTGTGTGTGTAACGAATGCACGGCCGCAATTTTCAACGGATTTGCACCAAAATTTACATGCACATGCTCCAAGTTAGTATAAAGGCCAATACCGACTTTGCATTTCCCAACTCCCATCAATAGTGAAAATAATCGACTTTTTCATGCTTTTACGGCAGTTTTCATGTAGTTTTCGGCCATTTTCTACTGGCCAGAGTGAGAGCATGCTAGCATGCAAAATAAATCGATAGCTTCATTCGTCACAAGTGGGAAAAATTTAAATCTGCATGGCACTTTACTCCAATTGGCTGATTCGCTTGCTTAAACCGAACGTTGATTCTGATTCCGCAGAACTGGGTTGGGTGTGAAAAAGTATTTCTTGTTAACATTCTCTTTTCATTCGGTTTTTCCAGTTACGAGTCCTTTTTTAAAGCTGATCGTTTTGTGTTCATTTTGTTTAGTTCTTTTTTCGTAACAGATTTAATGTTTAGTATAGAGCTTAGAAAAAAATCGCAGTTTGAGATAGGCAAGAAGTAAGGCATGTAGCAACATCAGCACGGCAAAGGGCACTCCTTTAAAGTCAAGGAATGGCAAAAATATTTTAAGTCAAGTGATAGTTATTGCTGTATGAGTCGTACGATTTTTTAATCAAGCACGGATAACGCCGGGCCATGCTGCTAGTTATGTACTATCTATAAAGTACAGACTCTAAAATGGCTGGTAGTCTCCATTCTTCTGGCAGAAACAGAGAGAAGGATCCAAGCGTTTGGGAACAAATGCATGAGAAAACTCCTTGGCATGTTCTATTGGGAAAATAAAACCAATGAGTTTGTGCGGAAAAGGGTTGAAAGTTTTGATGGTCACCAGGAATCTCTTCTTTCTATTGTTAAACGGAGAAAAACGGCGTGGTTTGAACACGTTGCAAGGCACGACAGGCGCCGTTGAAGTTGGACGTAGGAGAAGACGCCAACGCAAAAACTGGTTGCACAATGTCAAACAATGGACTTGTATGACTGTACGAGAATCGCTGGTGGCAGCCGTTGATAGACCGTTGTAGAAAAGAGTGTGGCTTATATATTCGGATCCACCCTACGATTGCAAAAGTCAAGGGGATGGTGATGATGATGATGATGATATATTATGACAGGTCTTTAATTTGTATTTAGATAATATATATTAGATATATCTAATCTCCGATATGGCAGTGAATGTTGGACAATCTCCTCATGGATGAAGAAGAGACTTGAGGCGAGAGAAATATGGTTCTCCAGACGAATGCCTTCCAGAAAGTAAACAATTGTATCTATTTTGTATATACTGGGGGAGAGCATGAGACAATTGCTTCGTCCTTGCCGCTAATCAACACATATCGCGACATTTTTTTTCTGCCCGGCATCTTTCCTTCATGGTAAGTCCCTAATCTTGAAAATAACCAACAGGGGCAAGAAAAAGATTGATAATCTGAACGCCCCTCAAAACTATCTTTTATCCGTTTCAGAGAACCTTTTTCGCGTTCCATCAGCATAGCTAATGATAAGCTCCAAGCGAGTAAATCGTTGGCCCTTCATGGTCTAACATTTTCCTCGGACACGAAGTGAAACTATTATCGTATCATCTCGGTTGCTAGGAAAGCTGTTTCACTGTGTTCAATTTTTTAGCCATATTTATAAGTCTCTCATTTGCCAGCGCAGCATCGAACATTGCTGTTATATAATATCTAATCTCCTACATAGCAGTGAAAGATGCAGAAGAGACTTGAGGAGACAGAAATAGGCTTCTAAAGACGAATGCTTTCCATAAAGTAAGCAAAGTATTAAGGGGCAAGAGAATATCCTTAGGAAACAAAGAAAAGAATTTTGAACAGCTATATAATAACTAGTCTCCTATATGGCAGTGAATGTTGGACAATCTCCTCACAGAAGAAGAGACTTGAAGCGAGAGAAATATGCTTCTCCAGACGAATGTCTTCCAGAAAGTAAACAAAGTACGAGGGTCATTCAATAAATAAGGTGAATTTTTCGGTATAAGGACTTCTAATACAGATAGAAGCTTACTCTTTTTTATTTTTTTTGTTTTACTTCTTTTTCACATGGATTTAATTTCTTTTGCAGATTAAAAAAAACTTTGAGAGTTTTGGCGATTAACAAAGATGGCCGACCAAGAAGCATGCTCCAGGATTGAACAGCGGTCAGTTATCAAGTTTTTGGTTGCTGAAGGGTGCAAACCAGTTGAAATTCATAGGAGAATGTCGACTGTGTATGGTGCCACATGTTTCAGCCAAAAAATGTCTACAAGTGGGCTAAATTGTTTAAAGAAGGACAGAGCAGTGTTGAGGATGAAGACAGGCCTGGGAGGCCTACAAAAGTGAGGTCTCCTGAGGTGATCGAATCAGTCAATGACCTCATTCAGTCTGAGAGAAGAGTGACAGTGGATGACATTGCAAGGACTTTAAGCTTATCTGTTGGGACAAACGCAGGGGTCATCAGTCAGAAGGAGTCATCTTGCATCATGACAACGCAAGGCCTCACACAGCAGCCCAAACGGTGCAGACCATCGAGCTGGGTTGGGAACTGCTCCCTCATCCCCCTTAAAGCTCAGACCTTGCCCCTTCAGACTTTCACCTGTTTGGTTCCTTGAAAGCGTTCACGAGAGGCACGAAGTTTAAAAGTGACGATGAAGTCAAAAGTGTTGTGAGCGACTGGCTGAGACATCAGTCCAAAGATTTTTACGCTGAGGGAATACGGAAGCTTGTGCACAGATGGGAAAAGTGTGTGCTGGGAGACTAAATTGAAAAAAAAGTAAGCTTCTATCTGTATTAGAAATCCTTATACCGAAAAATTCACCTTATTTATTGAATGACCCTCGTATTAAGGGTAAGGAGAATGTCCTTAGGAAACAAAGAAAAGAGTTTTGGACTGCTATATAACTAATCTCCTATATGGCAGTGAATGTTGGACAATCTCCTCATGGATGAAGAAGAGATTGAGGTGAGAGAAATATGGTTCTCCAGACAAATGCCTTCCAGAAAGTAAGCAAAGTATTAATGGACAGGAAAATGTCCTTAGAAACAAAGAAAGGTTTTGCACTCCTATATAATAACTAATCTCCTATATGGCAGTAGATGTTGGACATTCTCCTCATAGATGAAGAAGAGACTTGAAGCGACAGAGATGTGGTTCTCAAGACGAATGCCTTGCAGAAAGTAAGCAAACAATTAAGAGATAGGAAAATGTCCTTACAGACAAAGAAAAGCGTCTTGGATTGCTATATAATATCTAATCTCCTATATGGCAGTGAAAGCTGGACATTCTCCTCGCAGATGAAGAAGAGACTTGAAGCGCCGGAGGTGTGGTTCTACAGATAAATGTCTTCCAGAAAGTAAGCAAAGTATTAAGGAATCAGAAAATGTCTTGAGAAACAAAGAAAAGGGTTTTAGACTGCTATATAATATCTAATCTCCTGTGCCATTTGTCAGGACACATAGCACAGTGGATAAAGGCGTTGGTTGATCCAGTGACAGGACACAAAGAGGGTGAGTTTAATACCCGGCTAAGTCGATGGAGAACTTTCAGAGGGAAATTAACAGGAGATAACTGATAACTGGCATCCATTAGACATGGCACGTAGAACTAGAACAGTCTACCACAGTGAGCGAAATAAAGCGTTCAGTTCGACATTCCAACCACCTGAAGAAGGCTGAAGCGTACAACGGCCGAAACGTTGTAATAAATATGGTGACAAAGAGAACAATAGTCCGAATAATGTAAATAGTGTATATAATACCTCATCTCAGAAATATAGACAGATACTGAAAGGCCGGAACATTGTAATGAATATGGCGACAATGATGAGGACTATTGTCCGAATAATGTAAATAATGTACATAATACCACATCTCAGAAATATAGACACATACTGAACGACCGAAACGTTGTAACAAATACAGATGAATAGAACAGCTTCTACACTGAGATTCAGAATATGTTTTTAAATGGTCTTGTCAAATTATCGAGACTTCTGAGGAAAGGCCTAATATTACCATTACAGATAATTAGAACAGATATTACACTTTGATTTAAAATATGTTCTTAAATAGTCTTGTCAGATTATCGAGATTTATAAGGAAATGCCTAATATTACCATTACAGATGATTAGAACAGATATTACACTTTGATTCAAAATATATTCTTAAATAGTCTTGTCAGATTATTGAGACTTCTCAGGAAATGGCTAATATCTCCATAACAGATGATTAGAACAGATACTACACTTTGATTCAAAATATGTTCTTAAATAGTATTTTCAGATTATTGAGATTTCTAAGGAAATGGCTAATATTACCATTACAGATGAAAAGAACAGATACTACAGTTTGATTATGTTCTTACATAGTCTTGTCAGATTATTGAGACTTATATGGAAATGGGTAATATTACCATTACAGATGATAAGAACAGATACTAGACTTTGATTCAAAATATGTTCTTAAATAGTATTTTCAGATTATTGAGACTTCTAAGGAAATGGCTAACATTACCATTACAGATGATAAGAACAGATACTACACTTCAATTCAAAAATGATCTTCATTATGTCAGATTATCAAGACTTTCATATGAATGCCATGCATGACCCCAAATCCATTTAGAATTATCGAAATTGGTAGTTGTATACAAGCGTTCTCTAAGATCAATTGTTAAAAATGACGTTGGGTGATTGAAGCCGGTGGATCTTGGCGAAGATCAAACTTCTTCAAACCTCGTGGTCTGTCCCCACACAATCGCAAATAGTGACATGTACCAGATTATTAGAAACCACATCACTTGAGGACTACCAACACCTGCAACAACTAAAATGGATAGAACATGTAACTGGCAGAGGAAATATTGACATAATCAAGATGTTGACTTTCCACATTACTTCAAACAAAAGGTTAGGCAGGAAAACCCCATAAATACCAGAAAGATTTACTGGACTTGGAAAACTTATTTTCCTGAAAAATTATTTTACGATAAAGGTTTTAGAAATTTCAATGGAAAGTTGTACTGGCTGCCTGGTCAATGAATGCGGAATGTTTCCTTATAAGGAAACAGCTAATATAATCACTCCTATTACTATATTATATTGCTTTTCTAAGCTTATCTTAGATGTGACACATGGACGAACATATGGGGCACACAGTGAGGATCGAATTCACTATTCAGTCGTAAATGTTTTAGCGGTACAAGCTTGCTAAGCATTACACCACACTGAGGTGCCCCGACCATTACTACATTAAGTTAATTTTTTAACCTGTTTCTCTTTCAAAGGAAGACAGAGAGAAGCTGAGAAAGAGGGAGAGAGATAGAGAGAGAAGTGTGAGAGTGAGAGATAGAGAGAGAGTGAGAAAATAGGTGGCAGAGAGTGATAAAATGAATTAAAGTGAGAGAAAACATTTTAATTTTTCTTCTTTTACTTTACTGAGGCCTTTTAATTAGTCTCTCTCTCTCTCTCTCTCTCTCTCTGCCTTTTCAGAGTGAGAAAAAAGTAAGAGAGAAAATTACAGAGCAAGCGATAAACGTGATAACGAAAAAAAGGTAGAAAATAGAAATAGTGAATAAATTTATAGATAGATAGATAGATAGATAGATAGATATGAAAAGTATTAGATAGATAGATATGAAATGTATTATATATATATATATATATATATATATATATATATATTATATAGATAGATAGATAGATAGATAGATAGATAGATCTAAAAATGATCAGACAGATGTGAATAATATTAGAAAAATGTGAAAAGTATTAGATAGTTAGATATATAGATCTGAAAAATATTAGATAAATAGATAGATAGATAGATGGATAGATAGATAGATAGATATGAAAAGTATTAGATAGATATGAAAAGTATTAGATAGATAGATAGATTGATAGATAGATATGAAGAATATTAGATAGATATATAGATAGCTATGAAAAGTATTAGATAGATAGATAGATATGACAACTATTAGATAGATAAATAGATAGCTATGTAAAGTATTAGATAGAGAGAAAAATGGATAGATATGAAAAGTATTATATAGATAGATAGATAGATATGAAAAGTATTAGATAGATAGAAAAATGGATAGATATGAAAAGTATTATATAGATAAATGGATAGATATGAAAAGTATTCGATAGACAGATCAATTGATAGATATGAAAAGTATTAGATAGAGAGATCTAAAAATAATCAGATAGATGTGAAAAATATTAGATAAAATGTGAAAAGTATTAGATAGATATATAGATATGAAAAGTATTAGCTAAATAGATAGATAGATAGATATGAAATGTATTAGATATATATGAAAAGTCTTACACAGATATGAAAAATATTAGATAGATAGATAGATCTGAAAAGTATGAGATAGATAGATAGATATGAAAACTATTAGATAGATAGATAAATAGATAGATATGAAAAGTATTAGAGAGAGAGATAGATAGATAGATATGAAAAGTATTAGAGAGAGAGATAGATAGATATGAAAAGTATTAGATAAATAAATAGATAGATATGAAAAGTATTAGACAGATAGATAAATAGATAGTTATGAAAAATATTATACACACACATATATATATATATATATATATATATATATATATATATATATATATATAGAGAGAGAGAGAGAGAGAGAGAGAGAGACAGAGACAGATATCTAAACCGAAAAATGATCAGACAGATGTGAAAAATATTAGATAAAATGTGAAAAGTATTACATATATAGATCTGAAAAGTATTAGATAGATAGATATGAAAAGTATTAGATCTGAAAAGTATTAGATAGACAGATAGATATGAAAAGTATTAGATAGATATGAAAAGTAATATATAAATATATAGATCTGAAAAGTATTAGATAGATAGGTAAATATAAAAAGTATTAGATAGATAGCTAAATAGATATGAAAAGTATTAGATAGTAAATAGATAGATATGAAAAGTATTAGATAGTTAGACAGACAGATAGATAGATCTAAATATGATCAGACATATGTGAAAAATATTAGATAAAATATGAAAACTATTAGATAGATGTATAGATCTGAAAAGTATTAGATAGATAGATAGATATGAACAGACTGAGATAGATAGATAGATAGATATGAAAAGTATTAGATAAGTAGATAGATGTGAAAATTATTAGATAGATAGATAGATATGATAAGTATTAGATAGTTAGATAGATAGATAGATAGATATGAAAAGTATTAGATCGATACATATGAAAAGTATTAGATAGAAAGATAGATAGATAGATAGATACGAAAAGCATTATATATATATATATATATATATATATATATATATATATATATATATATATATATATATATATATATATATATATATAGATAGATAGATAGATAGATAGATAGATAGATAAAAAAAAATATTATTAGCAATAAAAATCTTGTTGGCATTAAATAACCCATTAGGGTTGATATGTCGTAAAACAAAACAAACCAAACCAATATATACTGAGATAGATAGATAGATAGATATGAAGGGTTGATATGTCGTAAAACAAAACAAACCAAACCAATATATACTGAGATAGATAGATAGATAGATATGAAGGGTTGATATGTCGTAAAACAAAACAAACCAAACCAATATATACTGAGATAGATAGATAGATAGATATGAAGGGTTGATATGTCGTAAAACAAAACAAACCAAACCAATATATACTGAGATAGATAGATAGATAGATATGAAGGGTTGATATGTCGTAAAACAAAACAAACCAAACCAATATATACTGAGATAGATAGATAGATAGATATGAAGGGTTGATATGTCGTAAAACAAAACAAACCAAACCAATATATACTGAGATAGATAGATAGATAGATATGAAGGGTTGATATGTCGTAAAACAAAACAAACCAAACCAATATATACTGAGATAGATAGATAGATAGATATGAAGGGTTGATATGTCGTAAAACAAAACAAACCAAACCAATATATACTGAGATAGATAGATAGATAGATATGAAGGGTTGATATGTCGTAAAACAAAACAAACCAAACCAATATATACTGAGATAGATAGATAGATAGATATGAAGGGTTGATATGTCGTAAAACAAAACAAACCAAACCAATATATACTGAGATAGATAGATAGATAGATATGAAGGGTTGATATGTCGTAAAACAAAACAAACCAAACCAATATATACTGAGATAGATAGATAGATAGATATGAAGGGTTGATATGTCGTAAAACAAAACAAACCAAACCAATATATACTGAGATAGATAGATAGATAGATATGAAGGGTTGATATGTCGTAAAACAAAACAAACCAAACCAATATATACTGAGATAGATAGATAGATAGATATGAAGGGTTGATATGTCGTAAAACAAAACAAACCAAACCAATATATACTGAGATAGATAGATAGATAGATATGAAGGGTTGATATGTCGTAAAACAAAACAAACCAAACCAATATATACTGAGATAGATAGATAGATAGATATGAAGGGTTGATATGTCGTAAAACAAAACAAACCAAACCAATATATACTGAGATAGATAGATAGATAGATAGATATGAAGGGTTGATATGTCGTAAAACAAAACAAACCAAACCAATATATACTGAGATAGATAGATAGATAGATATGAAGGGTTGATATGTCGT
>OZ038497.1:15594103-15629103 GCA_964036315.1 Acanthosepion esculentum | reverse complement strand
TTAGGCTGCGTTCCTTCCATGATAAAAAGTTACAATTCTAACGCCCACGAAATCCTATCATCGATGAATGTTGGTCAGCACGGATTTATCTGTAGCTACACAGGTCCAACATATGCTGGTGGTGCAACAGGAATGCAAACAGAAAAATCTGAGAACCGGGTTCGGATTCCGGCTGTGTACTTTAAAGAAAGCTGTGAATTCATCGATTGTAACCCCTTAATTATACAGGTTAAATCTATGTTGCGTTCCGTGTTCAGCCCGTCAGAATCCAACGCCACTTCATAATCTGTATCAACGAAAGGCGAAGGTATATTTTTTATTATTGCTTATCTGTGCTTGTCTTCTCATTTCACCACGTGCGGCCTACCCTGTCTGAGGTATCTGGGTGCGGAAAGCGCCGTTTTTGTTTTATATCCAAACCTTACACAAAGGCAATCCATCACAGTCAGAATTACACGCCCACAAGGTATTCTCACCAATCGCTCACCATCATAAGCCAACTTTTACATTCTGTCACAAATAGCAGAAGTAGAAACCAGTCTAGGAGAAAGAAAACTCTAAAACTATACGGAAGAGTTTACATTATTCGGACTATTGTCCTCATCTTTGTTGCCATATTTATCACAACGTTTCGGCCGTTGTACGCTCCGGCCTTCTTCAGGTGGTTGGAATGTCGAACTGAGTCCTTTATTTCGCTCGCTGGGGTAGACTGTTCTAGTTCCACGTGCCATGTGCCATGTCTAATTCCCCTCTCCAAGTTCTCCACTGTCTTAACCATGGATTGAACTCACAACTCTTTGTGTCGTGTCACTGGATCTAGCCAACGCATTTATCCACTTTGCCATTTGTCCTTAAGAGTTGTGAGTTCAATACCTGAATTAACAGGAGATAACTGATAACTGATATCCATTAGACATGGCACGTGGAACTAGTACAATATACCCCAGCGAGCGAAATAAAGGGTTCAGTTCAACATCCCAACCACCTGAAGAAGGCCGGAGCGTACAACGGCTGAATCGTAATAAATATGGCGACAAAGATGAGGACAATAGTCCGAATAATGTAAATAGTGTACATAATACCTCATCTCAGAAATATAGACAGATACTGAAAGGGCGAAACGTTGTAATAAATATGGCGACAAAGATGAGGACAATAGTCCGAATCATGTAAATAGTGTACATAATATCTCATCTCAGAAATATAGACAGATACTGAAAGGCTGAAACGTTGTAATAAATATGGCAACAAAGATGAGGACAATAGTCCGAATAATGTAAATAATGTACATAATACCTCATCTCAGAAATATAGACAGATACTGAAAGGCCGAAACGTTTCCACGTATAAAATACAGCCAACCACCTGAAGAAGGCCGGAGCGTACAATGGCCGAAACGTCGTGATAAATATGGCAAAAAAGATGAGAATAATAGTCCGAATAATGTAAATAGTGTACATAGTAACTCATCTCAGAAATATAGACAGATACGGAAGAGTTTTGTGTCCAGTCAGGCTATATTGCCTTAGACATACCACTGCTTCTATGGCTGCATTACATGTGGTATATTTATGGCTTTAATGGGTTGTGGAACATGTCCGGAACTATAAATTCAGTTGCAATAAAAGAAAGATAGAAAAGCCTTCGTCCCAGGACTGAGAACGGTGTAGACTATGTTGAGAACAAGAATTGAAATCCTGGACCATTGTATTCTTTTTAGGATCCTTCATTTGAATCTTCACAATTGAATTTTCTGTCACTAAAAGAGGTCTTCCGACCACTTGTAAATTCGATGCTGCCTCGAGCTAATACCTCTCAACCGGCTAGAAGGCTTCCTAAACGACACAGGACACCTTTATTTTTTTTAAAGCAACTCCCCTCAAGCAAGGCAGGAGTGCCACTAGCACGCAAGAGTTGCAGAGAGTGAGAGTAAGAGTAAAGAGGAGTGTTTGGTAAAACGATAAAGAGAAGGACAGGGATCAAGATCAAAGCATCAGAAGATGTCGATTGACATTATATTTGAAGATTATAGCTATCAGGGAAGCAAGTGATAGGAAGGGAGTTCCACTGACGAGAGGTGCGAAGTAAAAAGCTGTTGGAGTAGAAGAGATGGCTACATTTAGTCGTTTCGACTCGGTGGGACCGAAATGCCAACCTAGTAGCACGCTTAAGTTCAAGCAGTTTGGGAACCAGTGAAAGTAGCTCGTCAGAGCAGCTGCCATGAAAGTACGTGTAGAAAAGACAGAGGGAAGCCATAGCGACTGCAGACGGGATGCCAGATCAGGACCAATCACGTTGCATATCCGTCTCTGGATTTTCTCCAGAACCTCGAGATGAACAGCGGGAGCAGCAGACCATATATGGCAGCAGTATTCCATGCAAGGACGAATGGTTGATAAATTTTGTCACGTCTGCTGCCAACGGAATCTTACCAATAATAACAGAACAAGCTTTTGGATAATGACGGAGACGGTCAAAGCTATTTGAACAAAATAAACGAGTCACATTAAATAAAATATCTTTCAACACAAGAGACGATACCTTGAAGGATTTATAACAAAAAATCTAATACATGAATAAAAAGAAACGTATAAATTTTAATGCATTCTTTTGGGAAAACCTGTGGACAAGCAGTCCAAAGTACTCTGGATAGAACAGCGATTTCCACCTCTCGAAGAATAGACTATCTTTATTAAGACCCTCGAATGTGCAGGCCGGTTAACGTAATTTACACAGTTTATAAAAGCAGGGCGTCTATTCAATCGTGGATAACCACAAAATAACGATTGGAAATAAATCTCTGTCTATAAAAAGCAGGATGTGTGTGTGTGTGTGTGACGAATGCACGGCCGCAATTTTCGACGGATTTGCACCAAAATTTACATGCACCTGCTCCAAGTTAGCGGAAAGACCAAGACCAAGACCGACTTTGCATTTCGCAACTCCCATCAATAATGGAAATTTTTTCATGCTTCTACGGCAGTTTTCATGTAGTTTGCGGCCATTTTCTACTGCCCAGAGTGAGAGCCTATAGCTGGCTGCCACGAATAGGCAGGAATATTCTATTGCCCAGCGTGAGAGCCAACAGCTGACTAACACGAATGTTCATGCAAAAAAAATCGATAGCTGCATTCGTCACAAGTGGGAAAAATTTAAATCTGCATGGCACTTTACTACAATTGGCTTATTCGGTTGCTTAAACTCAACGTTGATTCTGATTCCGCAGAACTGGGTTGGGTGTGAAAAAGTAATTGTTGTTAACATTCTTTTTTCATTCGGTTTTTCAAGTTATGAGTTCTTTTTTAAAGCTGATCGTTTTGTGTTCATTTTGTTTAATTCTTTTTTCGTAACAGATTTAATGTTTAGTATAGAGCTTAGAAAAAATTCGCAGTGTGAGATAGGCAAGAAGTAAGGCATGTAGCAACATCAGCACGGCAAAGAGCACTCCTTTAAAGTCAAGGAAGGGCAAAAATATTTTAAGTCAAATGATAGCGATTGCTGTATGAGTCATACGGTTTTGAATCAAGCACGGGCAACGCCGGGCCATGCTGCTAGTATATATATATATATATATATATATATGTATATATCATAATTAAGTAATTCATCGGGTCTAGAAGAAACCTTAACAGAATGCAGAAAGCACTGGACCACCGTTTCTTCCTATATTTGGGACTCATCAGCAGCACGCATCCACTACCGAGAATTGAAACTCGGACAGCTACGCTCTCAGGCAAACGTCATACCAACGGGCCTTGGTGACGAAGAGGTAGTGAATTAGTCTCGATATAGCCTGATATCGTAACTGCTTGATATCGTTTTCCTGATAGCGTAATTATGATTATCTCAAATCCTCCTAATAATTTCTATCACTTGTATATCCTTGCTCGAAACGGCTTCTAATGCTCTGGATGGAGCGGCTTGGGGATAGTAGTCGTGGCTCGTGGGGGAAGTCCTATGGGTAAGGGTAACTCGGATGAGTTCCCCCTCGGAATATGCGATCGATCAGCGCGATATCGAGTCTAATTCGTTACCTCTTCATCACCGAGGTCCCTTGGTACACACACACACACACACACACACACACACACACACACACGCATATATATATATATATGTATGTATGTATGTATGTATATATATATATATATATATATATATATATATTTAACAGCACGGAGCTTTCAAAATTAACCCAATCTTGAAAGACTGTCGACAATCATGCTTTAGACTGCAGATATATATATATATATATATATATATATATATATATATATATATATATATATATATATGAAGTCTACAATAGTATAAACTCGGAGTTCTGAAAAAGTTATGAAAGAAAAGTGACTCCCACCCACAATTAATAGCCACTTCATTGTTCATCAAATATTGCAAGTGGAGTCGATATATTGTGTTACAAATAGAAAAACAGGTTACATAAAAAATTAGCTCCCAAAAGACTCAAGCAGGGAAATTTTAAATTTAGTCGGGCCCCACTTTCAAAAGTAGCCCAGTTAAGTGACTCTACAAACACTTATGTTTGTTATCGTAAAGAAATGGATCTGCTACAGCGAAATAGGTCATCTGTTTATAGTAGTTTTTAATCAATGTTCCCTCAACACAAGACCAAAGAGCCACTCAAGTTAGTGGTTTACTCTATGAGTGTTGTATGAGTGTTTACAAATACCTCGCTCCGGAGAGTTGAGGGTAGAGTTGTTTCGTTGTTATTGTTGTTCCTGCATCTCCCTATTCGCAAATACCTCGCTCTGGAGAGTTGAGAATAGAGTTTTTTTTCTTGTTGTCCCTGCATCTCACTATTCGCAAATACCTCGCTCCGGAGAGTTGAGAATAGAGTTTTTTTCTTGTTGTCCCTGCATCTCCCTATTCGCAAATACCTCGCTCCGGAGAGTTGAGAGTAGAGTTTTTTTTCTTGGTGTCCCTGCATCTCACTAGTCGCAAATACCTCGCTACGTAGAGTTGAGAATAGAGTTTTTTTTCTTGTTGTCCCTGCATCTCACTATTCGCAAATACCTCGCTCCGGAGAGTTGAGAACAGAGTTTTTTTCTTGTTGTCCCTGCATCTCACTATTCGGAAATACCTCGCTCCGGAGAGTTGAGAGTAGAGTTTTTTTTCTTGTTGTCCCTCCATCTCACTATTCGCAAATACCTCGCTCTGGAGAGTGAAGAATTGAGTTTTTTTGTTGTTGTCCCTACATCTCACTATTCGCAAATACCTCGCTCCGGAGAGTTGAGAGTAGAGTTTTTTTCATTTTTGTCTCTGCATCTCCCTATTCGCAAATACCTCGCTCCAGATAGTTGAGAACAGAGTTTTTTTCTTGTTGTCCCTGCATCTCACTATTCGCAAATACCTCGTTCCGGAGAGTTGAGAATAGAGTTCTTTTTCTTGTTGTCCCTGCATCTCACTATTCGCAAATACCTCGCTCCGGAGAGTTGAGAGTAGAGTTTTATTTCTTATTGTCCCTCCATCTCACTATTCGCAAATACCTCGCTCTGGAGAGTTGAGAATTGAGTTTTTTTTTTGTTGTCCCTACATCTCGCTATTCGCAAATACCTCGCTCCGGAGAGTTGAGAGTAGATTGTTTTTTCTTTGTGTCCCTGCATCTCACTAGTCGCAAATACCTCGCTACGTAGAGTTGAGAATAGAGTTCTTTTTCTTGTTGTCCCTGCATCTCCCTATTCGCAAATACCTCGCCCCGGAGAGTGGAGAGCAGAGTTTTTTTTCTTGTTGTCCCTGCATCTCCCTATTCGCAAATACCTCGCTCCGGAGAGTTGAGAATAGAGTTTTTTTTCTTGTTGTCCCTGCATCTCACTATTCGCAAATACCTCGCTCCGGAGAGTTGAGAGCAGAGTTTTTTTTCTTGTTGTCCCTGCATCTCCCAATTCGCAAATACCTCGCTCCGGAGTGTTGAGAACAGAGTTTTTTTCTTGTTGTCCCTGCATCTCACTATTCGCATATACCTCGCTCCGGAGAGTTCAGAGTAGAGTTTTTTTTCTTGTTGTCCCTGCATCTCACTATTCGCAAATACCTCGCTCCGGAGAGTTGAGAACAGAGTTTTTTTCTTGTTGTCCCTGCATCTCACTATTCGGAAATACCTCGCTCCGGAGAGTTGAGAGTAGAGTTTTTTTTCTTGTTGTCCCTCCATCTCACTATTCGCAAATACCTCGCTCTGGAGAGTGAAGAATTGAGTTTTTTTGTTGTTGTCCCTACATCTCACTATTCGCAAATACCTCGCTCCGGAGAGTTGAGAGTAGAGTTTTTTTCATTTTTGTCTCTGCATCTCCCTATTCGCAAATACCTCGCTCCAGAGAGTTGAGAACAGAGTTTTTTTCTTGTTGTCCCTGCATCTCACTATTCGCAAATACCTCGTTCCGGAGAGTTGAGAATAGAGTTCTTTTTCTTGTTGTCCCTGCATCTCACTATTCGCAAATACCTCGCTCCGGAGTGTTGAGAGTAGAGTTTTATTTCTTATTGTCCCTCCATCTCACTATTCGCAAATACCTCGCTCTGGAGAGTTGAGAATTGAGTTTTTTTTTTGTTGTCCCTACATCTCGCTATTCGCAAATACCTCGCTCCGGAGAGTTGAGAGTAGAGTTTTTTTTGTTGTAGTCCCTGCATCTCCCTATTCGCAAATACCTCGCTCTGGAGAGTTGAGAATAGAGTTTTTTTTCTTGTTGTCCCTGCATCTCACTATTGGCAAATACCTCGCTCTGGAGAGTTGAGAATAGAGTTTTTTTCTTGTTGTCCCTGCATCTCCCTATTCGCAAATACCTCGCTCCGGAGAGTTGAGAGTAGATTGTTTTTTCTTTGTGTCCCTGCATCTCACTAGTCGCAAATACCTCGCTACGTAGAGTTGAGAATAGAGTTCTTTTTCTTGTTGTCCCTGCATCTCCCTATTCGCAAATACCTCGCCCCGGAGAGTGGAGAGCAGAGTTTTTTTTCTTGTTGTCCCTGCATCTCCCTATTCGCAAATACCTCGCTCCGGAGAGTTGAGAATAGAGTTTTTTTTCTTGTTGTCCCTGCATCTCACTATTCGCAAATACCTCGCTCCGGAGAGTTGAGAGCAGAGTTTTTTTTCTTGTTGTCCCTGCATCTCCCAATTCGCAAATACCTCGCTCCGGAGTGTTGAGAACAGAGTTTTTTTCTTGTTGTCCCTGCATCTCACTATTCGCATATACCTCGCTCCGGAGAGTTCAGAGTAGAGTTTTTTTTCTTGTTGTCCCTGCATCTCACTATTCGCAAATACCTCGCTCCGGAGAGTTGAGAGCAGAGTTTTTTTTCTTGTTGTCCCTGCATCTCCCAATTCGCAAATACCTCGCTCCGGAGAGTTGAGAACAGAGTTTTTTTCTTGTTGTCCCTGCATCTCACTATTCGCATATACCTCGCTCCGGAGAGTTCAGAATAGAGTTTTTTTTCTTGTTGTCCCTGCATCTCCCTATTCGCAAATACCTCGCTCCGGAGAGTTGAGAGTAGAGTTTTTTTCTAGTTGCCCCTGCATCTCACTATTCGGAAATACCTCGCTCTGGAGAGTTGAGAATAGAGTTTTTTTTCTTGTTGTCCCTGCATCTCACTATTCGCAAATACCTCGCTCCGGAGAGTTGAGAGTAGAGTTTTTTTCATTTTTGTCTCTGCATCTCCCTATTCGCAAATACCTCGCTCCAGAGAGTTGAGAACAGAGTTTTTTTCTTGTTGTCCCTGCATCTCACTATTCGCAAATACCTCGTTCCGGAGAGTTGAGAATAGAGTTCTTTTTCTTGTTGTCCCTGCATCTCACTATTCGCAAATACCTCGCTCCGGAGAGTTGAGAGTAGAGTTTTATTTCTTATTGTCCCTCCATCTCACTATTCGCAAATACCTCGCTCTGGAGAGTTGAGAATTGAGTTTTTTTTTTTGTTGTCCCTACATCTCACTATTCGCAAATACCTCGCTCCGGAGAGTTGAGAGTAGAGTTTTTTTTGTTGTAGTCCCTGCATCTCCCTATTCGCAAATACCTCGCTCTGGAGAGTTGAGAATAGAGTTTTTTTTCTTGTTGTCCCTGCATCTCACTATTGGCAAATACCTCGCTCTGGAGAGTTGAGAATAGAGTTTTTTTCTTGTTGTCCCTGCATCTCCCTATTCGCAAATACCTCGCTCCGGAGAGTTGAGAGTAGATTGTTTTTTCTTTGTGTCCCTGCATCTCACTAGTCGCAAATACCTCGCTACGTTGAGTTGAGAATAGAGTTCTTTTTCTTGTTGTCCCTGCATCTCCCTATTCGCAAATACCTCGCCCCGGAGAGTGGAGAGCAGAGTTTTTTTTCTTGTTGTCCCTGCATCTCCCTATTCGCAAATACCTCGCTCCGGAGAGTTGAGAATAGAGTTTTTTTTCTTGTTGTCCCTGCATCTCACTATTCGCAAATACCTCGCTCCGGAGAGTTGAGAGCAGAGTTTTTTTTCTTGTTGTCCCTGCATCTCCCAATTCGCAAATACCTCGCTCCGGAGTGTTGAGAACAGAGTTTTTTTCTTGTTGTCCCTGCATCTCACTATTCGCATATACCTCGCTCCGGAGAGTTCAGAGTAGAGTTTTTTTTCTTGTTGTCCCTGCATCTCACTATTCGCAAATACCTCGCTCCGGAGAGTTGAGAGCAGAGTTTTTTTTCTTGTTGTCCCTGCATCTCCCAATTCGCAAATACCTCGCTCCGGAGAGTTGAGAACAGAGTTTTTTTCTTGTTGTCCCTGCATCTCACTATTCGCATATACCTCGCTCCGGAGAGTTCAGAATAGAGTTTTTTTTCTTGTTGTCCCTGCATCTCCCTATTCGCAAATACCTCGCTCCGGAGAGTTGAGAGTAGAGTTTTTTTCTAGTTGCCCCTGCATCTCACTATTCGGAAATACCTCGCTCTGGAGAGTTGAGAATAGAGTTTTTTTTCTTGTTGTCCCTGCATCTCACTATTCGCAAATACCTCGCTCCGGAGAGTTGAGAGCAGAGTTTTTTTTCTTGTTGTCCCTGCATCTCACTATTGGCAAATACCTCGCTCAGGAGAGTTGAGAGGAGAGTTTTTTTTCTTGTTGTCACTGCATCTCCCTATTCGCAAATACCTCGCTCCGGAGAGTTGAGAACAGAGTTTTTTTCTTGTTGTCCCTGCATCTCACTATTCGCAAATACCTCGCTCCGGAGAGTTGAGAGTAGAGTTTTTTTTTGTTGTTGTCCCTGCATCTCCCTATTCGCAAATACCTCGCTCTGGAGAGTTGAGAATAGAGTTCTTTTTTCTTGTTGTCCCTGCATCTCACTATTCGCAAATACCTCGCTCCGGAGAGTTGAGAGTAGAGTTTTTTTTCTTGTTGTGCCTGCATCTCCCAATTCGCAAATACCTCGCTCCGGAGTGTTGAGAACAGAGTTTTTTTCTTGTTGTCCCTGCATTTCACTATTCGCAAATACCTCGCTCCGGAGAGTTGAGAGTAGAGTTTTTTTTCTTGTTGTCCCTGCATATCCCTATTCGCAAATACCTCGCTCCGTAGAGTTGAGAGTAGAGTTTTTTTTTGTTGTTGTCCCTGCATCTCCCTATTCGCAAATACCTCGCTCCGGAGAGTTGAGAGTAGAGTTTTTTTTGTTGTTGTCCCTGCATCTCCCTATTCGCAAATACCTCACTCTGGAGAGTTGAGAATAGAGTTTTTTTTCTTGTTGTCCCTGCATCTCACTATTGGCAAATACCTCGCTCTGGAGAGTTGAGAATAGAGTTTTTTTCTTGTTGTCCCTGCATCTCCCTATTCGCAAATACCTCGCTCCGGAGAGTTGAGAGTAGATTGTTTTTTCTTGGTGTCCCTGCATCTCACTAGTCGCAAATACCTCGCTACGTAGAGTTGAGAATAGACTTCTTTTTCTTGTTGTCCCTGCATCTCCCTATTCGCAAATACCTCGCTCCGGAGAGTTGAGAATAGAGTTTTTTTTCTTGTTGTCCCTGCATCTCACTAGTCGCAAATACCTCGCTCCGGAGAGTTCAGAGTAGAGTTTTTTTTCTTGTTGTCCCTGCATCTCCCAATTCGCAAATACCTCGCTCCGGAGAGTTGAGAACTGAGTTTTTTTCTTGTTGTCCCTGCATCTCCCTATTCGCAAATACCTCGCTCCGGAGAGTTGAGAGTAGAGTTTTTTTCTAGTTGTCCCTGCATCTCCCTATTCGAAAATACCTCGCTCCGGAGAGTTGAGAGTAGAGTTTTTTTCATAGTTGTCTCTGCATCTCCCTATTCAAAATACCTCGCTCCGTAGAGTAGAGAGTAGAGTTTTTTTGTTGTTGTTGTCCCTGCATCTCCCTATTCGCAAATACCTCGCTCTGGAGAGTTGAGAATAGAGTTTTTTTTTTCCTGTTGGCCCTGCATCTCACTATTCGCAAATAGCTCGCTCCGGAGAGTTGAGAGTAGAGTTTTTTTCTTGTTGTCCCTGCATCTCCCAATTCGCAAATACCTCGCTCCGGAGAGTTGAGAACAGAGTTTTTTTCTTGTTGTCCCTGCATCTCCCTATTCGCAAATACCCCGCTCCAGAGCGTTGAGAGTAGAGTTTTTTTTCTTGTTGTCCCTGAATCTCACTATTCGCAAATACCTCGCTCCGTAGATTTGAGAGTAGAGTTTTTTTTCTGTTGTTGTACCTGCATCTCCCTATTCGCAAATACCTCGCTCTGGAGAGTTGAGAATAGAGTTTTTTTTCTTGTTGTCCCTGCATCTCACTATTGGCAAATACCTCGCTCTGTAGAGTTGAGAATAGAGTTTTTTTCTTGTTGTCCCTGCATCTCCCTATTCGCAAATACCTCGCTCCGGAGAGTTGGGAGTAGATTGTTTTTTCTTGATGTCCCTGCATCTCCCTATTCGCAAATACCTCGCTCTGGAGAGTTGAGAATAGAGTTTTTTTTCTTGTTGTCCCTGCATCTCACTAGTCGCAAATACCTCGCTCCGGAGAGTTCAGAGTAGAGTTTTTTTTCTTGTTGTCCCTGCATCTCCCAATTCGCAAATACCTCGCTCCGGAGAGTTGAGAACTGAGTTTTTTCTTGTTGTCCCTGCATCTCACTATTCGCATTACCTCGCTCCGGAGAGTTGAGAGTAGAGTTTTTTTTCTTGTTGTCCCTGCATCTCCCTATTCGCAAATACCTCGCTCCGGAGAGTTGAGAGTAGAGTTTTTTTCTAGTTGCCCCTGCATCTCACTATTCGCAAATACCTCGCTCTGGAGAGTTGAGAATAGAGTTTTTTTTCTTGTTGTCCCTGCACCTCACTCCGGAGAGTTGAGAGGAGAGTTTTTTTTCTTGTTGTCACTGCATCTCCCTATTCGCAAATACCTCGCTCCGGAGAGTTGAGAACAGAGTTTTTTTCTTGTTGTCTTTGCATCTCACTATTCGCAAATACCTCGTTCCGGAGAGTTGAGAATACAGTTCTTTTTCTTGTTGTCCCTGCATCTCCCTATTCGAAAATACCTCGCTCCTGAGAGTTGAGAGTAGAGTTTTTTTCATAGTTGTCTCTGCATCTCCCTATTCGCAAATACCTCGCTCCGTAGAGTAGAGAGTAGAGTTTTTTTTGTTGTTGTCCCTGCATATCCCTATTCGCAAATACCTCGCTCTGGAGAGTTGAGAATAGAGTTTTTTTTTCTTGTTGTCCCTGCATCTCACTATTCGCAAATACCTCGCTCCGTAGATTTGAGAGTAGAGTTTTTTTTTGTTGTTGTCCCTGCATCTCCCTATTCGCAAATACCTCGCTCTGGAGAGTTGAGAATATAGTTTTTTTTCTTGTTGAAATTGCATCTCACTATTCGCAAATACCTCGCCCCGGAGAGTTGAGTATAGATTTTTTTTTCTTGTTGACCCTGCATCTCCCTATTCGCAAATACCTCGCTCCGGAGAGTTGAGAATAGAGTTTTTTTTTTGGTGTCCCTGCATCTCACTATTCGCAAATACCTCGCTCCGGAGAGTTGAGAATAGAGTTCTTTTTCTTGTTGTCCCTGCATCTCCCTATTCGAAAATACCTCGCTCCGGAGAGTTGAGAGCAGAGTTTTTTTTCTTGTTGTCCCTGCATCTCCCTCTTCGCAAATACCTCGCTCCGGAGAGTTGAGAATAGTTTTTTTTCTTGTTGTCCCTGCATCTCCCTATTCGCAAATACATCGCTCTGGAGAGTTGAGAATAGATTTTTTTTTCTTGTTGTCCCTGCATCTCACTATTCGCTAATACCGTGCGCCGGAGAGTTGAGAGCAGAGTTTTTTTTCTTGTTGTCCCTGCATCTCCCTATTCGCAAATACCTCGCTCTGGAGAGTTGAGAATAGAGTTTTTTTTCTTGTTGTCCCTGCATCTCCCTATTCGCAAATACCTCGCTCTGGAGAGGTGAGAATAGATTTTTTTTTCTTGTTGTCCCTGCATCTCCCCATTCGCAAATACCTCGCTCCGGAGAGTTGAGTATAGAGTTTTTTTTTCTTGTTGACCCTGCATCTCCCTATTCGCAAATACCTCGCTCCGGAGAGTTGAGAGCAGAGTTTTTTTTCTTGTTGTCCCTGCATCTCACAATTCGCAAATACCTCGCTCTGGAGAGTTGAGAATAGATTTTTTTCTTGTTGTCTCTGCATCTCACTATTCGGAAATACCTCGCTCTGGTCAGTTGAGAATAGAGTTTTTTTTCTTGTTGTCTCTGCATCTCACCATTCGGAAATACCTCGCTCCGGAGAGTTGAGAATAGAGTTTTTTTTCTTGTTGTCACTGCATCTCCATATTCGCAAATACCTCGCTCTGGAGAGTTGAGAATAGATTTTTTTTCTTGTTGTCCCTGCATCTCACTTGTCGCAATTACCTCGCTCCGTAGAGTTGAGAATAGAGTTTTTTTTCTTGTTGTCCCTGCATCTCCCTATTCGCAAATACCTCGCTCCGGAGAGTTGAGAGTAGAGTTTTATTTCTTGTTGTCCCTCCATCTAACTATTCGCAAATACCTCCCTCTGGAGAGTTGAGAATTGAGTTTTTTTCTTGTTGTCCCTACATTTCACAATTCGCAAATACCTCGCTCCGGAGAGTTGAGAATAGAGTTTTTTTTCCGGTTGTCCCTGCATCTCACTATTCGCAAGTACCTCGCTCCAGAGAGTTGAGAATAGAGTTTTTTTTCTTGTTGTCCGTGCATCTCACTATTCGCAAATACCTCGCTCCGTAGAGTTGAGAATAGAGTTTTTTTTCTTGTTGTCCTTGCATCTCCCTATTCGCAAATACCTCGCTCCGGAGAGTTGAGAGTAGAGTTTTTTTATCTAGTTGTCCCTGCATCTAACTATACGTAAATACCTCGCTCTGGAGAGTTGAGAATAGAGTTTTTTTTCTTGTTGTCCCTGCATCTCACTATTCGCAAATACCTCGCTCCGGAAAGTTGAGAATAGAGTTTTTTTTGTTGTTGTCACTGCATCTCCATATTCGCAAATACCTCGCTCTGGAGAGTTGAGAATAGAGTTTTTTTCCTTGTTGTCCCTGCATCTCACTATTCGCAATTACCTCGCTCCGGAGAGTTGAGAATAGAGTTTTTTTTCTTGTTTTCCCTGCATCTCCCTATTCGCAAATACCTCGCTCCGGTGAGTTCAGAGTAGAGTTTTTTTTCTTCTTGTCCGTGCATCTCCCTATTCGCAAATACCTCGCTCCGGAGAGTTGAGAATAGAGTTTTTTTTCTTGTTGTCCCTGCACCTCCCTATTCGCAAATACCTCGCTCTGGAGAGTTGAGAATAGATTTTTTTTCTTGTTGTCCCTGCATCTCACTATTCGCAAATACCTCGCTCCGGAGAGTTGAGAATATAGTTTTTTTTCTTGTTGTCCCTACATCTCCCTATTCGCAAATACCTCGCTCCGGAGAGTTGAGAACATAGTTTTTTTCTTGTTGTCCCTGCATCTCCCTATTCGCAAATACCTCGCTCCGGAGAGTTGAGAGTAGAGTTTTTTTCTTGTTGTCCCTGCATCTCCCTATTCTCAAATACCTCGCTCCGTAGAGTTGAGAGTAGAGTTTTTTTTTGTTGTTGTCCCTGTATCTCCCTATTCGCAAATACCTCGCTCTGGAGTGTTGAGAATAGAGTTTTTTTTCTTGTTGTCCCTGCATCTCCCATTCGCAAATACCTCGCTCCGGAGAGATGAGAATAGAGTTTTTTTTCTTGTTCTCCATGCATCTCCCTATTCGCAAATACCTCGCTCTGGAGATTTGAGAATAGAGTTTTTTTTCTTGTTGTCCCTGCATCTCCCTATTCGCAAATACCTCGCTCCGGAGATTTGAGAACAGAGATTTTCTTGTTGTCCCTGCATCTCACTATTCGCAAATACATCGCTCTGGAGAGTTGAGAATAGATTTTTTTTTCTTGTTTTCCCTGCATCTCACTATTCGCAAATACCGCGCGCCGGAGAGTTGAGAGCAGAGTTTTTTTTCTTGTTGTCCCTGCATCTCCCTATTCGCAAATACCTCGCTCTGGAGAGTTGAGAATAGAGTTTTTTTTCTTGTTGTCCCTGCACCTCCCTATTCGCAAATACCTCGCTCTGGAGAGTTGAGAATAGATTTTTCTTTCTTGTTGTCACTGCATCTCCCTATTCGCAAATACCTCGCTCCGGAGAGTTGAGTATAGAGTTTTTTTTCTTGTTGTCCCTGCATCTCCCTATTCGCAAATACCTCGCTCCGGTGAGTTCAGAGTAGAGTTTTTTTTCCTGTTGTCCCTGCATCTCCGTATTCGCTAATACCTCGCTCCGTAGAGTTGAGACAGAGTTTTTTTCTTGTTGTTGTCTCTGCATCTCCCTATTCGCAAATACCTCGCTCTGGAGAGTTGAGAATAGAGTTTTTTTTCTTGTTGTCCCTGCATCTCACTATTCGCAAATGCCTCGCTCCGCAGAGTTGAGAATAGAGTTTTTTTTCTTGTTGTCCCTGCATCTCCCTATTCGCAAATACCTCGCTCTGGAGAGTTGAGAATAGAGTTTTTTTTCTTGTTGTCCCTGCACCTCCCTATTCGCAAATACCTCGCTCTGGAGAGTTGAGAATAGATTTTTTTTTCTTGTTGTCCCTGCATCTCACTATTCGCAAATACCTCGCTCCCGAGAGTTGAGAATATAGTTTTTTTTCTTGTTGTCCCTGCATCTCCCTATTCGCAAATACCTCGCTCTGGAGAGTTGAGAATAGAGTTTTTTTTCTTGTTGTCCCTGCATCACACTATTCGCAAATACATCGCTCCGCAGAGTTGAGAATAGAGTTTTTTTTCTTGTTGTCCCTGCATCTCCCTATTCGCAAATACCTCACTCTGGAGAGTTGAGAATAGATTTTTTTTCTTGTTGTCACTGCACCTCCCTATTCGCAAATACCCCGTTCTGGAGAGTTGAGAATAGATTTTTTTTCTTGTTGTCCCTGCATCTCACTATTCGCAAATACCTCGCTCCGGAGAGTTGAGAATATAGTTTTTTTTCTTGTTGTCTCTGCATCTCCCTATTCGCAAATACCTCGCTCCGGAGAGTTGAGAACATAGTTTTTTTCTTGTTGTCCCTGCATCTCACTATTCGGAAATACCTCGCTCTGGTCAGTTGAGAATAGAGTTTTTTTTCTTGTTGTCTCTGCATCTCACCATTCGCAAATACCTCGCTCCGGAGAGTTGAGAATAGGGTTTTTTTTCTTGTTGTCCCTGCATCTCACTATTCGCAAATACCTCGCTCCGGAGAGTTGAGAATAGAGTTTTTTTTCTTGTTGTCACTGCATCTCCATATTCGCAAATACCTCGCTCTGGAGAGTTGAGAATAGAGTTTTTTTTCTTGTTGTCCCTGCATCTCACTTGTCGCAATTACCTCGCTCCGTAGATTTGAGAATAGAGTTTTTTTTCTTGTTGTCCCTGCATCTCCCTATTCGCAAATACCTCGCTCCGGAGTGTTGAGAACAGAGTTTTTTTCTTGTTGTCCCTTCATCTCACTATTCGGAAATACCTCGCCCCGGAGAGTTGAGAGTAGAGTTTTTTTTCTTGTTTTCCCTGCATCTCCCTATTCGCAAATACCTCGCTCCGGAGAGTTGAGAGTAGAGTTTTATTTCTTGTTGTCCCTCCATCTCACTATTCGCAAATACCTCGCTCTGGAAAGTTGAGAATTGAGTTTTTTTCTTGTTGTCCCTACATCTCACTATTCGCAAATACCTCGCTCCGGAGAGTTGAGAATAGAGTTTTTTTTCTTGTTGTCCCTGCATCTCACTATTCGCAAATACCTCGCTCCGTAGAGTTGAGAATAGAGTTTTTTTTCTTGTTGTCCCTGCATCTCCCTATTCGCAAATACCTCGCTCCGGAGAGTTGAGAGTAGAGTTTTTTTATCTAGTTGTCCCTGCATCTAACTCTACGTAAATACCTCGCTCTGGAGAGTTGAGAATAGAGTTTTTTTTCTTGTTGTCCCTGCATCTCACTATTCGCAAATACCTCGCTCCGGAAAGTTGAGAATAGAGTTTTTTTTGTTGTTGTCACTGCATCTCCATATTCGCAAATACCTCGCTCTGGAGAGTTGAGAATAGAGTTTTTTTCCTTGTTGTCCCTGCATCTCACTATTCGCAATTACCTCGCTCCGGAGAGTTGAGAATAGAGTTTTTTTTCTTGTTGTCCCTGCATCTCCCTATTCGCAAATACCTCGCTCCGGTGTGTTCAGAGTAGAGTTTTTTTTCTTGTTGTCCGTGCATCTCCCTATTCGCAAATACCTCGCTCCGGAGAGTTGAGAACAGAGTTTTTTTCTTGTTGTCCCTGCATCTCACTATTCGCAAGTACCTCGCTCCGGAGAGTTGAGAATATAGTTTTTTTTCTTGTTGTCCCTGCATCTCCCTATTCGCAAATACCTCGCTCTGGAGAGTTGAGAATAGAGTTTTTTTTCTTGTTGTCCCTGCATCTCCCTATTCGCAAATACCTCGCTCCGGTGAGTTCAAAGTAGAGTTTTTTTTCTTGTTGTCCGTGCATCTCCGTATTCGCTAATACCTCTCTCCGTAGAGTTGAGAACAGACTTTTTTTCTTGTTGTTGTCTCTGCATCTCCCTATTCGCAAATACCTCGCTCTGGAGAGTTGAGAATAGAGTTTTTTTTCTTGTTGTCCCTGCATCTCACTATTCGCAAATACCTCGCTCCGCAGAGTTGAGAATAGAGTTTTTTTTCTTGTTGTCCCTGCATCTCTCTATTCGCAAATACCTCGCTCTGGAGAGTTGAGTATAGAGTTTTTTTTCTTGTTGTCCCTGCATCTCCCTATTCGCAAATACCTCGTTCTGGAGAGTTGAGAATAGAGTTTTTATTCTTGTTGTCCCTGCATCTCACTATTCGCAAATACCTCGCTCTGGAGAGTTGAGTATAGAGTTTTTTTTCTTGTTGTCCCTGCATCTCCCTATTCGCAAATACCTCGTTCTGGAGACTTGAGAATAGAGTTTTTATTCTTGTTGTCCCTGCATCTCACTATTCGCAAATACCTCGCGCCGGAGAGTTGAGAATATAGTTTTTTTTCTTGTTGTCCCTGCATCTCCCTATTCGCAAATACCTCGTTCTGGAGAGTTGAGAATAGAGTTTTTATTCTTGTTGTCCCTGCATCTCACTATTCGCAAATACCTCGCTCTGCAGAGTTGAGAATAGAGTTTTTTTTCTTGTTGTCCCTGCATCTCCCTATTCGCAAATACCTCGCTCTGGAGAGTTGAGAATAGAGTTTTTTTTCTTGTTGTCCCTGCACCTCCCTATTCGCTAATACCTCGCTCTGGAGAGTTGACAATAGATTTTTTTTCTTGTTGTCCCTGCATCTCACTATTCGCAAATACCTCGCTCCGGAGAGTTGAGAATATAGTTTTTTTTCTTGTTGTCCCTGCATCTCCCTATTCGCAAATACCTCGCTCCGGAGAGTTGAGAACATAGTTTTTTTCTTGTTGTCCCTGCATTTCACTATTCGCAAATACCTCGCTCCGGAGAGTTGAGAGTAGAGTTTTTTTCTTGTTGTCCCTGCATCTCCCTATTCTCAAATACCTCGCTCCGTAGAGTTGAGAGTAGAGTTTTTTTTTGTTGTTGTCCCTGTATCTCCCTATTCGCAAATACCTCGCTCTGGATAGTTGCGAATAGGGTTTTTTTTCTTGTTGTCCCTGCATCTCCCATTCGCAAATACCTCGCTCCGGAGAGATGAGAATAGAGTTTTTTTTCTTGTTCTCCATGTATCTCCCTATTAGCAAATACCTCGCTCCGGGGAGTTGAGAGTAGAGTTTTTTTTCCTGTTGTCCCTGCATCTCCGTATTCGCTAATAACTCGCTCCGTAGTGTTGAGAACAGAGTTTTTTTCTTGTTGTTGTCTCTGCATCTCCCTATTCGCAAATACCTCGCTCCGCAGAGTTGAGAATAGAGTTTTTTTTCTTGTTGTCCCTGCATCTCCCTATTCGCAATTACCTCGCTCTGGAGAGTTGAGTATAGAGTTTTTTTTCTTGTTGTCCCTGCACCTCCCTATTCGCAAATACCTAGCTCTGGAGAGTTGAGAATAGATTTTTTTTTCTTGTTGTCCCTGCATCTCCCATTCGCAAATACCTCGCTCCGGAGAGTTGAGAATATAGTTTTTTTTCTTGTTGTCCCTGCATCTCCCTATTCGCAAATACCTCGTTCTGGAGAGTTGAGAATAGAGTTTTTTTTCTTGTCGTCCCTGCATCTCACTATTCGCAAATACCTCGCTCTGGAGAGTTGAGAATAGAGTTTTTTTTCTTGTTGTCCCTGCATCTCCCTATTCGCAAATACCTCGCTCTGGAGAGTTGAGAATAGAGTTTTTTTTCTTGTTGTCCCTGCACCTCCCTATTCGCTAATACCTCGCTCTGGAGAGTTGAGAATAGATTTTTTTTCTTGTTGTCCCTGCATCTCACTATTCGCAAATACCTCGCTCCGGAGAGTTGAGAATATAGTTTTTTTTCTTGTTGTCCCTGCATCTCCCATTCGCAAATACCTCGCTCCGGAGAGATGAGAATAGAGTTTTTTTTCTTTTTCTCCATGCATCTCCCTATTCGCAAATACCTCGCTCTGGAGAGTTGAGAATAGAGTTTTTTTTCTTGTTGTCCCTGCATATCCCTTTTCGCAAATACCTCGCTCCGGAGATTTGAGAACAGAGTTTTTTCTTGTTGTCCCTGCATCTCACTATTCGCAAATACCTCGCTCCGGAGAGTTGAAAGTAGATTTTTTTTCTTGTTGTCCCTGCATCTCCCTATTCGCAAATACCTCGCTCCGTAGAGTTGAGAGTAGAGTTTTTTTTTGTTGTTGTCCCTGCATCTCTCTATTCGCAAATACCTCGCTCTGGAGAGTTCAGAATAGTTTTTTTTCTTTTTGACCCTGCATCTCCCTATTCGCAAATACCTCGCTCCGGAGAGTTGAGAACAGAGTTTTTTTCTTGTTGTCCCTGCATCTCCCTATTCGCAAATACCTCGCTCCGGAGAGTTGAGAGTAGAGTTTTTTTTCCTGTTGTCCCTGCATCTCCCTATTGGCAAATACATTGCTCCGGTGAGTTGAGAGCAGAGTTTTTTTTTCTTGTTGTTCCTGCCTCTCCCTATTGGCAAATACCACGCTCCGGTGAGTTGAGAGTAGATTTTTTTTGTTTTTGTCCCTGCATCTCCGTATTCGCAAATACCTCGCTCCGGAGATTTGAGAGTAGAGTTTTTTTCTTGTTCCTGCATCTCCCTATTCGCAAATACCTCGCTCCGGAGAGTTGAGTATAGAGTTTTTTTTCTTGTTGACCCTGCATCTCCCTATTCGCAAATACCTCGCTCCGGAGAGTTGAGAGCAGAGTTTTTTTTCTTGTTGTCCCTGCATCTCCCTATTCGCAAATACCTCGCTCCGGAGAGTTGAGAATAGAGTTTTTTTGTTGTTGTTCCTGCACCTCTTTATTGGCAAATACCTCGCTCCGGAGAGTTGAGAGCAAAGTTTTTTTTCTTGTTGTTCCTGCATCTCCCTATTGGCAAATACCTCGCTCCGGAGAGTTGAGTGCAGAGTTTTTTTTCTTGTTGTTCCTGCATCACCCTATTCGCAAATACCTCGCTCCGGAGAGTTGAGAATAGGGTTTTTTTTGTTTTTGTCCCTGCATCTCCCTATTCGCAAATATCTCGCTCCGGTGACTTGAGAATAGAGTTTTTTTTCTTATTATCTTTGCATCTCCCTATTCGAAAATACCTCGCTCCGGAGATTTGAGTGTAGAGTTTTTTTTCTTGTTGTCCCTGCATCTCCCTATTCGCAATGACCTCGCTCCGGAGAGTTGAGAGTAGGGTTTTTTTTTTTGTCCTTGCATCTCCCTATTCGCAAATACCTCGCTCCGGATAGTTGAGAGTAGAATTTTTTTGTTGTTGTTCCTGCACCTCCCTGTTCGCAAATACATCGCTCCGGAGAGTTGAGAGCAGAGTTTCTTTTTTGTTGTTGTTCCTGCATCTCCCTATTCGCAAATACCTCGCTCCGGAGAGTTGAGAGTAGAGTTTTTTTTTTGTTGTTGATCCTGCACCTCCATATTCGCAAATACCTCGCTCCGGATAGTTGAGAGTAGTTTTTTTTTTGTTGTCCCTGCATCTCCCTATTGGCAAATACCTCGCTCCGGTGACTTGAGAATAGTGTTTTTTTTCTTGTTATCCCTGCATCTCCCTATTCGCAAATACCTCGCTCCGGAGATTTGGCAGTAGAGTTTTTTTGTTGTTGTCCATGCATCTCCCTATTCGCAAATACCTAGCTCCGGAGAGTTGAGAGTAGGTTTTTTTTTTATTTTGTCCATGCATCTCCCTATTCGCAAATACCTCGCTCCGGAGTGTTGAGAGTAGAGTTTTTTTTGTTTTTGTCCCTGCATCTCCCTATTCGCAAATACCTCGCTCCGTAGAGTTGAGAGTAGAGTTTCTTTTTTGTTGTTGTCCCTGCATCCCCCTATTCGCAAATACCTCGCTCCGGAGAGGTGAGAATAGAGTTTTTTTTTTGTTGTCCCTGCATCTCCCTATTGGCAAATACCTCGCTCCGGAGAGTTGAGAATAGAGTTTTTTTTCTTGTTATCCCTGCATCTCCCTATTCGCAAATACCTCGCTCCGGAGATTTGGCAGTAGAGTTTTTTTGTTGTTGTCCATGCATCTCCCTATTCGCAAATGCCTCGCTCTGGAGAGTTGAGAGTAGAGCTTTTTTTGTTGTTGTTCCTGCATCTCCCTACTCGCAAATACCTAGTTCCGGAGATTTGAGAGTAGAGCTTTTTTTGTTGTTGTTCCTGCACCTCCCTATTCGCAAATATTTCGCTCCGGAGAGTTGAGAGAAGAGCTTTTTTGTTGTTGTTGTCCCTTCATCTCCCTATTCGCAAATACCTCGCTCCGGAGATTTGAGAGTAGAGTTTTTTTTCTTGTTGTTCCTGCATCTCCCTATTCTCAAATACCTCGCTCCGGAGTGTTGAGAATAGAGTTTTTTTCTTCTTGTTCGTGCATCTCCCTATTCGCAAATACCTCGCACCGGAGAGTTGGGAGTAGAGTTTTTTTTCTTGTTGTTCCTGCATCTCCCTATTCGCAAATACCTCGCTCCGGAGACTTGAGAGTAGAGTTTTTTTTCTTGTTGTCCCTGCATCTCCCTATTCGCAAATACCTCGCTCCGGAGAGTTGAGAGGAGATTTTTTTTTCTTGTTGTTCCTGCATCTCCCTATTCGCAAATACCTCGCTCCGGAGAGGTGAGAGTAGATATTTTTGTTGTTGTCCCTGCATCTCCCTATTCGCAAATACCTCGCTCCGGAGAGGTGAGAGTAGATATTTTTGTTGTTGTCCCTGCATCTCCCTATTCGCAAATACCTCGCTCCGGTGACTTGAGAATAGAGTTTTTTTTCTTGTTATCCCTGCATCTCCCTATTCGCAAATACCTCGCTCCGGAGAGTTGAAGGGTGATTGGTCATCCGTTTTACGAGAAACGAGGTTTGGATTGGGATCTGGGTAAGCAGGGAACCCTGATGCAAATAGTGGACGTCCTGATCGTTCTTTCGGTAGCTGATAGAAAACATGGGGCGCCAACCCTTCCTCCCTACATTCCATCCTCCTTAAAAGTCTAAACCTTTCGAATATTGTTTGAACCACTCCTACTGTCTGGATCAGAATCTTGGATATTAATTCTTCGCCTTAAAACACGACTGGGCGGACACAAGGTACAGTGGATAAAGGCGTTGGTTAGATCCAGTGACTGGACGCAAAGAGTGTGCGTTCAATACCCGGTTAAGCCAGTGGAGAACTTTCAGAGCGGAATTAACAGGAGATAACTGATAACTGACATCCATTAAACATGGAACATGAAACTAGAACAGTCTACTCCAGTGAGCGAAATAAAGGGTTCAGTTCGACATTCAAACCACCTGAAGAAGGCCGGAGCGTAAAACGGCCGAAACGTTGTAATAAATATGGTTACAAAGATGAGGACAATAATCCGAATAATGTAAATAGTGTACATAATACATTATCTCAGAAATATAGGCAGATACTGAAAGGCCGAAACCTTGTAATAAATATGACGACAAAGATGAGGACAATAGTCCGAATAATGTAAATAGTGTACATAATACCTCATCTCAGAAATATAGACAGATACTGAATGGCCGAAACTTTGTGATAAATATGGCGACAAAGATGAGGACAATAGTCCGAATAATGTAAATAGTGTACATAATACCTCATCTCAGAAATATAGACAGGTACTGAAAGGCCGAAACGTTGTAATAAATATGGCGACAAAGATGAGGACAATTGACCGAATAATGTAAATAATGTACATAATACCTCATCTCAGAAATATAGACAGATATATACAAATCTACTTAGAAAAATGCAGAACATCAATTGGAAATCCCATGCAACGCTTAACAGAATTTATGGAGAACTGAGACCAATCTCTCTAATGCTCAAGCAAAAATGATTACAGTTTGTCGGCCACTGCCACCGAGCAGCAGAGTAATCGAGTCATCCTTACTCCTATGGCTTCCTTCTGAAAGTGTCTTCTTACGAAAATTGACTTTCCCAGGCTCCATGACTCGGGACTATCGACAGCAGTACAGGGCCGAATAGTGTGGAAAGGGATTGTCAAAGGAGTTTCGACCAACCACAGAGAGGTCGAAGGATGTTGATGATGATGAGGATGTTTCTGTAGGCCTGTGGTGTTGCGTTTTGATTCTTACGAATACACATGAATTTATTGAGGAGACAACAATAAAATTAAAATGAAGTAGGCAGTAGAAATAGGGTTCTGTAGAAGGAAACCGAGAATACTATGAATGATGGGGGTGAAAACAAAACAAAATCTTAACGAAAATGAAAGCAAAATGAACACATACTCAGAATCGGTAAGAAGCAGCTGAAATTTCTAGTCCTCATAATGAGGAAGAAGGGCTTGGAAAGTTTGACACTCACAGGACATATCGCAGGAAAATGGGATGTAACAGGCCACTTACCTGACCAACTTATGTGAACAGATGGCAAAACGGGGAGTGGGAGGTGTGGCAAACAGACAATCAGTACTAAGAGTTTTCACGAGATAGGAGATTGTGGAGAGCCATAATCATCCAGGTCTTGAAGGTACACACGCAGATAGAAGAAAATAGATAAAATCAGAAAGAGGCTGTTGTAATTTCTAGGACCCATAATGAGGAAGAAGGGCTTGAAAAATTTGATACTCACAGGATATACTGGAGACAAGAGAGACATGGGAAACGACGAGTAATGAGGAGCTTGGATGGCAAAACAAGGAGTGAGCTGGGATCGCAAACAGAGAAGATCACAAAACCTGCTCTGTAATATTAGTCTCCCTATATGGCAGGGAAGGCTGGAATATTTCCCCAGAGACGAAAAGCAGACTTCAGGTAGCAGAGCTGTGACTCTACAGAAGGATGCTGAGAATGCCATGGACAGAAGAGGTGATAAACGGAAACTAAATGGACACTTACATTTTTTTAAATCAATTCAAGCAATGTGATAACGCCACTAAGATGCAAGTGGGCTACGGGAACGGAAGAAGAAGGAAAAGCCTTTAGAAGCAACCGGAAACCCAATTCTAAAGCGGAAACAAGGGATAAACCTCTACTCCCTAAAAAACAAAACAAAACAAAAACAATGGAAGAGTGTGAACCGGACGATAGACGACCCTATTTAATTCTATTGAGGATATAAAAAATAAATAGTAAATAATATTTCAGAGTTGAGGTGGAGACGTTAGAAGTATAGCGTTGAAGCAAACTTCAGAAGGAACTGGAAAACAAATACTAAACAAGGGATAAACCTACACTTGTTCAAAAGACCGGGGAGGAGCGTAAACCGGGCAACAGGTAAATCTATTTACTCCTATATCAGTCAGTTAAATGCCATAAGTGACACACGCTTAGGCGATCAACAACACATGGCTGACGAGCCAAGGCTAAAGAACCCATTCTATCCTGCTATTTAACCTATAGCTTGGGGGAAAAGTGATGGATTCATACCTTTCACAAGGGTATTTGTGCGCAAGTGAATGTAACGAACTCGACTGTAATTCGAACTCGGCTCTCCGACTTCTCATTCAGGGCTGATATCCATGACACCACGACACACATCCACTCCTATAAATAATTCAAATGCCCCTTAAAGAATTGTGTTTCTAATCAAACCAAATTCGTAAATAATTACATCGCTCACACCACTACATGCCTATCCAGACGCCTTACGTTACATATATCTGACCACAACTCTATTAGAATCCATTTAAACACACACACAAACTTACCAGACTCCATCCGAAACATACTAGTAGAAAACACAAACATAATAACCTCATCCACTTGTAAAAAAAAATTAAAAATAATGGAAGCCTTAATAATAAAAAGGAAAAAGCCAACACTTAATAATATTAACTACGAACACGGCCACAATATGCTGACAGTGTTCGGAAAATAAAACATCCCTATAAGTCTAAAAAATACACACAACCCATACACCGAATTAAAAAGCAAAAATAAAAAACATCCTAATGATAATGGCTAAAAGTATAGCCGAAAGCGCTCGGAATTACAGAACATTTGGATAAATTCTACACACTCTGTGTCCCATAAAGATAACACTTTTGTCGAACAGAAGAAAAATTAAATAAAAAGCTTAATCGCAGTACCTTTTCTGTCATCTATAAGGAAACATGTCTAAATGAAGGATTGCTGCCTAAATACACAATTATATCTATCTATCTATCTATCTATCTATCTATCTATCTATCACTGTTCATATCTATCTATCTATCTATATATCTATCTATCTATCACTGTTCATATCTATCTATCTATCTATCTATTTATCACTGTTCATATCTATCTATCTATCTATCTATCTATCTATCGATTTATCACTGTTCATATCTATCTATCTATCTATCTATCTATCTATTTATCACTGTTCATATCTATCTATCTATCTATCTATCTATCTACTTATCACTGTTCATATCTATCTATCTATTTATCACTGTTCATATCTATCTATCTATCTATCTATTTATCTATTTATCACTGTTCATATCTATCTATCTATCTATCTATCTATTTATCACTGTTCATATCTATCTATCTATCTATTTATCTATTTATCACTGTTCATATCTATCTATCTATTTATCTATTTATCACTGTTCATATCTATCTATCTATTTATCACTGTTCATATCTATCTATCTATTTATCACTGTTCATATCTATCTATCTATCTATCTATCTATCTATTTATCACTGTTCATATCTATCTATCTATCTATCTATCTATTTATCACTGTTCATATCTATCTATCTATCTATTTATCTATTTATCACTGTTCATATCTATCTATCTATTTATCACTGTTCATATCTATCTATCTATTTATCACTGTTCATATCTATCTATCTATCTATTTATCTATCTATTTATCACTGTTCATATCTATCTATCTATCTATCTATCTATTTATCACTGTTCATATCTATCTATCTATCTATTTATCTATTTATCACTGTTCATATCTATCTATCTATTTATCACTGTTCATATCTATCTATCTATCTATCTATCTATTTTCAAATTTTAATAAATGGAACTTACCATTGCAGATGCTAAGAAATCTCAAGTTAAATTTTTATGCCGAACGAAATTTACTGAAATTATTATAAACACGCAGTCGGAAGTTATTATGCAGGTTAAACTAGAATGCCACTGGGCAGACGAACACAGCGACTGACCTAATCTAATTAGATTGTATAAATGGGTGGCAGGACAGAGAGTGGGAGTGATAGTAATACAGGAAAACATTAGTCAGAGCTACCTGTCCTGGGTATGACAATAAACTACGTCCGCGTGCTGGATAAGACGATAAACTACATCCGCGTCCTAGTAAGACGATAAACTACATCCGCGTCCTGGGTAAGATGATAAACTACATCCGCGTCCTGGGTAAGATGATAAACTACATCCGCGTTCTGGGTAAGACGATAAACTACATCCGCGTCCTGGGTAAGATGATAAACTACATCCGCGTCCTGGGTAAGATGATAAATTGCATCCGCGTTCTGGGTAAGGCGATAAACTACATCCGACGGCAAGGCCTCTGTTCAGGATGTTTTGAGGAGCGTTGAACCACCTCTTAATTGCTGGCGTTCACAGGTCCACCCTGACTCGCGGTGATAACACCTGTTAGGGTCCCAGCTATGGGCAAATAGTTAACCCTCCAAAAGGGGTCAAAATACTATGAAAGTATAAAAATAGGTTTTAATACTTTGCAAAAAATTATTACCAGCAATAAATTTTTGAACAAAAAAAAAATATTACTGGCAATACATTTTTGAAAAAAACATATTACCAACAATACGTTTCTGAAAAAAACATGCAAAAATTTGGGCGAATAGATAACCACCAAACTGGTGACAAAACATTATAAAATTGAAAGAATAGGTTTTAGTACCAGCAATATATATTTTTTTTGTAAAAATATTACCAGCAATGAATTTAAAAAAAAAAAATTACCTGCAATACATTTTTGAAAAAAAAACAACATATTGCCAGCAATAACAAAAAACAAATAAAAAACAAAAAATAAAACATATTGCTTGCAATAACAAAAGACAAAAACAAAAAACATATTGCCAGCAATAACAAAAAACAAAAAACATATTGCCAGCAATAGCAACCCCCCCCCAAAAAAAAACATATTGCCAGCAATAACAAAAAAAAAAAAAAAAAAAAAAAACATATTGCCAGCAATAACAAAAAAACAAAAAAACAACATATTGCCAGCAATAACAAAACACATTGCCACCAATAACAAAAAACAAAAAAAACATATTGCCAGCAATAACAAAAAACAAAAAAAACATATTGCCAGCAATAACAAAAAACATATTGCCTGCAATAACAAAAAACAAAAAAAAAACATATTGCCAGCAATAACAAAAAACATATTGCCTGCAATAACAAAAAACAAAAACATATTGCCAGCAATAACAAAAAACAAAAAACATATTGCCAGCAATAGCAACCCCCCCCAAAAAAAAAAACATATTGCCAGCAATAACAAAAAAAAAAAAAAAAAAAAAAAACATATTGCCGGCAATAACAAAAAACAAAAAAACAAAAAACATATTGCCAGCAATAACAAAAAAACAAAAAAACAACATATTGCCAGCAATAACAAAACACATTGCCACCAATAACAAAAAACAAAAAAAACATATTGCCAGCAATAACAAAAAACAAAAAAAACATATTGCCAGCAATAACAAAAAACATATTGCCTGCAATAACAAAAAACAAAAAAAAAACATATTGCCAGCAATAACAAAAAACAAAAAAAACATATTGCCAGCAATAACAAAAAACATATTGCCTGCAATAACAAAAAACAAAAACATATTGCCAGCAATAACAAAAAACAAAAAACATATTGCCAGCAATAGCAACCCCCCCCAAAAAAAAACATATTGCCAGCAATAACAAAAAAAACAAAAAAACAAAACAAAAACATATTGCCGGCAATAACAAAAAACAAAAAAAACAAAAAACATATTGCCAGCAATAGCAACCCCCCCCCAAAAAAAAAACATATTGCCAGCAATAACAAAAAAAACAAAAAAACAAAACAAAAACATATTGCCGGCAATAACAAAAAACAAAAAAAACAAAAAACATATTGCCAGCAATAACAAAAAAACAAAATATTGCCAGCAATAATAAAACTAGGGTCAAAACACTATAAAATTGTAAGAATAGGTTTTAGTACCAGCAATATATTTTTTTTGGTAAAAATATTACCAGCAATTAATTTAAAAAAAAAATTACCTGCATTACATATTTGGGAAAAAACATATTGCCAGCAATAACAAAAAAAAAAAAACAAACAAAAAAACACATATTACCAGCAATAACAAAAAAAAAAAAATTATTACCAGCAATAACAAAACTTGTCTGCATTATTGAATAACCTATTAAGGTTGATATACCGTAAAACAAACCAAACCAAACCGTCAGAGGTACAAAGGTAGGGGTGGCAGAGTTCTGAAGGGACATGACGCATAGAAGAAAAAGGAGATCATTTAAAAATTACACTCCCGATATGAAATTGGGTAAAGAAACGGCGAGAATCCAGACTTTAATAGCAACCCTTATGTGTCTTTCTTTCTTCTTGCCGCCTTCTATCATGTTATCATCTATTTTGTTGTGTACGTCCTAATTCGTGTCAACGATGACACTCGTTAAGACACCAGCATAAAATGAAGGTTTCACGATGACCGTCCAGATAACACCCCAACCCAGGCCAGCTTGTCTCTTTTCTTACCCTCTTCGTCCGTGTCACACGAGAAGGGAGCTAGTTACGCCCCGAAAAGCACGTTTTGTTAGCGGAGGGACATTAAAAAATAAATGCTTAATGTCGTGCACGTGCAGTGACCTGGAACCAAGAAAGAAAATGGCGGTTGTGAAACTGAGGACGAGTACAGTGGCGGGGGGGGGGGGAGAAGAAGAAGAAGAAGAAGAAGAATGATATTAAAAATGTTAAGAGTTAGATATGAAGAAGAAGACGACAGTGAAAAAGAAGAAGAAGTAGAAGAAATATGTATTAACAATGATAAATATGGACATGAAGAAGAAAAGGAAGAAGAAGAATAGGAAGAAGAACAAGAAGAAAAGAAGAAGAATTATATGATATTAACAATAAGAGTCAGATATGTAGAAGAGGAAGAAAACGACAGCGAAGAAGAAGAAGAAAACGAAGAAGAAACATATTAACAATGATAAAAGACGGACATGAAGAAGAAGAAGAAGAAGAAGAAGAAGAAGAAGAAGAAGAATTAGATGATATTAGCAATTATAAAAGGCGGACAAGAAGAAGAAGAAGAAGAAGAAGAAGAAGAAGAAGAAGAAGAAGAAGAAGAATTATATGATATTAACAATGATAAAAGTCGGGTATGAACAATAATAATAATAATAATAATAATAATAATAATAATAATAATCATTGGAGGAAGAATAGTAAAAAGTATATCGTTGCCATAATGCAGATATGCGCAAACCGAGGTCCGCGGGTCACATGCGGCTCATTTACCTTTCTGAATTGCACGTGGAAAATAACGTTTATTAAGATGTTGTTTCGGGCTCACTTGTTCACTCACATTGTCTCTGACACAAACACATACATAAACAATGAATAAGTACAATGTTTCTTGAGTTTTTTTAAACTTGAATGTAATGTTTTCAACATTTTAAACGACCCGTGATGCGTGTAAGTATCATTTACTTTAAAAACAGGACGTTTAAAATCTTTTTTTTCTCTGGAGAAGAAATCTATTTTTTTTATTTTAAGAATTTTTTTTTTTTTGAAAGAATAAATAGGAAACAAGTCACATTCAACGGTTTGTGTTAACCGCTGACGTCTGCGGTAATATTTTACCGAAACTTCTTTCTTTTAGTTGTTGAGAAATCTTTCCCCCACAAAAGCTTTCACTGTTTCTATGGCAGGCGCTCACGCAATGAAAATGGTTGAGGCAGCTTCAACAAAAAATGACCGTGAAACATTTTTTTAGTAGCGCGACCCGCCTTATGATGATCCATATCTCATGCGCTCCACTGGCCGGAAAAGGTTTCTCCGTTCCTGCCATAATGCATGCTTTGCTTGTTCACTCATAGATTCCGTCTAGTGAACATCCGCCGAATCGATTGACTGCTCAATTTCTTTGTTTAATGACACATCAACTTCTTATGCGTCATTTAATGTCGAAATACAATTTCTAAAGAAGTGATGGATTTTGATTTATTAACCCGACAGAATTTATTACTCAAATGCTATTTATAGTGGATACTCATATTTGAGTAGACGTATTAAACAGTTATAATTTATTATCTCTATCTATAAAAGGCAGGATGTGTGTGTGTATGTGTGTGTGTGTGTGTGTGTGTGTGTGTGTGTAACGAATGCACGGCCGCAATTTTCGACGGATTTGCACCAAAATTTACATGCACATGCTCCAAGTTAGTGAAAAGGTCAAGACCGACTTTGCATTTCCCAACTCCCATCGATAGTGGAAATAATCGATTTTTTCATGCTTCTACGGCAGTTTTCATGTAGTTGGCCAGCGTGAGAGCCAACAGCTGACTGACACGAATGTTAACTAGCATGCTAGCATGCACAAAAAATCGATGACTGCATTCGTCACAAGTGGGAAAAATTTAAATCTGCATGGCACTTTACTACAATTAGGTTATTCGCTTGCTTAAACTCAACGTTGATTCTGATTCCGCAGAACTGGGTTGGGTGTGAAAAAGTATTTCTTGTTAACATTCTTTTTTCATTCGGTTTTTCCAGTTACGAGTCCTTTTTTTTTAAAGCTGATCGTTTTGAGTTCATTTTGTTTAGTTCTTTTTTCGTAACAGATTTAATGTTTAGTATAGAGCTTAGTAAAAAATTCGCAGTGTGAGATAGACAAGAAGTAAGGCATGTAGCAACATCAGCACGGCAAAGGGCACTCCTTTAAAGGCAGGGAAGGGCAAAAATATTTTAAGTCAAGTGATAGCGATTGCTGTATGAGTCGTACGATTTTTGAATCAAGCACGGGCAACGCCGGCCCATGCTGCTAGTAGTTTAATAAATGCGAATGTCAGTGTGTCACTCTTTTTTAACTTTACTCCTAGAGGCCGTAGCCCAGCATTTCATACCATTCTGGAATCAGGACGACTTAATTAAAAACATCCCGGTGCGGATCCAGACCCCTAATCCTGAAATTTTGGATTCCCAAGTTTCATTACTGCGATTGTTTTCGGCGATTTTTTAAGTGATTTTTCCAACGAATTTTTTTGTACGATAACAATTTTTGTAACTTGGAAATTAATTTGGGAATAATTGAAATTAATTGCGAAATCCAGCGAAAGTCACACATGAAATAAAAATAATTGTTTGTATGGAAAGTTATGACCTACGGACATCAACTTTTCTTAATTTAAGTGGTGACAGAAGAATTATCGTTGAACTTTTAAAAGGTAAATATTAATGCAATATTTAAATGCAGCAATCAGTATGTCTCGCAGAAAGAAATCTCCGCCAACAGAGGACCAGATTGCAATCAAAAGAGCCAAGGCTGCAGCGATAAAAAGAAAGTCCCGTGCAAATGAAAATTCACATCAAACGGCAGCCATGAACGCTTCTAATGCTGAAAACATGCAAAGACTTAGAGACTCTCAAACTCCCGAACAAGCGGAAGGCCCGATCAAGAGCTCTCCACAGGAGATAGCTTAAATGACGCCCGATAGTGCGTCTTTTAAACAAGTAAATCATAAAATCTGACGGATTAATAAATAAATAGTTTATTTAAAGGGATGTTTAATATAAAAATTTTATAAAAAAGTAATGTAAAATATTTAAAAAGTGAATATAATATAATAAAAAAATAATACAATAAACGCAATTTGTTTGCTAGTTATCCTCTTGAGGGGAAATATAAAACAATACACAGGGTGTCCATATAGTATATATATATATATATATATATATATATATATATATATATATATAATTATTTCTTTGAATATTACAACATAGATATGTTATAAAATCACGACAAAAGTAGCCATTTTGTTTCAACACTTCTGGTGTCTTGTCAAGTGATGATATAGAATATAGAATAAATGGTTTTAAATGTTTCAAATTAATCAACGATCCTTAGCTAGGAGTAAACGCTGTTACATAAGCTAGAGTAGCCAATCAAAATACAAGTATACAAGATTGGCTACTCTAGCTTATATATGTCCGCTGGGTTTTTTTGTCCGCTGGATTTTGTCCGCTGGGTTTTGTCCTGGGTTCCTAACAACCTGGCCAGTGCGTTACTGACTTAAATAAGGACACTCATCCGAGTAAAATCAGTGTATAATAATGATAATTCCTCATCTCAAAAAATTCGAAGAAAAGAAGAAAGCCTGCGATCCTTTGAAAAGTTAATGGCAGTGTTGTAATAAGCAGGAAGATTTGATAAACTTAAAAATAACAAAAATATAAAAAAACCTGAAAAAATGTTTCAAACAAATATTTCTGAAACTAAAATAAAAGCCATCTGCTAAAGCTTATTTGATGAAAACTTATTTCTTCGTCTCTCAGTTGGATTCTGACATAATATAATGGCCGACGAACCGGAAATCCACTATTTTTACTTCGCAGTCACGTTATTTTATTTTATTTTTTTTATTTTATATTAGAACCTTTCATTTTTTTTTCTCCTTTTTTGTGTTTGTTTTATAAACCGTACATTGGATTCCGTTTAAATTAGAGTTGACAATTTTAATCTGTCCCGATACGCGTGAATTGACGAGAAAAGAACGTGTGTGACCGAATTATTATGGCGACTAATGCATACTCTTTCCTTTTTCTTCTTTCTTACGATCTTTTTTACTCTCTCTCTCTCTCTCTCTCTCTCTCTTTATTGATCGTTTTCCTCTTCTACACCACTCTATCTGTTTTTTTCTCTTATCTTTCTTGCCTTCTTTTCCTTAAATTGTTGTTCTTCTTCCTTTTTCTGTCTCTTTTCACTTCCTGTTGTTACACTGAGTATATTTGAAAATGCAGGGACGATTATAAGCGAACCATGTTCGATTTTTAGCCGAAGCTGTTGTTCAATTCTTCATTAATACCCTTTAGAAAGATATGAATCCAAGTCTCCCTTCCCAAGACAATATCGCGTTTATCGACAGGGTGGGCTAAAACACGTTTTTTAATCATTTTACAAATATATTTACGTTTTTCTATGTACCGTGTCACCTCAAGATTGTTTGTTTAATGGCATATCAACAACTTATGTGGTATTTAATGCCGAAATTTAATTTTAAATTTTTTAATAAAAATATGATATATGTTATTCTGCTTTCACAATTGAATACATGGTAGATGATATTGAGCTTGTGTGCATATCTATCTATCTATCTATCTATATATATATATATATATATATATATATATATATATATATATATATATATATATATATATATATATATATATTTGTGTGAAAATGACCAGTGGCGGTGATGTGTGTTTTATGTTATAGTTTTGTTTGGTTGGTTGATTTTGCTTAGTGGCATATCAACACCTCTATGGGTTATTTAATGCTGAGATCAAATTATTTTGATCAATTTTATTGCTTCAGCTCAATATTTTTTGAACGCAATTGTAAGCCTTTATCAACAGATCTTTTGTACATAATTTAATACTTTTTATACATTATTTTATACGTAGCATTTGATAAGGTTATCTATTGTCCCTTCCTAAAAGCTTCAAATACACTTTTCTCTACGGGCAGACGTTGTTGCTTCAGATTTTGCGACCAAGATGGTCGAAAAAGCTTTGATTCGATGTGATTTGTGGGTTTAACAGTATATCAATTCCTTATGGGTGATTTAATGCTAAAATTTAATTTTCTTGGGATCTTTGAAGTAATATAAATATGATATATGTTATTCTGCTTTCACAGTTGGATACATGGTAGATGATACTCAGCTTTTGTAGATATACATGTTTGTGTGGACATAATTACTAGAGGTGGTGTGTTTTATGTTATAGCTTTGTTGAAATTATATTTTGGAATACAGTTTGAATTCTTTAAGAAATTGTACGATATTATATTGATTAATGTCATGAAAGAATTCTTTTATTTTGGTTGTTTGGTTGGTTGATTTTGTTTGGCGGCATAACCTCTACGGCGTAAACTCTACGGGTTATTTAATACAGAAATGTAAATATTTCAAACACAATTCTATAAATTCAACTACAGATATTTTGTCACTAATTTTATGCTTTCAAAGAAAAGGTATGTTATTTTAGATATATACTTTGTAGATCATAAAATATATTGTTGGTAATTTTACTATAAAAACGTATTTTTATATTTTTTTTAGTGATATATTGATTTTTTATTATTTTTTAGTGTTGCATTGACTGTTATTTGGCTACAAAAATATATCGTTACTCATTTTATTATAAAAATGTACTGCTGATTTTTGTTTGGGAGTTCACTGTTTTCCTATAGTTGGGACCCAAACAGGTGCTACCACCCCGGACAGGGAGGACCTTGGAACAACAACAGTTAAGTGGTGGCTCCACGCTCCTTAAAACCTTCGATCAAAAGCCATGCTGCCAGATGTAGTTTATCGTCATACTGAGGACGATCTGTTCAGGACGTTGGCGGTCACAGCTCTGCACAATTTCGTTGCCTTTGTAGCTCATTAAATTTTTTCTTTTTGTTACTTCTCCTAAAACTTGCTCCAACATCCAACTATCCCCTGTGAGTATCAAATTTTCCAAGCCGGCTTTGCTCATTATGTGCCTTAGAAATTTCACCTGTCTCTTCCTGGTGTTAAGTATGTGTCTTTTTTCTCTCACTTTTCTCTGACACTTCGTCGTTGCTCACACGTTCGGCCCATGATATTCTCATCTTCCTTCTGTAGAACCATATTTCCGTTGCTTCAAGTTCCTTCTTCACCAGTGAAGAGATTGTCCATCACTTACTACTCTACAGGAATTTCGACTAACTGTGAGTAT
>OZ038497.1:15571603-15591603 GCA_964036315.1 Acanthosepion esculentum | reverse complement strand
TCTCCACAACATATAAGTTGATCACGTCTGTCATGACGAACCGTGCTTACTCCTTTTTAGAAACAAACAGCATTCTTTCACTGGAACAGAAGGGATGCAGGAGGGGTTCATATGGCTGCAAAGACCAATTACTAATAAATATAAGTTTGTCCTTACTCCCTCTTACGCATGAACTGAACAACAGTAGCTATGGCTACAAAATAAATAACAACATATTCAATCACCTACTATACATGGATGATCTCAAACTCTTTGCCAAAGACGACAATGAGTTGAAGGGCCTACTTAATATTGTAAAATACTTTAGTGACGATATATGCATGAGCTTCGGATTAGATAAATGTGCTAAAGTAACATTTAAGAAAGGTAGAATTTTAGAAGCACCCTTAATAGATTTAGATTTTGCCACGAAGATTAGAGAATTGGAGCATGGTGAAGCTTATAAGTACCTAGGAATTAGTGAGGGAGATGGCATACAACACTCCCAAATGAAAGAGAAGGTAAGAAAGGAGTACTACAGGCGTGTACGCCTGGTACTAAATACCGAGCTAAACTCAAAAAAACGAATATCAGCTATAAACACCTTAGCTGTTCCTGTGGTGCAATACAGCTTTAATGTACTTAACTGGACCATAGCTGAAATTAAGCGAATGGACGCCAAAACGAGAAAGCTCCTCACTTGCTACCGCATGCATCATCCCAAAGCTGATATTGATCGCCTGTATGTGCCCAGATCCGAAGGAGGCAGAGGACTAGTTCAACTAGAACTATCCTACAAAAGTACAACAATTGGCCTCCAAAGATATTTGGAAAATACAGAAGACTGGATGATGGTATGTGTCAAGGAACATGAAAGTAGTAAGTGTCTTTACTCTGTAGTAAAGGAAGCCGACAAATTCAAAGAAGAGCTTCAAATGGGCACAGAAATTCAAATACATCACTGTACACCGGCTGAAGCTGCAAAAAACTTAAAAAAGAATGCAAAGAGAAATGGGACCGACCAGATAAAGAAACAATGGCAAAATAAACCGCTCCATGGCCAATACTCTGCCCGTACCAAACAAGCAGACGTAGACATAAACCGCACCCATCAGTGGCTACGTAGTGCAGGGTTGAAAGGTGAAACTGAGGGTTTTATCATTGCTGCACAAGACCAATGCTTGTTAACTAGGAATTATCAAGCACATATACTAAAATACTGTGTTAGCCCAAGATGCAGATTCTGTGACAAATATCCAGAAACCATTGATCATCTTATATCAGGTTGCACGATATTGGCACCCACTGAATATAAAACCCGGCATGACAGAGTGGGCGAATATCTGCACTGGAAAATTTGCAACTCCTATGGGAAGGAAACTGGAAGAAATTGGTACGAACACCACCCTGACCCGGTTACGGAGATAGGACCTGTTACAATTCTATGGGACTACACAATACACACTGACAGAACAATCAAAGCCAACCGCCCAAACATTGTTATTAAAGACCACAAACAAAATAAGTGCCTCCTTATTGATATGGCAGTCCCTGCAGACTGCAATGTGTCTTTGAAGATATTCGAAAAACTGTCAAAATAGAAGGACCTTGAAATAGAAATCTCAAAAATGTGGCACATGGGAACATCAACAATTCCTGTTGTAGTTGGAGCCCTTGGACTGGTTGAAAAAGATTCCAGTAGGCTGATTGAAGGGATCCCTGGAAGTCCATGCCTCAAAGAGATACAAAAAATTGTTCTGACAAGTACAGCCCACACTTTACGAAGGGCTTTATCTATGTAATTATTATTATTATTATTTTTTTTTTTTGCAGTGGAAAGTGTCATGATGCCATTTCTAACCTTAGGTCCCTGGGCGGGACCCGGAAAGAAATGTGTAAACGCCAGATATCAAAGGAAATAAAAATAATAATAATAATAACAATAATAATAATAACAATAATAATAATAACAATAATAACAATAATATTAATAACAATAATAATAATAACAATAATAATAATAATAATAATAATAATGATAATAATAATAATAATGATAATAATAATAATAATAACAATAATAATAATAACAATAATAACAATAATAATAATAATAATAATGATAATAATAATAACAATAATAACAATAATAATAATAACAATAATAATAATAATAATAATAATAATAATAATAATGATAATAATAATAATGATAATAATAACAATAATAATAACAATAATAATAATAACAATAATAATAATAATAACAACAACAATAATAATAATAATAATAATAACATTAATAATAATAATAATAACAATAATAATAACAACAACAATAATAATACAGAATTAGATCTTGATATCAACAACACAATAAGGAACTAGACCAACATGGTACATACAAATAGGAATTAATGAAGGAGACGTAATACAACATTCAATTATGAAGAAAAAGATCCGAAAAGAATATTATAGGAGAGGGCGTTTGATGCTAGAAAGCGAAATTAATGGGGCCAATAAAATAAAGGCTATCAACACCTTAGCAATAGCCGTAGTAACATAAAGCTTCAACATTATTAAATGGAAGTTGAATGTCATTAAATGATTGGGCGTCAAGACGAAAAAAATGCTTACCCAAATGAGGTTGCACCACCAGAAATCAGATCTTAATACGCTGTACGTACCAAAAGCTTTCGGTGACCGAGGTTTAATCCAACTTGAATTAACTCTAAAATCTTCTACAATGGAATTGGAAGCATACCTCACAAAAGCCAATGACCCTCTCCTACAAATAGTTAAAACCAAATTAATTCCATCAACAAACAAGCTGCACTCCTCAAGAAAGAGCTTAATATACTTGAAATGGCACCAACAAAACACGAAGCGAATACCATCTACGTCAAATGAGTAAAACAGGAAGTAAATCAACTTGGCCAAATGAAATTTTTTAAAAATAAAATAAAATAAAAACTAAAAAAAAACTGGGAGGACAAGGCGTTGCATGGTAAATACTTAAAAAGTACGAAAGAATCAGATGTGGACCAATAGAAAACGCATCAATGGCTGAGGATTAGCGGGCTGAAAACTGAGACAAAAGGCCTAATTATTGCAGCTCAGGACCAAAGCCTCGCAACCAAATCCTATCACTGTCACAAGGATGGAACTAACACGAAATGCAGGATCTGCTGAAAATATGATGAAATTGTCGACCATATTATCTCAGGATGTCCGGAACTAGCAAGAAATGAATATGTCCAGAGACATAACAAGGTAGCTATATATGTCCATCGGAAGATATGCAAGAAGCACAAAATCAAAACCACTGAGACATGGTATGAGCACCAACCAGACACAGTTACCGAAAATAACGATGTAACTATCCTCTGGGACGAGCCAATTCAAACTGACAGGGGAATAAAAGCCAATATACCTGATATTATCATAAAAGAGGAGAAATTCAGGAAGAGTATACTTATTGACATAGCAGCACCATCTGAGAGAAACATCACATTTTCCAAATGCAAGGACCCGGAGATCGGGAATATATGGATGTGGGGAATGAAGACTGTAATAATAGTAATCAGAGACCCTGGGCCCCGTGAGAAAAAGAATGGGCAATTTTACTAACAGTGTCCCAGGTAACATCGACAAACAAGTTGCCCAGAAGATCGCCCTACTGGAAACATCCCATATACTAAGAAAAGTGCTATCAATTAAATGACAATTCTCCTATAGGGCCTAAGGACCATAGTTTGGACCCGGCTCCACAGGATACAAATCGGGAAACATAACATACACAAATAATAATAATATTATATAATAAGGATATTCTGTGATAAATATCCAGAAACCATTGATCATCTTATATCAGGTTGCACGATATTGGCACCCACTGAATATAAAACCCGGCATGACAGAGTGGGCCAATATCTGCACTGAAAAATTTGCAACTCCTATGGGAAGGAAACTGAAAGAAACTGGTACAAACACTACCCTGACCCGGTTACGGAGATAGGACCTGTTACAATTCTGTGGGACTACACAATACACACTGACAGAACAATCAAAGACAACCGCCCAGACATTGTTATTAAAGACCACAAACAAAATAAGTGCCTCCTTATTGATATGGCAGTCCCTGCAGACGGCAATGTATCTTTGAAGATATTCGAAAAACTGTCAAAATACAAGGACCTTGAAATAGAAATCTCAAAAATGTGGCACATGGGAACATCAACAATCCCTGTTGTAGTTGGAGCCCTTGGACTGGTTGGAAAACATTCCAGTTGGCTGATTGAAGGGATCCCTGGAAGTCCATGCCTCAAAGAGATACAAAAAATTGTTCTGACAAGTACAGCCCACATTTTACGAAGGGCTTTATCCATGTAATTATTTTTATTTTTTATTTTTTTCTTTGCAGTGGAAAGTGTCATGATGCCATTTCTAACCTTAGGTCCCTGGGCGGGACCCGGAAAGAAATGTGTAAGAAGAAATACATGATGATGATGGTGATGGTGAAGAAGAAAGTATACAGAAAGAAAATCGGAAAATCATGAAGGCGATTTGAAAAAGAAAGCTTAAAGAAGAAAAGAGCTGACAGAAAGAAAGAAAGAAAGAAAGAACAATTAAAAGAAAAAGAGAAAAAGGAAAACAAATGAACGCCAATAGAATAAGACATTGACAAGAAAAAAAAAACACAGAAAAAAAGAAAGATAATGAAAGGAAAGATAACGTCAGGCAGTTAAGCGCCACACGTGATACACGCTTGGCCGATCATGTATCTTTAGATATATGACTGATGAGGCGGATCTTTTTTCCCCGCATTAGGTTGCCATATTGGTAGACTGGATGGATTCATACCTTTCCCAAGAGTATTTGCGTGTAAGTGAATCTAATGAATTCGACTGGATGGAAAACGAAGAGAAAAATAAAAGTAACTAGAAAAGTGGCAGACAAAAAAAAAGAGAAAGAAAGAAAAGAAAAAGAAAGGATAGATGAAAGGGAGAAAGAAAAGAAAAGAAAAATTAGGAAAAAGAAATTATTAGAAACGAAAGAGAAAAAAAAATGGGCGCGAACAGAAGAAGATACGGATGTAGGTACCTGCAATAATTCGCTAAAAAAAATCAGTATAGCATAATGATAAAAGGTCCGAAACTTAATAAAAACACAGTTTCATCATTAAAATGTTTATTTTATTATTAAGAGGAAAGAACAAAGCATTTTTTAAAATATTTTAAAAATGTTTTCCTTCTTTCTAACACGTTCTAAATTTGGGTAAAAAATCCCGTATATATACATATTTTTTTTGTAATGCTTGTGGCAGTAGTCATTTAGTATAGCAGTTTCAGGGGGAAACCCATTAATTTGGAAATTCTTGCGAAAATCAAATAATTATCTGATTTTAATGAAACTTTCAGAACTTATTAAAAAATGAATGAATTTATTTTTGAAATTTTTATTTTTAGAAAATCTTGCTAAAAATATTTTTTTATCCATCTGTTACCCCCCGCAAATTGTTTTATATTACTTATGAGCAGGAATCATTGGAGAAATTAAATCATCAATTTTTTTTCACAACTACTGCCAACTTTTTAAAAATCTGCCCCAAATCGTAAAATAAAAACAGCAATGAACTATCTAATTATCAAATTAGATAGGCTTTTATTCCATTTTATGAATAATATACATTAAGGACATTATTATCTGAAGAAGAAAAAATTCGATGAATAAAGAATTTTTACAAGAATTGTTTGCATTTTTCTTTTAGTTTTTTTCATTTTCTTTAATTTTAAAAAATGCTTTAAAATTCTACCAAGCAGAATATGGAGTCGGTTATTAAGTTTTTAAATGAAGACTATATTTACTAAGCGAAAATTAAAAGCTTTATACAAATAATGCTACCAAAACATTTTACTATAATTAAAAATTGTTGTGCGTTAATATGTATTTTTCGAGGTATGATATCTCAAGTGATATTATGGTTAAAAGCTCACGTGTTTCAAAGCTTTTCTCCTGCTTGGAGAAAGCCCTTTGACATGTAAAGGCCTTATCTCACTCTCAGTTATTAAACTACAAATTAAACTGAGGTAATAAATTTATCTCATTTATCAATTTAAACAATTAATAACTCAGTGAGATATTTTAATTATTAATATAATAATAATTTTATTAGTTATTATCTCAGTTATTAAGTTAAAAATGTAAAAACTTAATCTAATATTAATAATTAATAAAATTAGTTATCATTATCTTAGCTATTAAATAATGAAAGAGAGAGGTAACTCAATAATGTAAGAAATTTTTATAGTATTTTCAATTATTATAGGAAACAAAAAATAAAACCGTTGTCACTTTTGATGCACCGTACTAAACCTGTCAACACATTCAGCCATCAAATTATCGATGGAGACGTGAAAATAACAAGACCCCGAGGTCAAGAAATGTTTGCCTAGAAAATTTTATGATATAAGTAAGTGATTTTTGTTTCAGAACAGATTAATTTAACTTTAAATTTGCTAATTTTACGAAAGTAACGTTTCAGAAATGTATATATTATTTTAGCGGGAATTTTAAAACTGAAAAATAAGTTTATTTACATTTCACTAAAAGAAAGTTAAAAATGGCCGTTTCGATCGTTTTTTTTTTCGGAAGCATCGACTAAAAATCATTGAAATTTTAATTTGAAATACTCCACAGTATTTTTTTTTCTGGAATTAGAAAATTTAATCCTTTAGCTTTCAATTGAAGCGGTTGGAAAGCTTTGAAAAGGATTTTTCTTTTATGAAAAATACATTTAAACCTTAAGTATACGAATTTTTGGAGGTACAGTGTAACCCGGCTATAAGAGACCCGGATATAAGAGAGATTTCCTCTGGTCCCAAATTAGAGCCTGTGTTAATAAAACAAAATAGACCAAACCCGGATATAAGAGAAACCCTGATATAAGAGACTTCTTCTCTGGTCCCGACAACTCACTTATATCCAGGTTACACTGTACCTACAAGTTTTCTTTATAGGCCGTGTTCTCTTGGGACGTTGGCGGGATCTTTTCTGTTAATTTGCATCAAAATATTAACTAACCCCCCAAATAAAAAGAATCTATATTTACTAAAATTAGCACTAAATTCGCCCAGAGCTCTGCCCTTCTATTGCACTCCAGTTGGGTTGACCTTTGCGATCGCCCCAAATGTGGGCGACTCGAGTATGTTATTTCTAAGTGTGGGGTCTGCATTCGCGCTCACTCCAATAAACAAAACAGAAACAGATTTTTTTCTTTTTTAAATTGAAAAAAAAATATATTGTAAGTATCTGGAATATCATCTGCATTTACGAAATGTTAATAACTTCCTGATATTTTTGTTAATTTTTCAGTTTGGGGGTTGAAGTTGTTGCGAGGCAAAATAAACAAATTTTGGTTTAAAATTGATAATTTCTTAGGATGAATTAATATTTGGGATAATTAACTCTACATTATTTGGGAGGAATTAAGAGAAAAAATCCAAAGGTACAGACAAAAAGAAAGGAAAATGAAAGAAAGAAAAGTACGCCAAAAAACAAAAACAAAATCGAAGCCAAAAATAAAAGTGAGAGAATGAAAGAATAAAAAAGAAAAGATAAAGAAGAAATGCTTGAAAGAAAAAAGAAACCAACGGTGAAAAGAAATGAACGAGTACAGAAAAAGAGCTAAAAGAAAGAAAGAAAGAAAGAAAGAAAGAAAGAGAACTGTCAGAAAGGAATAAAGGGAAATATAGAAAGAAAGAAGGAAAAACAGCTGCCAGAAAGAAATAAAGAGAAAAATAGAAAAGAGAAAGAAAGAAAGAAAGAAGAGCTCTCAGAAAGAAATGAAGAGAAAGAAAGGAAGGAAAAAGGTATTAGAAAGAAATAAAGAGAAAGAAAGAAGGAAAGAAGGAAAGAAAGAAATAGAAAGAGCCGTCTGAAAGAAAGCTTTTTGAACTTTAACACCTGCTTCGACCGCCTCTTCTAATTTCAAATCATTAAGTTTTCGTCTCTATCAAACAAACTCCCAAAGATAGGAGCTACAAGTTCAAATCGCACTGGAGACGTCTTTATTTCTGATTATTCACACTACTCATTGATCAGTCGCCAAATATAAAAAAGACCGGAACTCTGCGATAAAAAGCACAGATAAAAATGAAAAGAAAAGAAAGACAAAAACAACCCCACCTATTTAAAATTAATAACCTTAAATTCTCCGTCTCATCAATTGGCGCCAAAGAAAGACTCCTTTCTTTAAGATGGCGTCCTTGTCGAGTGTCTTTTGGGGAGAGAAAAGGAGTTAAATCTGGGGAAATGTAAGAAAAGATCTAAACGATTGGATTGTAGTCATTATTTCTTTTACTCTCCCTAGAGTTCAAGAAAGATTTACAACCTGACAAAACTTGTAGGGAAAGACCCTTTACCCCTTGCATTGGTTGTCCACTGCTATCAGCTGTAGTCTTATCTTTATTGTTTTATTTTACAACCTTGTCGTAAAAATCTACGGCCTAAAACTAGTTTCAACCCGTGCTTTCTCCACTTATGTATTTTCAATATGTTTTCAACGGACAGTCAGTCTTTTTCGTTTCTTTTTCAAATTTATTTCTTGATATTTTTTTTAATTGATCATTCATTATTTTATTCATTATATTTTATTAATTTTTTCTTTCATTTTCCTTAATTTTAATATTTTTTCTTTCTTTTGATTTTGCTCTTTTTCTTTATCGATTGACCTCCATTTCCTTCTCATTTCATTATAAACTTTCTTTCCTTAACGCCTGATAACGTTATTATTACTCTCTCTTCTTTCTTTCTCAATGCCTGATAACGCTATCGCTTTCTCTTTTTTTTCTCTCTTTCTTACTTCCTTTCTTTCTTTTTATATTTCTATCTTTCTTTTTTCTGTCGCTCTATCTTTCTTTTTTGTCGTTCTATCTTTCTTTCTATTTTTTTTCTGTCGTTTCTATCTATCTATCTATCTATCTATCTATCTATCTATCTGTCGTTTCTATCTATCTATCTATCTATCTATCTATCTATCTATCTATCTATCTTTTTTCTGTCGTTCTATCTATCTATCTTTTTTCTGTCGTTCTATCTATCTATCTCTCTTTTTTCTGTCGTTCTATCTATCTATCTCTCTTTTTTCTGTCGTTCTATCTATCTATCTCTCTTTTTTCTGTCGTTCTATCTATCTATCTTTTTTCTGTCATTCTATCTATCTATCTATCTATCTATCTATCTTTTTTCTGTCATTCTATCTATCTATCTTTTTCTGTCATTCTATCTATCTATCTTTTTTCTGGCGTTCTATCTATCTATCTTTTTTTCTGTCATTCTATCTATCTATCTTTTTTCTGTCATTCTATCTATCTATCTTTTTTCTGGCGTTCTATCTATCTACCTATCTTTTTTCTGTCATTCTATCTATCTATCTTTTTTATGGCGTTCTATCTATCTACCTATCTATCTTTTTTCTGTCATTCTATCTATCTATCTTTTTTATGGCGTTCTATCTATCTATCTATCTATCTATCTATCTTTTTTCTGTCATTCTATCTATCTATTTTTTTATGGCGTTCTATCTATCTACCTATCTATCTATCTATCTTTTTTCTGTCATTCTATCTATCTATCTTTTTTATGGCGTTCTATCTATCTACCTATCTATCTATCTATCTATCTATCTATCTTTTTTCTGTCATTCTATCTATCTATCTTTTTTCTGGCGTTCTATCTATCTATCTATCTATCTTTTTTCTGTCATTCTATCTATCTATCTTTTTTATGGCGTTCTATCTATCTACCTATCTTTTTTCTGTCATTCTATCTATCTTTTTTATGGCGTTCTATCTATCTATCTATCTATCTATCTTTTTTCTGTCATTCTATCTATCTATCTTTTTTATGGCGTTCTACCTATGTATCTATCTATCTATCTTTTTTCTGTCATTCTATCTATCTATCTTTTTTATGGCGTTCTATCTATCTACCTATCTATCTATCTATCTTTTTTCTGTCATTCTATCTATCTATCTTTTTTATGGCGTTCTATCTATCTATCTATCTATCTATCTATCTATCTATCTTTTTTCTGTCATTCTATCTATCTATTTTTTTATGGCGTTCTATCTATCTACCTATCTATCTATCTATCTTTTTTCTGTCATTCTATCTATCTATCTTTTTTATGGCGTTCTATCTATCTACGTATCTATCTATCTATCTATCTATCTTTTTTCTGTCATTCTATCTATCTATCTTTTTACTGGCGTTCTATCTATCTATCTATCTATCTATCTTTTTTTCTGTCATTCTATCTATCTATCTTTTTTCTGTCATTCTATCTATCTATCTTTTTTCTGGCGTTCTATCTATCTACCTATCTTTTTTCTGTCGTTCTATCTATCTATCTTTTTTCTGTCGTTCTATCTATCTATCTATCTATCTTTTTTCTGTCGTTCTATCTATCTATCTCTCTTTTTTCTGTCGTTCTATCTATCTATCTCTCTTTTTTCTGTCGTTCTATCTATCTATCTTTTTTCTGTCATTCTATCTATCTATCTATCTATCTATCTTTTTTCTGTCATTCTATCTATCTATCTTTTTCTGTCATTCTATCTATCTATCTTTTTTCTGGCGTTCTATCTATCTATCTATCTATCTTTTTTTCTGTCATTCTATCTATCTATCTTTTTTCTGTCATTCTATCTATCTATCTTTTTTCTGGCGTTCTATCTATCTACCTATCTTTTTTCTCTCATTCTATCTATCTATCTTTTTTATGGCGTTCTATCTATCTATCTATCTATCTTTTTTCTGTCATTCTATCTATCTATCTTTTTTATGGCGTTCTATCTATGTATCTATCTATCTATCTTTTTTCTGTCATTCTATCTATCTATCTTTTTTATGGCGTTCTATCTATCTACCTATCTATCTATCTATCTTTTTTCTGTCATTCTATCTATCTATCTTTTTTATGGCGTTCTATCTATCTACCTATCTATCTATCTATCTTTTTTCTGTCATTCTATCTATCTATCTTTTTTCTGGCGTTCTATCTATCTACCTATCTTTTTTCTCTCATTCTATCTATCTATCTTTTTTATGGCGTTCTATCTATCTATCTATCTATCTTTTTTCTGTCATTCTATCTATCTATCTTTTTTATGGCGTTCTATCTATCTATCTATCTATCTTTTTTCTGTCATTCTATCTATCTATCTTTTTTATGGCGTTCTATCTATCTATCTATCTATCTATCTTTTTTCTGTCATTCTATCTATCTATCTTTTTTATGGCGTTCTATCTATCTACCTATCTATCTATCTATCTTTTTTCTGTCATTCTATCTATCTATCTTTTTTATGGCGTTCTATCTATCTATCTATCTATCTATCTATCTATCTTTTTTCTGTCATTCTATCTATCTATCTTTTTTATGGCGTTCTATCTATCTATCTATCTATCTATCTATCCATCCATCTATCTATCTTTCAGCCTTTGGTCCCTTCCTTATGGTTTTCCTTCCTTCAGCACCTGGTATCGTTATGGCTTCCTTCCTTCCTTCCGTCCTTAAGTGGTTAGCTGATACTTTTTGCTATGACCGTTCTGGACGACTTACACGGATATCACCCCCCCCCCAATTTTCATACAGTCAAATACAATTACCTGGTTTTCTTTTAATCTATTCACCCCAAGCAAGTCGATAAGATGTAAGGAGCTACTAAGAATAAAAAAGGCTTTAGAAGAATCCAGCGTCCCAATCCTAGACAGGAAACAATCGATAAACCTCTTCTCCTGTTCAAAACAACAGGAAGGATTGTAAACTGGACGATAGGCGAACCTATCTGTTTCTATTGAGGAAATTTAAAAAAAAATAGTTAATACGATTTCAATGGTTAGGAGTACAGAATTGAAGTAGACTTTAGAATGAACCGAAAAACCAACCTTAAACAGGAAACGGTGGATACGCTTCTGTACTTCTGTCAAAAGACCGAAGAGGAATGTGAAATGTGAATCGGGCGATAGACGAACCAATCTATTCTTGAATTTTAATTTATATATCACTTTGAAAATGTGAATGGAAACTTATAGCTTCGATTTGTACAGGGACGGTGCAAGGGTTTCGTACTGCCACCCCCCGAATCTATGATACGCACCCCCGCACTACTACATTTCAATTTTCACAACGTAGTATTCATATAAAATACAAATTTTATTGTAACCTAAATTATGTACAATAATGGATCATATGAAATATAGATGAACAATTCAACTAGAAAAATTGAAAATAAATCCAATGTATCTAAATACAAATTAGAGACATGTCATAATAGATCATTCCATCTATATATATATATATAAAGAGCAGTTTCGTGCGTACGTGTGTGTGTGTGTGTGTGTGCGTGTCCGGCTAAAACTAAAAAACTACAATAATTAAGATAAATATATAAATATATAGATATATGTGGTGTGTGATTGCAGGTCCGTCGCAAGGTCTCCTGCACGCCACCCAATCTATGACACAGGGTCCCCCCACTAAACTACATCTCAATTTTCATAGGATAGTATTCATATAAAATACAAATTTTATTGTAACCTAATTATGTATAATAATGGATCATATGCAATATAGGTGAACAATTCAAATAGAAAAATAGAAAATAAATACATTGTATCTAAATACAAATTAGAGACATATCGTTTCATCTTAAATAAATCGACAGTGTTTTGCAGTAATTTTTAACACATTCAACATTATAGATAAAAATATTGTGAATTTTATATAGTACTTTTTAGAATTCTTTCATGTGCTGTGTCCGAACGCGTATTAGGATAGCGAAAGATGCCTTCCCAGAGTTAAGCAAAATATTAAGATACAGGAAAATGTCTTTGGAAACAAAGATTAGCGTATTTGAACAGTTATGTGGGAGGGTTGGTCAATTCTTAGAGGATATTTGCATGAACTTGGTAAAAGACGCTTAAATCAGGAAAGAAAAGATTTATTTGAGAAAAAATTGGCAAATTGAATGAACTTAAAACTCTTCTTGAGGCAACTCCTTAATGAATGTGCAGTTGGCTACAATCAGTTTTCAAGGGTCTCGTGTCCCCCTCCTCAAATCTATGACACAGCTTCACAACTCTACTTCATCTCAATTTTCATAAGGTAGTATTTATATAAAATACAAATTTTATTCTAACCTAATTATGGACAATAATGGATCAGATGCGATGTAGGTGAACAATTCAACGAGAAAAATTGAAAATAAATCCAATGTATCTAAATAGAAATTGGAGACATGTCATAATAGATCATGGCATCTCTCTATATATATGTATAAAGAGCATTTGCGTACACGTGTGTATGTGTGTGTGTGTATGTCCGTCTAAAACTAAAAAACTACAATAATTAGAGACCTGTCATAATAAATTCCATAAAAAAACTGAACAATTTAAAAAAAATTAAAATAGCTGAAGAATTTCAACACATTCAACATTATGGATAAAAAAAAAAAAAATTCACAGATTTCAACAAAAAAAAGACCCCTGAATGACGCCAAAATCAACAAAAAGAAATTCATCCTTTAAGAGTCAGTTGTGCTTAGTTTCATTTGTAACTTCTATAACGGTGAACGGGTTTTGTGTCCCCCACCAAATATATGGGCCCCTACTCAACTACATCTCAAATTTCATAACGTAGTATTCATATAAAATGCACATTTTATTGTAAAATAATTATGTACAATAATGGATCACATGCAATATGGGTGAACAATTCAACTAGAAAAACTGAAAATAAATCCAATGTATTTAAATAGAGACATGCTATAATAGATCTCGTTCCATTTTAAATAAATCAACAAAATTTTCCGCCGATTGTTATCATCAACTTGAAATTTTTCTAGTTCAAAAGTTGAAGAATTTTAAAACATTCAACATTAAGGATAAAAAAAAAAATGAATTTTATATTTGGTGTTTTTCGAGAGTTGCCATGAGTAAAACAAATTCACGGATTTGGACCAAAATTTTTTTTAAAAATTCCAGAATGACATCAAAATCCGCGAAGACTTTACTTAGCTTAAATTTTAACGTATATAAATTATATTTAGAAAAAAAAGCAAATGTTGATAAGATGGCGAGGACCACAAAGCACTACCCGGGGTTTGAAATCAAGCTTACCCAAGATCTGAGGAGAGGATCGCATCGGCTTTGGATTTGTCTTATTACGACTTTCTAAAATAAGTAACTTTTCACGGTTGTACGCTTCGAAAGACCAGTAGATTACACAAAAAAAGCAACACGATTTGATCCGGCCGCATCCGGTTTTCCTTTTAAATTGAAAACAAATATATTCCTTTCGGTTGCGAGGTTATCATAAGTGCCCAACAGACAGTGGAGGGTTTATTTTCCTAAACTGCCGTGTTAATGGGACCATCCCGTTTATTAACTTTGTTTGATAATTTTAATTTTTTTTCTTCCTTTTATATCATTTTCCGACACACACTAAAATCTCTTTTTTATTGTATACTAGCAGCATGGCCCGGCGTTGCCCGTGCTTGATTCAAAAATCGTACGACTCATACAGCAATCGCTATCACTTGACTTAAAATATTTTTGCCCTTCCTTGCCTTTAAAGGAGTGCCCTTTGCCGTGCTGATGTTGTTACATGCCCTACTTCTTGCCTATCTCACACTGCAAATTTTTTCTAAGCTCTATACTAAACATTAAATCTGTTACGAAAAAAAAGAACTAAACAAAATGAACACAAAACGATCAGCTTTAAAAAAGGACTCGTAACTGGAAAAACCGAATGAAAAATGAATGTTAACAACAATTATTTTTTCACACCCAACCCAGTTCTGCGGAATCAGAATCAATGTTGAGTTTAAGCAAGCGAATGAGCCAATTGTATTAAAGTGCCATGCAGATTTAAATTTTCCCCACTTGTGACGAATGCAGCTATCGATTTTTTTTTGCATGCTAGCATGCTAGTTAACATTCGTGTCAGTCAGCTGTTGGCTCTCATGCTGGCCAATAGAATCTTCCTGCCTATTTGAGGCCGCCAGCTATAGGCTCTCACTCTGGCCAGTAGAAAATGGCCGCAAACTACATGAAAACTGCCGTAGAAGCATGAAAAAGTCGATTATTTCCACTATCAACGGGAGTTGGGAAATGTAAAGTCGGTCTTCACCTTTCAACTAACTTGGAGCATGTGCATGCAAATTTTGGTGCAAATCCGTCGAAAATTGCGGCCGTGCATTCGTCACACACACACACACACACACACACACACACACACACACACACACACACACACACACACACACACACACATCCTGCCTTTTATAGATAGAGATTGAAAAAAATTACTCGTTTATTACACGTCACCCCCACCCGCCAAACATGCCCCAGAATACTGTTACTTTGTCATTACACCTAGAAATATATATCCTATTCGTAATAATTTACCCCTATTTGACGACCTTTTGTCTCTTAAGGTTGTGAGAGATCGTGGCTCTCTACAACTTCCTATCCTTTAGAATTCATAGTTAGGCGTATTTTATCATCACTTCCTGTTCTACGCTCTGTTTACAAAAGCTCATTAGGTAGGTTACTTTCTGTTTCTCTCTGTCTCTCTTGCCTTTGTGTTTAAGGCTACATCACAAACGCCGTTTAAACACTGTTCAAACACCACTTACTGTCCGATCACCGAAGTTAAGCAACGGCGAATCTGCTAGTGCCTTAATGGGTAACCGCTTGAGAATATCAGGTGTTGTAAGCTTGGGTGAGCGGGAGGTGTAACAGATCATGGCTGGGTATTGTTAATTGGAGAGCCGAGTCCCGGTTCCCGTTGGGTTTGTTATATTCACTTACATCCTTTGAGAAAGATATGAATCCACTTCTTTCCCCCCAGCTATGGGTTAATTAGTAAGACTTATATCAGTAAACCATTATTATCTAAAAAAAAAATTCTTACAATTTAAAAACATTTTTCTGGCTTAAAATAACCTGCAAAAGGTTGATAAGTCGTAGAAACTACTGTGGGCACAAAGTGAGGGATTCAGTTTATATATTGATTGTAATAGAGAATTGATCCCCTACTTTATATCCACGTTATAATTTTTTGGGGTTTACCAAGTTTTGAATTAGGTATGAATCTACAATCTAAAAATATTTTCTGGCTTTAAACCTGAAAAGGGTTGATAAGCCGTAAAAACGAATGAATTAATCATGAAATACTGATTAGCTACACAGGCATGTCTTTTAAATGTATTTACATTCTCTGTTATACACATGTATAGAAACTACCGTGATCACAAAGTGAGGGATCAGTTTATATATTGATTGTAATAAAGAACTGAGCCCCTACTTTATATCTACGTTATAATTTCTTTTGGGTTTACCAAATTTTGAATTAGGTATGAATCTACAATCTAAAAATATTTTCTGGCTTTAAATAACCTGAAAAGGGTTGATAAGCCGTAATAAAACGAATCAATCAAGCAATTTTGCAAAAACTGAACTTGAAAAAGTGTAGGTTGGATGGAAAGCAAAGAAGGGAGCGAAAGAAGGTGAGGCTTTAAAAAAATAAATAAATAGAAAGGCAGGTCAGAGGTTAAAAGTAGTGCAACAGAGTGTCAAATTCTCTCAGCCCACTTTCCTAATTATGTTTGTTTGACATTTCAGCATTCTCGTTCTGATTGTAAGTATAAGCGTCTTTTTTTTCTTTACATTTTCCTTAAAATTTCCTCGTTACTCTTATGTCCACGGTATTCTCGTCATACTTCTCGTGAGGGAAGAGAAATATAGTGGTTGCTTCATCGGGTTTAGTTGAAATGTTATTCAACTGGTCGCTAAATTCACTGGTAACGAGTTCGATCCTAATTCACTCGGATCCAATTCTTTCGTTTTCTTTTTCTTTTAATTCTCTTTTTATACGATATTCATATTTTAGTCTTTTTGATCCACGGGGCAGTGGAGACGTTACGGCACCGGGCGGGCAAAGAATCAAATCCACTTGTAATGGGACGACGACGACGACGACGACGACGACGAAGAAGAAGAAGAAGAAGAAGAAGAAGAAGAAGAAGAAGAAGAAGAAGAAGAAGAAGAAGACGACGATGAAGAAGACGAAGAAAAAGAAAATGATGAAGAAGAATAAGACGACGGCGAAGAAGAAGACAACGAAGATGATGAAGAAGACGAAGAAGAGGAAGGCGAAGAAGATGACGAAGAAGACAAAGAAAGCGAAGAAGACGAAGACGACGACGAAGAAGAAAACAACGAAGAAGAATAAGACGAAAACGAAGAAGACGATGAAGAAGACGAAGAAGAAGACAACGAAGACGACGAAGAAGAGGAAAGCGAAGATGACGAAGTAGACAAAGAAAGCGAAGACGACGACGACGAAGAAGACGACAACGAAGAAGAAGAAGGAGAAGAAGAAGAAGTAAACGAAGACGACGATGAAGGAGAAAAAGATGATGAAGAAGACGACGAAGAAGAAGACGATGAAGATGACGATGAGGAAGACGAAGAAGAAAACGAAGAAAACGAAGAAGACGACGATGACGAAGACGAAGAAGAAGAAGAAAATGATGAAGAAGACAACGAAGACGATGAAGACGACCAAGAAGAGGAAGGCGACGACGAAGAAAACAACAAAGAAGAAGACGAAAACGAAGACGACGAAGAAGAAGACAACGAAGACGACGAAGAAGAAGAAGAAAACGAAGACGACGATGGAGAAAAAGATGATGAAGAAGACGACGAAGAAGAAGACGATGAAGATGACGAAGAAGAAAACGAAGAAGACGAAGATGACGAAGAAGACAAAGAAGAAGACGAAGAAGAAGAAGACGAAGAAGAAGAAACTAGCACCTTGTTACAAAAAATGAACATGATAAGGTGTAAGTTCGACTGAAAGCAAAGAAGGGAGCGGAAAAAAAAACCTTGAAGGAGTGTGACAAAGGTTAGGAATGAAATTTAAGGACCGTCATAAAACAAGACACCATCTCCCAGCCCCTTGAGTGTCCTGAGTGGATACCCTCGGCGTCGCATTTTTATTTCCTGCTACGGCTGGCGGAGAAAAAAGTCATGTCGGTAAAGAATGAGTTTCAAGACGAGGTCATTTTGTTTCGGGCTTTGATCTTCGTCCGTTTGAACGATCGCTGACGGATAACTGGGAGGATTTATCGCGTCATGTTTGCCCTCCACACCCTCAAGGCAGACACAGACACTCACTGCCTCAGGCAGACACGAACCCACACACAGAGACACGGACACACAAACGCGAACACACAATACAACATACACGCACACACGCACACACACACATATTTGCGTGAATGTATGTGTTCATATGTCCAATATATATATGCGTGGCTGTGTCGGTGTGTATGTACATATATGTGTGTACGTGGCTGTGTCGGTGTGTGTGTACATATATGTGTGTACGTGGCTGCGTCGGTGTGTGTACATACATACATACATATATATATATATATTTACATATATGTACACACACCCATATACACACACACAAACACACACACACACACACATATATATATATATATATATATATATATATATACACACACCGACGCAACCTCGTATACACACACACACAAACACGAATACACATATTCAGGCACATAAACACACATATGCATATCTATCTATCTATCTATCTATCTATCTATCTATCTATATACAGTGTAACCCGGATATAAGTGAGTTGTCGGGACCGGAGACTAAGTCTCTTATATCCGGGTTTCTCTTATATCCGGGTTTGGTCTATTTTGTTTTATTAACACAGGCTCTAATTTGGGACCAGATAAAAATCTCTCTTATATCCGGGTTTCTCTTATATCCGGGTTACACTGTATATATATATATATATATATATATGTGTGTGTGTGTGTGTGTGTGTGTGTGTGTGTGTGTGTGTGTGTGTACACATTTACACACCGACACACACGCAAGAACACACACACAAGATTTATATATAAATAGGGCAAATATTATTTACGAATTTAAATGCCCATTAAGGAATGGTATTCTGATCAATCAAAATTCGTTAATAATTATATAGGCCACACTACAACATGTTTGACACGCAGACTAACTCTACACCTTTCTGACAATAGCTCAATCAGATCTCATTTAAATATTCATGGAGACCTACCGGACACTATTCGTAACATACTTGTTGACAACACTAATATAATAGCATCAGATATATAGAGTTTGTTATTAATGAAAAAGAAAAAAATTACTAGTATCTAAAGTTTATAAGTACGTTTGTCCAGCATTAATCTTGCCAGAAACGGGGAAATATTAAAGAAGCCGGGTCTGGTATTCACCGTGCGCGAGATAGATATTATGCCTGCCTCTATTTTAGGAATACGTTTTCACAACATCGCCCACGTGACGCCGACGTGATTGCATTTCAAAACGGAACGCTGATCTTAAAATTCAGTCAGTTTGTTTTGATTATTCCTGTCTATCGTCTTTTCATGTTGACTTGAATATCGTCTAATTTTAATTATGTTTTAATAACTATGTCCTGAAGAAGGCCTACTAGACCGAAACCTCTGACGTCGACATTGAAACAACATTATCAACGACTTGACAAAATCTGTCCTATTTATTAAAATCAATGTCGGAAATATAAATGAACTCTTTTACTGATAAATGAACCATTAAAAAGAACCTTTTATTCAGTTTCCATGAGAAAACAATTCAAATGAATTTATTATTGAAAGGATATTGCATGGTGATTGCATTACAAAACCCCAATAACCTGTTAACCGTATTCCGTCCCATCTTCATGAACCGATTTAAATAACCCGGCAGAAAATCTTTCATTTGGCACTTCCATCCATAACCACCCAAAGTGGAACTGAACTTTGTCCAATTCATAAATGTTTTACAAGATTCATATTTTAATTCTCTTCGAAGTGATTTGTTCTTCATTCAGTCACTGGTAAGATATCCCCCCCCCCCAAGTA
>OZ038497.1:15564103-15566603 GCA_964036315.1 Acanthosepion esculentum | reverse complement strand
ACTATTTACATTATTCGGACTATTGTCCTCATCTTTGTCGCCATATTTATTATAACGTTTCGGCCTTTCAGTATCTGTCTATATTTCTGAGATGAGGTATTATGTACACTATTTACATTATTCGGATTATTGTCCTCATCTTTGTCGCCATATTTATTATAACGTTTCGGCCTTTCAATATCTGTCTATATTTCTGAGATGAAGTATTATGTACATTATTTACATTATTCGGACTATTGTCCACATCTTCGTCGCCATATTTATTACAACGTTTCGGCCTTTCAGTATCTGTCTATATTTCTGAGATGATGTAATTTGTACACTATTTACATTATTCGGACTATTGTCTGCATCTTCGTCGCCATATTTATTACAACGTTTCGGCCTTTCAGTATCTGTCTATATTTCTGAGATGAGGTATTATGTACATTATTTACATTATTCGGACTATTGTCCTCATCTTTCTCGCCATATTTATTACAACGTTTCGGCCTTTCAGTATCTGTCTATATTTCTGAGATAATGTATTATATACACTATTTACATTATTCGGACTATTGTCCTCATCTTTGTCGCCATATTTATTATAACGTTTCGGCCTTTCGGTATCTGTCTATATTTCTGAGATGAGGTATTATATACACTATTTACATTATTAGGATTATTGTCCTCATCTTTGTCGCCATATTTATTACAACGTTTCGGCCTTTCAGTATCTCTCTATATTTCTGAGATGAGGTATTATGTACACTATTTACATTATCCGGATTATTGTCCTCATCTTTGTCGCCATATTTATTATAACGTTTCGGCCTTTCAGTATCTGTCTATATTTCCGAGATAATGTATTATATACACTATTTACATTATTCGGACTATTGATCTCATCTTTGTCGCCATATTTATTACAACGTTTCGGCCTTTGTACGCTCCGTCCTTCTTCAGGTGGTTGGAGTTAGATCCTCCACTGTGCCATGTGCCCTCAAGGACACATGGCACAGTGGTTAAACTCGTTAGTTTGATCCAGTGACAGGACCCAAAGAGTGTGTGTTCAATACCTGTTTAAGGCAGTGGAGAACTTTCAGAGGGGAATTAACAGGAGATAACTGACATCCATTAGACAAGGCACATGAAACTAGAACAGTCTACCCCGGTGAGTGAAATGATTGGTTCAGTTCGACATTCCAACCACCTGAAGAAGGCCGCAGCATACAACGTTGTGACAAACATGGCGACAAAGATGAGGACAGTAGTCCGAATAATGTAAATAGAGTTATATTTACGTGTAAATTTATAAGCTTAATTCTTAAAATACGAGACAAATTTTGATAAAATCTACCTCATTGGATTTATCAACAATAAAAGTTCGGATTCATTCGCGTCGCGGCAGCCATTAATGGCGTTGTTTGTATATATTTGCTGCGGATCAGACATTCAATTGTCTCGATTATTGCGCATGCACTGATGCAAACAACGCCAATAACGGCTGCCTTGCCGTAGCCGACAACGACACGAATAAATTCGAACTTTTATTGCCGATAACTCCAAAACTGTAGATTTTACAAAAATTCCTTTGTTATTTTCAAATTAGTCATGCAAATTTAGAATAAAAAAAATAACAGTTCGGGTAATTTTTATTAGATACTAAGCGCGCAGCTTAAAAAGCATATTACTCGAAATTTCTTATGGAATCCTTAGTATAATTTTTTGCGGTTCTTTTCGAGCCATTATCTACAGTATATATCGCGAAATAAGGCCCCCAAAATCAGGTAGGTGTTCAAACACCTATTATTCCCCCCCCCCCGATTGCTATCGCGATTAACTTGCTGCTCGGGTAGGCCATCTTGAACCCCAAGGTCCGTTCTATAGCGGTGGGCTACTGTATTATTATTTCCTTGAATTTCTCTTGTTTCAGTGGAAACGGACGGACAATGTAATAAATAGATAGTATTTTTTAATTTTGTTGTAAATTCTCAAGAACAAAGAAAAAATATGAATAAATTCACTTACGTCATATGTTTGGGTTTTATTACAATTCTGATCATTGCTTTTTAAAACAATAAACATTGCCGAGGAGTGACGGTATTTAAATAATAGCAGTGTCAAGGGAAAAACCGTCCATTTGACATTCCGTCTTAATGCCGGCACGTTTATCCATGTTTGCCAATATTTTTATATATACGAATTCTGATCAAAATGTACCAGGACTGGTGCTATAAAAAGAAAACTACAACACATATCAATCCGGCATTTAATCTCCTTCAAAGTAATCCCATTCTGAAGTCACACGCTTTATCCGGCGTCATTTCCATTGATGGAAACATTCTTTGAACTCCTTCTTTCGGGGATAGAAAACAGCTGCCTTATTGCGTTCTATTGGATTTCCTTAATCCTTGTAATCTTCTTTCTTTCAAGTGGGATTTGATTTTTGAAGAGGAAAAAGTTGCAAGGAGCAAAATATGGTTGTTGAATTTGCGGAATGTTGTCCTTGGCCAAAAAA
>OZ038497.1:15544103-15561603 GCA_964036315.1 Acanthosepion esculentum | reverse complement strand
CCGCAAAGGAAATGTCAATTGTTAAGTCACGGCACCTGGCTGGCCACTCATATATATAATAAGGAGCTACTTTCCAATTTACCCTGTATCCTCTCTCGTAGGATGAACACTTCGGAAGAAAAGGAATTTGTCGGCTGCTGCTATTAACGCTGAAAGCTCTTCGATATGAGGCGAGCACTCTGGTCGCCGGGAATGCTTATATCTCGTATATAGTTCTCCCTTTCTCCGCTGCCTGGGCTGTTAGCCTAAGGGTGAGAGTCTCCGACCGATGTGAAATTGGTCGGGTTTCGATCCCTGCTTGATGATCTGTGATGCAGATGTTTGTTTGTGGATATTTATATATAATACACGAAAGGTGCAGTGGTCAGAGTTGAATCAGACTAGGAAACAGTAGTATTAAAAAGTGCTCAATACACGCGTGAAAAAAATACAAAATAAGATGTAAATCTTTTAACTTTAAAAATCAGGAGATCAGTTGAATTCGCTACCTTGGTTTCAACCATTACGGTATCGCCAGGAGATTTTTTTTAAAAATCTTAAAGCTTTATTTAAAAACAAACAAAAAATAAACAAAAACAAACTAATGAAAGCCATATTATTTACATTATTCGGACTATTGTCCTGATCTTTGTCGCCATATTTATTACAGCGTTTCGGCCGTTGTACACCCTGGCCTTCTTCAAGTGGTTGGAATGTCGTACTGAACCCTTTATTTCGCCCACTGGGGTAGACTGTTCTAGTTCCGCGCGCCATGTTTAATGGATGCCAGTTATCAGTTATCTCCTGTTAATTTCCCTCTGAAAGTTCTCCACTGCCTTAACCAGGTATTTAACTCACACTCTTTGGGTCCTGTCACTGGATCTAACCAACGCCTTTATCCACTGTGCCAAAGACATGGGGACAGTGGGTAAAGGTGTTTCTTTGGGTCCTGTCACTGGATCTAACTAAAGCCTTTATCCACTGTGCCATGTGTCCTTAGATTCAGTTGCAGGAGATTCGGAAGTCGTCTGGAACTGCGGTTGAAGCCAATGGCGATTTTATTGAATAAAAGTAATCTTGAGTATTTCAAAATATATTTGTGTAATTTTGGTAAATATATCTGTTAAAATGAGATGTCAGTGTTATTTTTAATATTGCGTAATTTAGACGAGATAGAGAGAGGGGGAAGTGAGAAGGAATTAATATAAGTAAAAGTTTGTCACTTAGCTGATTGATGTTACCTTCAGCATCCCGACTCCAGACTTTCAAAAGCAAACTTACCTACCCAGTAAAGTGCTCGACGCCTAGATTGCCTAGACGGAGCAAAAAACGCTTACCAATGTTAAATCCTGAATGTCGGCTTTCTTTCCATAAAACTGACAACCTATTCAATAGCTTTTTCAATTTCAGTCCAGGATTCATCACAATCAGTTTTTTTTTTATTTCCTTGTTTATTGTGACAGTGTGAACGCTGGAGAATAGTTTCTTGGAAGATTTTACAATGTTGACTTTTCTATGTTGAACTCAGCTATTAGTTACAATGAACTTTCACCAGCGTCTAGTCTGTTTAGAATTTCCACTTTTTGTGATACCTCCAAAGTTGTTCCTTTCCTTTTATTCCCATCATCTTTTGCACCAAGACAAGGCATTAGGGTGAAATAAGCATAAGCAATTATCCAAAGTAAATTTCCTGAAAAACAGAAATTTCAAATCAGTTACATATCACTGAAATAGTTCAAATATACACATCAAAATCATGTCCGGATAAGAGGTACTCCGAAAATGCGGGATTTCGGATATGCGGGATTCCGGATATGCGGGATTCCGGATATGCGGGATTCCGGATATGCGGGATTCCGGATATGCGGGATTCCGGATATGGGGGATTTCGGATATGAGGGATTCTACTGTTTATATTAATCTTTTCGTCTGTTTCTCTTTTATTTTTTCTCCGTTTTCTTTTTTTTTTTTTTTACTTCTTATTCTTCTTCACCCCTAGCGCCTGTTTCTCGTCTTAGATTCCTTCTTTTGTTTTCCTGAAGAACAAGTTTAAAAGAACATCTTTCAAGAAGCGTGGCGCAAAAATGATTTTTAAAAAAATCGCGCATTTAGAGATTAAAACAATTTATTCAGACCATGGCGACTTGGAATTTTGTTTAAATCTTTGTTTAACTCTGACTTTTGAGTCTCTAAGGCCGGATCGGAATCTCTGCAGGAGTTCCACAAAGATCTTAGCTCTGATCTCTGGTCGACAGGCTATGATGGCCAGCGTAAGGAGAAGAGATGGCATAGGAAGCCCCGTTGAGACATGTTTCAACCAAGGATGCGAAATGAGGAGGGATGGGTGTCTGGGTAGCATCTTCACTCTTTAAAGGAAATTCTAATCGCTAAAGAAATGCCGGCTGGTGATCAAGGATCATTTCTGCTCAGACCACATCAAATCGACGACGTACTACACCCCCAACCCAAGGGGAAGGAAGAGATGAAGAGATAGTTTTTAATAGATTACACTCCACGCCGAATTTTTTATCGACTGATTTCTTCTTCTTCTTCTTCTTCTTCTTCTTCTTCTTCTTCTTCTTCTTCTTCTTCTTCTTCTTCTTCTTCTTCTTCTTCTTCTTCTTCTTCTTCTTTTCTCTTCTTCTTCTTCTTCTTCTTCTTCTTCTTCTTCTTCTTCTTCTTCTTCTTCTTCTTCTTCTTCTTCTTCTTCTTCTTCTTCTTCTTCTTCTTCTTCTTCTTCTTCTTCTTCTTCTTCTTCTTCTTCTTCTTCTTCTTCTTCTTCTTCTTCTTCTTCTTCTTCTTCTTCTTCTTCTTCTTCTTCTTCTTCTTCTTCTTCTTCTTCTTCTTCTTCTTCTTCTTCTTCTTCTTCTTCTTCTTCTTCTTCTTCTTCTTCTTCTTCTTCTTCTTCTTCTTCTTCTTCTTCTTCCTTCTTCTTCTTCTTCTTCTTCTTCTTCTTCTTCTTCTTTCTTCTTCTTCTTCTTCTTCTTCTTCTTTCTTCTTCTTCTTCTTCTTCTTCTTCTTCTTCTTCTTCTTCTTCTTCTTCTTCTTCTTTCTTCTTCTTCTTCTTCTCTTCTTCTTCTTCTTCTTCTTCTTCTTCTTCTTCTTCTTTCTTCTTTCTTCTTCTTCTTCTTCTTCTTCTTCTTCTTCTTCTTCTTCTTCTTCTTCTTCTTCTTCTTCTTCTTCTTCTTCTTCTTCTTCTTCTTCTTCTTCTTCTTCTTCTTCTTCTTCTTCTTCTTCTTCTTCTTCTTCTTCTTCTTCTTCTTCTTCTTCTTCTTCTTCTTCTTCTTCTTCTTTCTTCTTCTTCTTCTTTCTTATCATTACTATTCCTTTGTCTTCTTATCACTTCTTTTTCCTTCTTTTTCTTTCTTCTTCTTTCTTCTTATCATTTCTTCTTTTTCCATCTTCTTTTTCTTCCTTCTTCTAATTTCTTTTTATTATTCCTTCTTCTTCTTCTTCTTCTTCTTCTTCTTCTTCTTCTTCTTCTTCTTCTTCTTCTTCTTCTTCTCCTGTTATTATTATTATTTGATTTTATATATTTTTCTTTGGATAATAGTAATATCTTAGCTTCTGCCTACAGCTTAGAAACAATTATTATTATTATTATTATTATTATTTTATTCTGTTTCTCCTTCATCATTTTCCTTTTCTCCCATTTTTTAAATTTTCTTTTTTCTTTCAGTGTTCTTCTAACCCCTTATTATATCGTTTTTTTATCTTCTTTCCGTAATTTTCAATTAATTTCAATTATTTTCTATTGTTTGTAATTTCTTCTTCTTCTTCTTCTTCTTCTTCTTCTTCTTCTTCTTCTTCTTCTTCTTCTTCTTCTTCTTCTTCTTCTTCTTCTCTCTCCACTATCCACCCTCTCTCTATATAATTATTACTTTTCTACATACTTTTCATCTCCTAATTCGGATTGTTCTTCTTCTATTTTCCCCTCCTTTCTTCATTTACATCTTTTCCTTCTTCTCTTCATTCATTCCCTTTTTACTTTCAAATAATTTTCTTTTTCGCTTTCTCATTCAATCTATGTTTCAGTTATGTGCCATATTTTTCGTCATTTTCGTTCGGATCTTCGTCTTTCCTTTTTCCATTTTCTTTCTTCCCCCATTTGTAACTTTTTATTTTGAATTTTCCTTTTCGCTTTTTACGATTCATTCTATTTCTTTTTTACATCCTTTCTGTCTTCTTCTTCTTCTTCTCGGGAAACATTCTAATTCTTCTTCTGCTTTTCTTCTTTTCTCTCTCGTTTTCATTTTTTCTTTCCCTCACTCATTTACTTTCTTGTACTTTTACTTCTCTCCTATTTTTCCCGATTTATTCTTTTTATCGTTTTCTACTATCATTTTCTTCCTCTCCTTGATACTACTACTTCTTCCTTTCCTTACCACAACTCTCTTATTTTTTCTTCTTCTTCTTGTACTTTCTTCTTTATTCCTTACCATATATCTTTCTATCTTTCTTCTCTCATTTTTCTTCATGTGCTTTTCTTTCTCCCATTGTTCCTCACATATATTCCTTTCTTTCTTTTCTCATTTTCTTTCTTTCTTTCTTTATTCTCAGATTTTCTTTTTCATTCTTCTCTCATTTTCTTCTTGTGTTTTTACTTCTCCCATTTTCTTCTCACAGGTATTTTTCTTCCTTTCTTTCTTTCTTTAATTTCTTTCTTTCTTTAATTTCTTTATTTCTTCTCGTGTTTTTACTTCTCTCGTTGTTCATAATATATCATTCTTTCTTTCTTTTTTCTTTCTTTCTTTCCTCACACATATTCTTTTGTTTGTTTGTTTCTTTCTTTATTTCATTTCTTTCTTTCTTTCTTTCTTTAATTTCTTTCTTTCTTCTCGTGTTTTTACTTCTCTCATTTTTCATAATATATCATTGTTTGTTTGTTTGTTTCTTTCTTTCTTTAATTTCTTTCTTTCTTTCTTTCTTTCTTTCTTTAAGCTCTTTCTTTCTTTTTTCTCGTGTTTTTACTTCTTCCATTGTTCATAATATATCATTCATTCTTTCTTTCTTTCTTTCTTTCTTTCTTTCTTTCTTTTTTGTGCTTTTACTTCTCCCATTGCTCCTCACACATATTCTTTCTTTCTTTCGTTCCTTTTCTTCAAGGTACCTTTATTTCTTTCATTGCTCATCATATATATGTTTCTTCATTTCTTTCTTTTACTTCTCTATTATACACTCTCTTTCTTTTTCGCTTTCTTCTCTTTCGCTTTCCTCTATCGTTTCCTTCCTTGTTTTGATACTTTTACTTCTTCCTTTCTTTACAATAGCCTTCTTCTTCTTCTTCTTCTTCTTCTTCTTCGTCTTCTTCTTCTTCTTCTTCTTCTTCTTCTTCTTCTTCTTCTTCTTCTTCTTCTTCTTCTTCTTCTTCTTCCATTTCCTCTTGTTTTCGCTTTACACTGGTCAAAGTGGAATTCCTCCTCTGGGCACCAAGACGCGACCGACCAGCTATCAACAGACGTATTGTTTGAGTGGAGATACTTTCTCACGCTAATAACAGCTATCTTTAGCCGGATTCCGACGCCGACTCTTTAATAAGCACACAAACTCTTTTGCCTTTCCTCTCTCCAAGAAACAAGGCTGCCCTTTGACCTGCCTTTCATATCACCTCTATCGTATTCTGCCGCTGATCATTCTGTCTCTGTTAACCTCTTTTCCCATCTTCCCCTGGAACCACCTTCGTAACGACACTTTTATCGTCGCCAGCGATATTACCCTCTTCCTGTCTGAATCTCTTTCAGGAAAAAATATCAGCCTTAGTAAGAATATACAACCGAGTTAATAAAAACGCCGAGAAAGCCGATTTTGATCTCTAGAGGTTTTGAGTTCAATCTTTGTATAGAAATATGTATCAGTCCATTGGAGAGGAAGCGTGGAACCATAAGAATTTCTAAGGTTTTTCTTACTATTGTTTCCCAATACAAGAGCCAGGAGCCCCTCAAACTAGAGTTAATGTATGAGGTTGTTTTATGCAGTGGCGAACTGACCAAGATCTTAGCTTACCCGTTGGCGAGTGAGGCCCCCTATATCAAGTGAAAATGTAACCTTAAGAATTTCTGAGGTTTTTCTTGATATTGTTTCCCATAACAAGAGCCAAGAGCCCCTCAAACTAGAGTTACTGTATGAGGTTGTTTTAAGCAGTGGCGAACTGACCAAGGCGAGTGGGCCTCCTATATCAAGAAAAAAAATGCAATAAACAGTTTTAATAAAAAAAAGAACGAATATGAAATTTATAGTCATCTGCACACTAACAAGACCAATGTTGCAGAATTATAGACTGAAAAGTCGAAAGTATTGGGCACCTAGTGAGGATCGAACTCACTAATCGGTCATAATTGATCTAGAGAGATGAGCTTGCTACACATTACACCACGTCGAAATGTCAGCTGCTAAAGTCTAATGTAAGAGGACATTTTCAAAACTAAAGATCATAATGACAAGGTTAAGAATTTGGAATCGTACATGTTGCTCTCCATTGAAAAGGAATTGTTAGATGAATTGGACGCAGAAGCAGTTATTGCCAGATTGGAGCAATCATATCGTGAACACAAATGATTACTCTTTATAGAATGGACTGCATCCAGTGGTCTATTTCACTTTTGAACGATCTGTTAATGTGTAAATTATGCAGTAAAAAATATCAACCAATTATTTAAAATCAAAAGAAATAAATAAAAATTCAGTTAAAATTAATGGATTTAAAAAAAATTAATCCTATAAATATCTGCCTATATCTCTGAGATGAGATAAAGACGTTGGTTAGATCCAGTGACTAGATCCAAAGAGTTGTGAGTTCAATACCAGGCCACAGCAGTGGCGAAGCCAAACTTGAAGAGTTCAGTTAAAAGGGAAATAACTGAGACATCCGGAAGAGGCATGGAACGTGGAACTAGAACAATCTACCCCCGGTGGACGAAATAAAGGAGTCGGTTCGAAATTCCAATCACCTGAAGAAGGCCGGAGCGTATAAAGCATATAAAGATTCATTATTAGAGCAAGTATAATCTATGTGCAGTCATACCCCGGCTTAAGTCGTTTCGAGTTACGTCATTTTCAAGTTACGTCATTTTCGAGTTAAGTCATTTTCGAAGATACGTTGGTTTTTCTTAAATATTAGATGGGAAAATAAAACTCGTCTTAGGTCGTTTTACTCGAGTTTACGTCGGCCGCTAAAAATGTTAGAATCATAAAATATCAATAAACGCATGTAAAATCATATTTAAATAAATTTAAAAGTATTATGTATACAATATATATATATATATATATATATATATATTAGGCTAATTTTTTATTTTTGATGATTTTATTATATATATATATATATATATATATATATATATATATATATATATATATATATAGGCTAATATATATATATATATATATTAGGCTAATTTTTTATTTTTGATGATTTTATTATATATATATATATATATATATATATATATATATATATATATATATATATATATATAATAAAATCATCAAAAATAAAAAATTAGCCTAATAAAGTATATTCAGTAGATGTTCTTATTTCAAATTCCTGCCGACAGTCGGCACTCGCGTGTTGTTTTCTGCTCCAACACCGATTTTGAATTCTGACTTGTTTACATCTGTGCTCTGCTGTTGACGTTCTTTCAATTACATTTAAATTGTGATTTAGAATACATTTTCCCATGACTCCGAAGAAAAGTTATATCGCTGGAAGATAAGGTGGAAATTAATTATTTTATTCAGAATACTGTACGTACATATCATAAATGCTGTTATCGGCAATGCGGAGTGCTTATTTTGCGATTTGGTTATTTCGACTGAAGTCGTTTTTCGACCTAAGTCGTGACCTCTGGAACCAATAAATGGGCGAGGTATAACTGTAGTGGTTTAAACTTGTGCAACTCTTCACTTGCATTATATGTGGTACCCGTACCTGCTTCGGCGTTGATCCGGTTGGTTGAGCCGGTTCCGTCAATTGAAGCCACCACATCCAGACGATAGTCGACCAAGCGTAGCAGAGGTCGTATTCATTCGTATGTGCAAATTCATAGTAAGGGTTTCACTGGTAATTTTGATTCACAAGCTATACACACTGTTTAGGATATTGCGAACCAGGTTAAATTTAGAGATTTCCTTCTCCTAAACTAGATATTATTATTGTCTCATTTCAAGTTGTTTGGTATGGACAGAGTATTGACTCTGAAGAGGCTTATCTTGACACCATTTTTCCATTTTGTACATCGCATTTGCTTTTTTTTCTTTAGATTCTCTGCCGCTGTATTTCTTCACCCACTTGAAATTCCATTTTGAATTTGTAAAATTCCTTTATTACTGAATAAAGTTTCTTATTTCTTTCATGCTCTTTGACACATATCATCAGCCTGCCTTCTGTAGTTTCCAGGTAGCTCTGAAGACCGATTGTTGTGGCTTTGTAAGATAATTCTAGTTGAACAAATCCTCTGCCTCCTCCGGAGCTGGGCACATACAGACGATCAACTTTAGCCTTATTATTATTATTATTATTATTATTATTATTATTATTATTATTATTATTATTAATTCCCCTTACCTTTACACCCAGCGATCAGGTCCATCCAATTTAGCTATATGTTCATCACTAAAAATTACTCCTGAGAAATCCGTTTCCATGTAATTCTAGGATTTAACTTGTATATTTCTCATTGCGACTTTTGCTTAACCGTTAGTCGCTACACGCAAGCCACGAATCTGCCACTGGGTGGCATGCCTTCAGCGGTAAATTCTGGTGGTTCGCTGTGAAATGGCCAGCGTGATCCTCTCGGCAATGTTACCACTGGTGAACCGCTAGAGGCCCACAAGGTGGCCCGCTGGCCACAAGCGGCTTTTTATATCTTTAGCTAATGTTTTTGAAATTCTTCATTTTTTTCTCTCTCTCTTTTTATTCGCAAAAACTGATTTAAAGTATATTACATCCAGGCAAGCCACTGTTTTGATTGTTGCCGATTTAATTTTCACAAAATCTCTCTTCTTTTTTTTTTTTTTTTTACTTTCTTGAAACCAGACTTTTTCTCGTTTTTCCAATTTATTTTTTATATATATAGTTCTTATAAAATTGTTCGGAGCCGCTATTAACAGAAATTCTCATTTCGCTCTTTCAAATGTTTTCGCAAACATGATTATTTCATCTTTTTTCATCTCATTTGCAATTCATTTTGTGTCTTCTTTTTTTTAGATTTGCTATTGTTTTCATCCTATTTCTGGCTCTCTCCTTTCTTCAGAATTTCAGGTTTCGTTATTATTGTTGTTGTTGTTGTTGTTCTGCTTGTTGTTGTCAATACTAATAATACACAAACTCCATCGAAATTATCACAAGAAGAAGAAGAAGAAGAAGAAGAAGAAGAAGAAGAAGAAGAAGAAGAAGAAGAAGAAGAAGAAGAAGAAGAAGAAGAAGAAATAAATATAGGGAAAAGGGGAACAAGCAAAAGCACAGGAAGAAAATGGAAGGAGAAGAGGAAGAAAAAGAAAAAACAATAGAGAGTCGAAGAGTAGAAGAAAAAAGAAGGGAAAAAGGATATGGTAAGAAGAAGAAAAAAATAAAAAATATGGCGAAGAAGACGAAGAAGAAAAAAATGAAGAAGAGAAAGAAGAAGACGACTATTATTGTTATTATTATTATTGTTGTTGTTGCTTTTGTTGTGGATGCTGTCGTCAGTACTAATAATATACAAACTCCATCGAAATTACCATAAGAAGAAAAAAAGAAGACGACGACGAAGACGAAGACGATGACAACGAAGAAGAAGAAAAGTAGACGATCAAGAAGACGACGACAACGAAGAAGAAGAAGACGATCAAGACGACGCCGAAGAAGAAGAAGAAGAAGAAGAAGAAGACGACGATGAAGAAGAAAAGTAGACGATCAAGAAGAAGACGACGACGACGACGACGACGAAAAAGAAGAAGACGACGACGACGAAGAAGAAGAAAAGTAGATGATCAAGAAGACGAAGTGGACAAAGAAGAAGAAGACGACAACGAAGAATAATAATAAGAAAAGTAGACGATCAAGAAGATGACGAAGTAGAAGACGACGACGAAGAAGAAGACGATGACGAATAATAATAATAATAAGACGACGATGACGACGACGACGAAGATGATGATGATGAAAAAGACGACGACGACGAAGAAAAAGAAAAGTAGACGATCAAGAGAATGACGACGACGACGACGACGAAGAAGAAGACGACGACGAAGAAGAAGAAAAAAAGAAGTAGAATACGACGATGAAGAAGAAGGAAAGTAGACGTTCACGAAGACGACGATGAAGAAAAAGGAGAAGACGTCAACGACCAAGAAAAAAGTAGACGACCAAGAAGACTACGACGAAGAAGAAGAAGACTACGACGACGACAAAGAAGAAGAAGACTACGACGACGACGACGAAGAAGAAGACGACGACGAAGAAGAAGAAGAAGAAAAGTAGACGATCTAGAGGACGACGACGACTATGTCGAAGAAGACGACGACGACGACGACGACGAAGAAGAAGAAGAAGAAGAAGGAGAAGAAGAAGAAGAAGAAGAAGAAGAAGAAGAAGAAGAAAAGCAGGCGATCATTAAGACGACGACGACGACGACGACGACGACGAATCAGAATACGACCAGGACGAAGAAGAACAATAGTAGACGATCAAGACGACGCCGAAGAAGAAGAAGAAGAAGACGACGACGACGAAGAAAGTAGACGATCAAGAAGACGACGACTACAATGAAGAAGAAGAAGAAGACGAAGAAGAAATAGATAAGTAGACAATCAAGAAGACGACGACGACGACGAAAGAAGAGGAAGAAGACGACGACGTCGACGACGACGACGAAGAAGAAGAAGAAGAAAAGTAGATGATCAATAAGACGACGACGACGAAGAAGAAGAAGGAGAAGACGAAGAAGAAACAGATAAGTAGACAATCAAGACGACGACGACGACGAAGAAGACGATGAAGAAGAAGAAGACGACGACGAAGAAGACGACGACGAAGAAAAGTAGATGATCAATAAGACGACGACGACGAAGAAGAAGGAGATGATCACGACGAAGAAGAAGAAAAGTAGATGATCAATAAGACGACGACGAAGAAGAAGGAGAAGAAGATGACGACGAAGAAGAAGAAGAAGAAAAGTAGACGATCAAGAAGACGACGACGACGGAGAAGAAGAAGACGACGATCAAGAAGAAATCGATAAGTAGACAATCAAGAAGACGTCGACGACGACGAAAAAAGACGACGACGACGAAGAAGAAGAAGAAGATGACGACGAAGAAGAAAAGTAGACGATCAAGAAGACGACGACGATGACGAAGAAGAAGAAAAGTAGACGATCAAGAGGACGACGACGACGACGAAGAAGAAGAAGAAGAAGAAGAAGAAGAAGAAGATAAGTAGACAATCAAGAAGACGACGACGACGAAGACGACGACGACGAAGACGACGACGACGAAGACGACGACGAAGAAAAGTAGACGATCAAGAAGACGACGACGATGACGAAGAAGAAGAAGAAGAAGCAGACAGTGATGTGAAAAGAATAAGCAAAAGTTCAAGAAGATGAATAACGAATAAGAAAATGACAGGGGAAGACGAAGGAAAAAAGAAAAAGAATATGACGAAGAACGGAAGTTGCAAATGTCGTTGTTGTCGGCTTTATGCGTCTCCAAAAATTGAATTTCTTCTTTGCTGGTCGCTTCCTTCAAGGTGATGGCATTGATGATTAAATTCACTGCTAACGCGCAGGTTCAAGACTAGAAGCTTCCAGTTACAACGAATGTTGCTCCCATTATCCATTCCCTATCGCCGTTTGGCTTTGCAAGAGTTGGTTGGAACTAAAAGAATATGAAGAGAAATACAGAAATAAAAATAATGAAAATTAATGAAAGAAAAGAAAATTATTGATGTCGAAAACGTCACGATTACGCATTGTTTATTTCGTTTTTTCTTTGGAAAATAAAATTGGTTTGCCAAAACAGTTTATCCGAGAAGCGTTTGTAATGTCCCAAGAATGGCTTTTTCTTGCACAAAGTCAAATGAAACAAAATAATAGTGTAGGAAGAGTGTGTTACGCCATTCATCCGACAAGGGAGAGTTTTCTTTGCTCGGAATACAGCAAAACCTGAAATCCACCACCTGTAGACAAGAAGCCCAAACAAAATGGAGTACAGTCAAACCTCGATTTAGAAACTAAAAAAAAAAAAAAAAAAACCCACTTCCGGCGAAGGTGTTCCTTAAACGCGATAAATCCTCCTTTCGTAAAGAAGAAAAAAGTTTTGTAGATCTCAGCATTTATATATATATATATATATATATATATATATATATATATATATATACTAGTTTTTACTGCAAAGAGTAACTTGAGATAAAATGTTACTGAAGGAGATGATTGTCATGGCGTAAAGAGATTAAGTAAAATATGTCTATTTTAACTTTTATTTGAGGTTTGAAGTTTATTCTGCCACAGTCGGCGACTCTGATCCCTTAATTTGAATTTGTTTGAATTTCATATTTGTGTTGTCATATCCCGCTATGGCAACAGAAAACACCTTTGAATAAAATTAACAATAAGGTCACTGAAACTGAGAGGCACTGAAAAAGAATACAGTAGAAGAGGAAGTAATATTAATAATGCAGAGTGCTAAAAGTTAACCAGTTAGTGTCATAAAGTAATGTTACTAATATAATCCAGTTTCTTTGAGCCTAGTCCGTACCAAGATGTGTAACTACTTGGAAATTCCAGGTGCTGTAAGCTAGGATGTGCATGTGGGGTAGTGGATAACGGCTTGGAGTTGGATATCAGAGAGCCTAGTTTCAGTCTGGTTCGTTATATTAAGTTGCGTGTAAATACCTTTGGGAAAGGTATGAATCCAGCTCATCTTCCCCCAGCTATGGGCTAATTAGTAGTAGAAAGGGAAGAAATATTAATAATGCAGAGTGCTAAAGGTTAATATCTGATCCTAGTGTAAAGGTAAACATCCTTTGTTCCACAAAATAACAATTCCTTGGAAGACTTTGTCTGAGTAAAACTTTCTTCTTAACAACGGAATACGAAGAGAACGAGGATGATTCAACTCTGTGTAAGCGGTATGGTGGGTCATGGTTTGGTTTGTTTTGTTTTACGGTATATCAACCTCAATGCCGACAAGAATTTTATTGCTAGTAATATTTTTTTTTCTTCAAAATATGTATTGCCGGTAATATTTCATTATTATCAAAATCTATTGCTGGGAATAACTTTTTCCAAAAATGTATTGTTGGTAATTTATTTTTTCAATTTTCTTTCCAAAAATGCATTGCTGGTAATATTTTTTTTCCAGAATTGCTGGTATTAAAACCTATTTTACACTTTCATAATGTTTGACACCAATTTGGAGGTCAACTATTTGCCCGTACCTAGGACCCACCATGGGTCAGGATAGAGCTGAAACACTAGCAATTAACAGGTGGTTTTTACACGCTCCTCAAAACCTCCTAATTAGCGGTCTTGCTGCCAGATGTAGTTCATCGTCATACCCAGGACATTGGTGATTCATAACTGTGGATGTCTAAAGCGATGATTAGTATTGTAATAAAATATATTATGAAACAAATATAATAAACACTATTTATTTATTAGATTGCTTATTTACACTATTTCGATCGTTTATTGGAATGGTTGGCAACGCATCAGCTAATTGCCAATCGAATCGAACTTTATAAAATTGTAAGTAATAAGGATTTACTTTGTTCAAATATTTTAAAATCTAATAAATGTTTATAAATTTATTAATAAAATATTGTCTTCATATCTATTTTTATAGACGTTTAAATATTAAATATGGCATTAAGGATTTTCTTGCTTGAATCCATCCTTCAAGTCTACAAACGTGTTCTCCTTCAGTTCCTTTCATCCGAACGCTGGTGTTCTCCAAGGTTCTATCCTTGGTCCTACACTGTTTCTGATCTTCATCAACGATGTTCCTGATGAAATCAGTTCCCAAGTTGGCATCTACACATACGACACTACTATTTAATGCCGACAAGAGTTTTATAGCTAGTAATAATTTTTTTCTTCAAAATATGATTTGCTGGTAATAACCTTTTCATAAATATATTGCTGGTATTTTTTTTTTCAAATTTCTTTCCAAAAATGTATTGCTGGTAACAATTTCTTCCAGAAATGTATTGCTAGTATTAAAACTTATTTTAAACCTTCATAATATTTGACCCCAATTTGGAGGTTAATTATTTGCCCGTATCTTGGACCCTAACAGGTGCTACCACCATTGGTCAGGATGGACCTGAAACACCAGTAATTAAGACGTGGTTCCACGCTCCTCAAAACCTCCTCTATTAGAGGTCTTGCTGCCAGATGTAGTTTATCGTCATACCCAGGACGTTAGTGGTTCATAACTGTGGATGTGTAAAGCGATTAGTATTGTAATAAAATATATTATGAAACAAAAATAATAAACACTATTTATTTATTAGATTGCTTATTTACATTATAATATTCAGTAAATGTTTATAAATTTATTAATAAAATATTGTCTTCATATCTATTTCTTTATAGACTTTTAAATGTTAAATATGGCATAAAGGTTTTTCTCGCTTGTCCTTCCTTCAAATCTACAAAAGGCTTCACATCCAGTTCCTTTCAGACGAACGTTGGTGTTCCCCAAGATTCTATTATGGTTCCTACACTATTTCTGATCTTCATCAACGATCTTCCTGATGTCATCAGTTCCCAAGTAGGCATCTATGCAGACGACACTACTATTTGTTCCTGCCTCAATAGTAAATCCTGCATAGCTGACAAAACTAACCTTGCCGTTGGTCTCGAAAAGGACCTCCAATCTGTAGCTGACTGGGGCAGGAAATACTTGTAAACTTTAATGTCTCCAAAACTGCTCTCATTTCCACACCATAGAGAATCCACCCTGCCTCCTATCAGATGCCCAACTCCACGAGAGCGCCTCTCTGCGTCTGCTTGGTCTCACGCTGTCCGCTGACCTGAAGTGGAAAAACTACATTGAATAAATAGCTTCATCTACCGCAAAGAAAGTCGGTTTTCTGTATCGCGCCAGAATGTTTTATCCTTCAAATCTTTTAATCAACCATTCGTCCTTGCATTGGATACTGTTGCCATATAGGGTCTGGTGTCTCTGCTGTTCATCTCTAGGTCCTCAAAAATATCCAGAGACGGATATGCAATGTGATAGGCCCTGATCTGGCATCTCGTCTACAGTCAATTTTTCACATGCGTAATGTGGCTTCCCTCTGTCTTTTCTACAAATATTTTCATCTCAACTGCTTTGACGAGCTACTTTCACTGGTACCCCAACTGCATGAATTTAAGCGTACTACTAGGTTGGCATCAGGGTCCCACCCTCTCATTGTCGAAACAGTTAAATGTAACAGCCTCTTCTACTCCAACAGCTTCTTCTCTCGCACTTCCCGACAGTGAAACTCCCTTCCTCTTACTTGCTTCCCTGATAGCTCTAATCTTCAAATATTCAAATGTAATGTCAATCGATATCTTCTGATGCCTTGATCTTGATCCCCGTCCTTCTCTATATCCTTTCCTCAAACACCCCTCTTGCTCTCACTCTCTGAAAAACATTTGCGTGCTCATCTTTATTGCCATATTCATGATGTTTCAGCCGTTGTATGCTCCGGCCATCTTCAAGATCTGTCTATATTTCAGAGATGAGGCATTGTAACTATTTACACTATTTACATCGTTCGGACTGTTATCCTCATCTTTATTGCCATATTCACGACGTTTCGGCCGTTGTACACCCCGTCCATCTTCAAGATCTGTCTATATTTTTGAGATGAGGTATTGCAATTATTAACACTATTTACATCGCTCGCACTGATGTCCTCATCTTTATACCCACGACGTTTCGGTCGCTGTACTAAAGAGAATTAACTGTAAACTCGTATGTCCAGAAAAGGTATGACACGTGCAACTAGAAAAATCTGCCCTTGTGGATTAAATAAAGCGTTCGGTTCGAAATTCCACCTGTAGAAGGCTTGAGCGTACAACGGCCGTAACGCTGTGAATATAACAATAAAGACGAGGACAACCGTCCGAATAATGTAAATAGTGTATATAAAATTATTCTTGTAAATAAACATTCTAATAAATTATTGAGGGGGTCTCCCCTTTTTGCACAAATGGACTCACCCAAGGTATACATATACTACTACCAGTGAATACCCGAACAGTTCGTCAAGTAACAGTAGTAGTAGGGCAAGAGTCACAGTAACAAGCACCTAGACTCAGTAAGAAGTCATACAGCGATAGGTCGATACCAAAGACTTTATATATATATTTGTCTACTAACCCCGCATTCCTGGAACTACTAACCTGTATTACCAGTTTGTATTATTAAGTTGATACATTTATTTTCCTATATTCATTCTTGGCGTTTGTTATTATTTGATACCGGATTTCATCCCGGAATCCACAACATAAATAAATAGGGTTTAATACATGTGAATTCATTTTGCCCATATCCGTTTAGCTTCATTACAATTCTAATCATCATTTTTTACGACAACAATCATTACTGAGGGGTGAAGGTAGTTAAAATAATAAATCTTTCAACGGAAAAAGCATCCTTTTGACACACCTTTTTCGCGGTCACGCGAGTTCAATTTTGCCAATTTTCTATATCAAAGTGATTATTTACAATATTTACACTGTTCGGACTGTTGCCCCCATCGTTATTATCATGTTGTAGCATACCTATGGACGATAATGTCTATGCCCCCATTCACATAAATGCAGTAGTAAATACTGTATGTTGGTTTGCAGTTGGTGATTCGTGTCCAGCTGTGCTGGTCAAATTCTCTGCCTCCAGGCAGACAGGATCCCCAGACGAGGCTACATCGAAGGGCAAAGGCTAGTCTCGGGAAACAGCTACCCGACGCCGTTTTATACGGGATCTACGGGGAATTTCTGGCCGAGCCTGCGGGCTCGTATACCCCACATTATATTCGGTTTTGTGCCACATTTGACCGCGTGCGGGGGTTGATAGATATCCTGTAGTTGGAGATTCATTGTAGAATTCATTTGCCTTACTTCTAGCAGTTGACTACTTCTTCTACGCACCGCTGGAAAATCTTATATGTGTTGTTCTTGTCTTAAGTATTATCGTTCATTACCAACCTTCATGTGATTATTCTGTTCACTAACCTTCCCTGGTTTACACCGGCCTTCTTCAGGTGATATACGTTGGAAATTCGAACCGAACCCTTTATTTAGTCCACGGGTCTAGATTGTTCTAATTCCACATGCCATACCTTTTTCTTTTGATATCTCAGTTCCAGTTATTTGAAACTAAACTCAACTCCTCAAGAACACATAGCCTAGTGGATAAAAGCGTTGGTTGAAGTAATCCAGAGTTGTGAGTTCAATACCTGGCCACAGCAGAGGTGAACAAAATCCTGGAGAGTTGAGTTACTAAAGGTAAATAACTGAAATTAAGATATTCATAAAAG